>JAAVTJ010000065.1:0-343169 GCA_011947355.1 Phytophthora boehmeriae | reverse complement strand
AGTACGTGTGAAAGCCAAGGTAGTATCCCCAGATCCAATAGTCCGGAATCGATTCGCGTGGCACCATGAAGCCCTCACAAAGCATGAACATCCCGAAGATGCCGGCTCCAAGTGCGATACCGATGATGTAGTGAGGAACCGCAGCACCAATGACGTGCATCATTGATTCAGCAACCACCAATGCGAGAAATAAATTGAGCAGGAAATAGCCAAACGCGTGAAGACCAGCCAGAAGCACCACCAGAAGCGTTGATACCACCGCAATGAGGGCAATTCCTGGCAACGACGCCAGGAAGTTGGCAATCGCATAGCTGAATACGTTGAGACCGCTGTTAGCACGCTCGCGCATGAAGACGGCCCGTTGCTCGATGAAGAACGGAAGCACAGCCACCGACATGAACACCAGGAACGCTTGCACGTAGAAGAGCAGCGGAACAAGGTCCTCCTCGCTGATGGCATCGTTAGTGGATAAGTACATCGTTCCCACCATGAACGATAGCATGGTGTACATCATCAGCCGAACCCAGTAGATGCCAGGATTGCGCATATTGTTTAGCGAGTTCCGCTTCATGAGCACAACAAATTGGCGGAGAGCCGACGGCTTGATGGGGACTGCACACACTATATCCTGTTTCACTGCGTTGTCAGCCTCGATATCTTGGGCAACAGCGGCAGCCACAGAACTATTGGCATAACTCAGCAACAACTTCTTGATATCTGCATGACCCTCGAAGTCGGCGTTCACGAGACTGATAAAATACTCCGCCGGGTTCATGTGCGTGGGGCATGTGTACCCCGTCGCCGCAAAGTGAGGAATAATGTGCTCGCGCGGACCGAAGAAGACCGTCTCCCCGCGGTTAGGATCATGATGTTGGAGAACATGTCGTAAACCAATGATGACGGTTGATGGATCGTGCAGATTACTGTTCTTCCTTCGGCGCAGAGTCGCGACACGAACTGCATGACGTTGTACGTCGACGCCGAGTCTAATCCTGACGTTGGCTCATCCAGCAACAAGATCGACGGATCCGATAGCAGCTCGATGGCAATACTCAATCGGCGCTTCTGGCCGCCCGATATGCCTTTGTGAAACATGTCGCCCACCAGAGCGTGCTCACACACTCGCAAACCCATTTCGTCAATCGCCGCTTGAACCTTTGCCACGATTTGATCGTGCGTCACTGAATTTGGCAAACTCAATCTCGCAGCCATCTCCAGCGTCTCCTTCACCGTAAAAGAGCCTAGAAGAGAGTCTTCTTGAGCCACATAGCTCGAGACTGCGCGGAACTTATTGGCGTTGCGCTTTTCGCTGTTGAGGTAAATGTCGCCTTTGACGATGCCGGAGCTGATACGATCCGCGAGGATATCGAGCATTGTGGTTTTCCCCGACCCGGACGGTCCCATCACGGCCGTAAGACTTCCCGGGGCACACCGTCCCGTGACGTTGGTGAGTATAGTTTTCTTTCCGTCAGGACACGATGGTGTTTTCTTGACTTCGACGGTGTAGTAGAGGTTGGACCAACCCAACGTGCACGGGTGCGTTGTCGCGTGCGAAGGACGTACGGGCACTGCGACGTCGTATTTGACGGCGTTGTAAGGCGTGGCGGATGCATCTGCCATGGCGCTTTGCACGGAATTGTCAAGAGATGAAGGGAAGAACGAAGACTGCAGTGAACAATCAGAAGGAAAGCTTGCAAGCACGGTGTGTATTTTTGAGTCTCACCCCGACCAACGGAACTGCGATGACTCGGTCGTTGTTAATCTATTTGAATTCTCATCTGTGAGAATGCCCTTCCTACGCAAAAAGATTATGACATGCTCGGCACTTTCTATCGCTGCTGAAGCAAGTGTTCGGATGTGCAGGTTCAAATAAGGGGCCCTCGGCCTTGTCCTGGGATTGGAAATGTCCGTAATATCAATATCTCATAATCTGTCGTGGCTACGCCTTGCATTCTTGAAAATGCGCGACGGACATGCGTGGTGGTACCTATCGACTCACAATCACAGCTGCCAAATGGTGTGTAGGGACTCGATCACTCAAGACACAGAACTCTATTCATCGCCATGTTCCTGTTCGCAGAAACTCAGGCCAACTCAACTCGACTCTATTGAGTCTATCGCCACAACGGTATCAGGTGCCTACGCGGAGATCGGTAACAAGAGTGACGACCAAATACTCCGACACTTGCTCGACAACATCATCGGTCGCAATCTTCTGCTCCAGTCACCATTCGGCACCAAGGCACAGGTCTACGCTGACTACACGGCCAGCGGAAAATCGCTCGAGTGTGTCGAGCGCTTCATCCACGACAAGGTTCTGACCACCTACGGTGACATGCACACGACTGCGTCTGTCACCGGGTTGCAGACCGTCATTTTTCGAGGAAGCCGCTCGCCGTAAACGCCAGCGACTCGGAGCACGAGGTGATCTTCACGAGCGAAGGCTGTCGCGGTGCCATCAATAAGCTCATTAGAGCCGTCGGAGTCGACATGAATCGGCGTCGCCATCGTGCCAGCAAGAGACCTGTCGTCTTCACGTGCTCGTACTACAGTCATTCAACCCAGTCGCCGTGGAATGAGAACTCGTGTGTGGACGAAGTGCAGATCCCTGAGACTCAAGAGGGGATCTCGACCTGACGGAGTTGCAGTATCAACTGGAACGCCATCAGGACCGTCCACTCAAACTCGGTTTCGATGCGGCATCAATCTCACCGGCGTACTCACTGATTGACGAGGTGTCACAGCAGGCAGGGCCTGGCCTTCTGGGACTACTCGTGTGCTCCATACGTCGACATCGACATGAGCTCGAACGATCCAGCAGCCTCCAAAGATGCCATCTACTTCGCAGGACACAAGTTTCTCGGTGGGCCTGGGTCTTGCAACGTGCTAGTCGTCACGAAGAAAGTGATGGCTACGCAGGTGTCACTGATTTCAAGGCGGCGTTAAGACAGAACTCGACGACGGATGCCTCGACGTCTTAGGCAGCATCTTGGCCTTGCACTGAGTTAATGCACCGTGTGGGTCCGATGCGCATCCAGGAACTGCAGCGAAAGCGCCTGTGCCATACCTACGAACCTGTGTCGCAACGAAAACATCGCGGTGCTCGGACGACGACACCGACGACGTTGACCAGCAATTGCCGATTCGCTGCTTTCCGCGGCGCGTTTTCCTACCACCTTGTACAGCTTTAGCGATCTCTTCGGAGTTCAAGTCGACTGCGGTTGTCTGTACGCCAGTCGATCTGAAGAAGACTGCTTGACTCACTCAGAAGAGCACCACTGCTATGAACCAGGCGATTGCTGCCGGCAACGTAGCCAAGTGGCACCCGCATCAGCTTTCTTCGTCGACGATGCTGAAGTCGACTACATTCTAGAGGCGGTGCACTTCGTGCTGATCACGGCTGGAAGTCCGCAGTACGACTTCAGTTGCGCAGGTTGCAGCACGTCACGAGCTATTGACGTGAACTACCCGCCGACGCGGCGTCTTTCGGCGGTATCATTTAGCTCCACCAGTCTCCAACTGCGTCGACGAGTCCTGTGTGTCGAGGACGTTGCGCATCGACGGCAAAAGTGGTCGCAGCGGAGATCGCAGACCGCAGCAGAGCAGCACTGGCGGATTGTCGCCAGGTCGAAGGTTGCGAACGTTTACGAGGACTTGAGGTGGTTCGCCGACGTTGATGCTATCGCCAGAGCATCACAACTTTAGCAACAAACCTCCGACATTTCTTTGAATTTAAACAGAATCCAACACCGACAGCATTTGCAGTAGGAAGCGACCTTTATTTCGTTGAATAAAAAGTCAATTCCATTACGATCGATGATGAAGCTGGCAAGGGCCAAAAATGCTGTTTGAGCCGGAGGTTTGTTGCTAAAGTTGTGATGCTCTGGCGATAGCATCAACGCGGTCGGCGAACCACCTCAAGTCCTCGTAAACGTTCGCAACCTTCTCGACCTGGCGACAATCCGCCAGTGCTGCTTCTTGATGCTGCGGTCTGCGATCTCCGCTGCGACCACAAAGTTTTGCCGTCGATGCGCAACGACATCCTCGACACACACAGGACTCGTCGACGCAGTTGGAGACTTGGTGGAGCTAAATGATACCGCCGAAAGACGCCGCGTCGGCGGGTAGTTCACGTCAATAGCTCGTGAAACGTGCTGCCACACGCCCGTGCGCCAACTGAAGTCGTACTGCGGAAGGAACTTCCAGCCGTGATCAGCCACGAAGTGCACCGCCTCTAGAATGTAGTCGACTTCAGCATCGTCGACGAAGTACGGGAAGCTGATGCGGGTGCCACTTGGCACTAAGATCACGTTGCCGGCAGCAATCGCCTGGTTCATAGCAGTGGTGCTCTTCTGAGTGAGTCCAAGCAGTCTTCTTCCAGATCGACTGGCGTACAGACAACCGCAGTCGACTTGGACTCCGAAGAGATCGCTAAGCAGAGCTGCTACAAAGTTGTGGTGTAGGAAACGATCGCCAAAGCGGAAGAGCAGCGAGAAAATCGGCAATTGCTGGTCAACGTCGTCGGTCTGTCGTCGTCCGAGCACCGCGATGTTTTCGTTGCGACACAGGGATTCGTAGGTATGGCACAGGCGCTTTCGCTGCAGTTCCTGGATGCGCATCGGACCCACACGGTGCATTAACTCTAGTGCAAGGCCAAGACGGATGCTGCCTAAGACGTCTCGAGGGCATCCGTCGTCGAGTTCTGTCTTAACGCCGCCTTTGGAAATCAGTGACACCTGCGTAGCCATCACTTTCTTCGTGACGACTAGCACGTTGCAAGACCCAGGCCCACCGAGAAACTTGTGTCCTGCGAAGTAGATGGCATCTTTGGAGGCTGCTGGATCGTTCGAGCTCATGTCGATGTCGACGTATGGAGCACACGACGAGTAGTCCCAGAAGGCCAGAGCTCCGTGCCGATGCAGTAGTCTGGACACCTCGTCAACGTCAGTGAGTACGCCGGTGAGATTCGATGCCGCATCGAAACACCCGAGTTTGAGTGGACGGTCCTGATGGCGTTCCAGTTGATACTGCAACTCCGTCAGGTCGAGATCCCCTCCTTCAGTCTCAGGGATCTGCACTTCGTCCACACACGAGTTCTCATTCCACGGCGACTGGGTTGAATGACTGTAGTACGAGCACGTGAAGACGACAGGTCTCTTGCTGGCACGATGGCGACGCCGATTCATGTCGACTCCGACGGCTCTAATGAGCTTATTGATGGCACCGCGACAGCCTTCGCTCGTGAAGATCACCTCGTGCTCCGAGTCGCTGGCGTTTACGGCACGAGCGACAATATGGCGAGCTTCCTCGAAAAATGACACGGTCTGCAACCCGGTGACAGACGCAGTCGTGTGCATGTCACCGTAGGTGGTCAGAACCTTGTCGTGGATGAAGCGCTCGACACACTCGAGCGATTTTCCGCTGGCCGTGTAGTCAGCGTAGACCTGTGCCTTGGTGCCGAATGGTGACTGGAGCAGAAGATTGCGACCGATGATGTTGTCGAGCAAGTGTCGGGGTATTTGGTCGTCACTCTTGTTACCGATCTTTGTGTTTGTCTTTAAGCGAGGACAATAGCCAGAAGCGAATGTAGTCATTGCGTTAATCGAATCGAATTGAGATAGTACACATTCTTGAGCTTGGAGCTTCCTGGTGGAGGAACATGGCGATGCGTAGACCACTTGTGCGGCAAACGTCGAACCCTCCATTATTTTTTACGGTGCTGTTGTCGAGAGTTTCCGATGAGATGCAAATGAGAAATGTGGTGCCTAAGCCGTTACCATAGAATAAAGTCATAATCACAATCACTAATTGAATCTGTATCTCGCTTGCAGCTCTGTAAAGAGCTGAAACACGGGATTTCGCCCTCCACGTACATGTAGCAGTAATTCCTGCACTTCATAGCTGGGCATCATCGTCCTAAAAGTTGTCTGGTCAAGGATTGCGCACGGAAACTTGCACATCTTGAAGATGCCTTGGTCTTGCTTGCTGTATCATCATCGCCGCAGGTGGTAGTAATCAACGGCACCACGTGGATGACTGACTCATGCCGGTGTTTGAGCAGCACCGTACACATGAACATGGACCGTAGAAATGTGCATTGTCGTGTTCAAGGAGGCGAACGCGGTGGGACACATCAAGAATGCAATGAAATGCTGGATTGCGTGAAAAATATCGCGCGAACTTGAGCCAACAGAGTTTCTTGGACGTGGTCGTGTTGTAAAAAATGGAGCTTCAGTGCGTCGGAGCGTTGGTCTTACCGACGACCCGTGTGGAACTTGTACAGAACAAATGTGAACACGAGCTCCAGGAAGAGTGCGTAACACGCTAGGATAAGCAAATTCTGTGGTACATCCTCGTCCTCCATGTCAAGACGGGCCAGAATGGCCTTTGCTGCGGGGGTGTCCACGTGACTGAAATGGTCGTACACGAACGCCTTGAATGAGTATGAGTGAAAGGCGATGTAGTGCCCCAGATCCAGTAGTCCGGAATTGTGTCGCGCGGTACCATGAAACCCTCGCACAGCATGAACATACCGTAGACACCAGCTCCCAATGCGATTCCGATGATGTAGTGCGGCACAGCAGCACCAATGACATGCATCAACGCTTCAGCCGTCACTAGTGATAGAAACAAGTTAAGCAAGAAGTAGTGGAACGTATGAAGACCCGACAACAATACTACAAAAAGCGTTGAGATCACTGCAATAAGGAAAATCCCAGGTAGCGACGCCAAGAAGTTAGCGATCGCATAGCTGAAAACATTGAGTCCGCTGTTGGTTCGCTCGCGTATGAAAACAGCTCGTTGCTCGATGAAGAACGGAAGCACAGCCACCGACATGAACACCAGGAAGGCTTGCACGTAGAAAAGCAGCGGCACCATATCTTCATCACTGAGGTCATTGTTGGTGGACAAATACATGGTGCCGACTACAAGTGACAGCATGGCGTACATCAGCAAACGAATCCAGTAGATTCCTGGGTTGCGAACATTGTTCAGCGAGTTGCGTTGCATGAGCACGGCAAACTGACGGATCGCCGACTGCTCGATGGGGACCAAAGTGTCTGCGTTGTGCACTTGTGCAGCATCAGCTTGGATATTCTGCACAATGGCACGCGCCGTGGCGCTGCCAGAGTAAATCCGTACAAGCTCGTCGACGTTTGCGTGCCCCTCGAAGTCAGCGTTAACCAGACTGATGAAATATTCAGCAGGATTCATGTACATTGGGCATGTGTATCCTGCTGCAGCGAATTGGGGGATAGTCTGCTCTCGATGTCCAAAGTAAACGGTCTCACCAGCACTGAGAATCATCACATTGGTGAACATGTCGTATACCATCGACGAGGGCTGATGAATCGTGCAGATCACAGTTTTGTTTTCATTGCACAATCGAGACACGAACTGCATTACGTTGTACGTCGACGCTGAATCCAAGCCCGACGTCGGCTCGTCCAACAGCAGTATGGATGGATCCGCCAATAACTCAATAGCGATGCTCAGTCTGCGCTTCTGGCCGCCTGAAAGTCCCTTGCGGAAAATATCGCCCACGAGTGTGTTCTCGCAAAGTCGAAGCCCCATCGCGTCGATCACAGTCTGCACTCTCTCCACGATGAGATCGTGCGTTATCGATCTCGGTAAGCTCAATCTCGCTGCCATCTCCAGAGTTTCCCAAACCGTGAACGAACCGAGCAGTGTATCTTCCTGTGCCACGTAGCTAGACACTGCTCGAAATGTTTTCACGTTTCGCTTTTTCCCGTTTAAAGAAATTTCTCCTTCGATGGTGCCGGAGCTGACGCGGTCGGCTAGGATGTCCAACAGCGTGGTTTTGCCGCAACCGGAGGGTCCAAGCACAGCAGTGAGCTCACCAGGTGCACACCTTCCCATGACCTTGGAAAGGATGGCTTTCATTCCGTCGGGGCAACTTGACGACTTCTTGACGTGAACAGTGAAGCTGAGGTTGGACCAGCTCAATACGCATGGATTCTTCTTGACGCTGAACAACCCTCCTACTGCGACGTCACTTTGATTGGGGGCCAGTTTATTGCCGTGCGCTAACGTCTGGTACTGCGTTGCTTTAGGAGAGCCATAATCTAAGTTCGCCATGCTTTCGAGATCACCTTGGCCTTAAGAGTGCGTGTGATGGCTGCAACTGCAAAATGAGGGCTCAGATCCAGCATCGATTCGATGGCCGTTAGCATTCCGCTAACATGCGATCAAGTGGGTGATCCACAAGTCGTCACTGGTAAAGGTAGGAGTCAATATTGTTGTTCAGCTATCCTAAAACCATGCACCTAGGGCCCTCGTGCATTATTGGTGCTTCTGGATGAACGGACTCACATCCTTTTCGGGTCCAAGTTCGCGAACTCGTGGTTCACGTCACGGTGGTTGCATTCATCCGCACGAATGCACTTGATCATGTCGTACATCGACGCGTCTTCGGGCAGTTTGTAGTATGTCTGCGCGATGAGTGGAGCATTCATCTCCTTCCACGAGTTCAAGTGACCATCTTCGACATCCTTCAGCAAGTACGTGTACGTCTTGATAGCTTCCTCCTCGAGATACCCGACAAAGCGATGGCACGTCTTGGGAGAAACCAAGTAGGTGAGGAAGAAGCCGTTGAAGAAAACACCTTGAGCGCCAAGCACCATCGTGCGGAGGAACCAACCGGGTTGTTTCAAATTCAGAAAGATGAGCAGGTGCATGCGCTCGTTCTCGGCCTCCTCGAGAAGTGTGTGGATCCAACCGTAGTCTCGTTTCATGAGACGGAGCGAGCGCAGGTGGCGCAACATACCTCCAACCATGCCCGGGACACCAGCGATCGATTCAAGAAACAGACATCGGTTGAGCCAGTCCTTCTCGGTCATGCCTCCACCTGGTCCACGATAACCGGACACTTGGTCGAAGCCCACCCGTAGTGTCTTGATTGCAAAGTACGCAGCACGTTCACTCATGGTGTTCACGGGGTGGTGTGTCTGCTGCACGTTGGCAATCTCGTCCAAGTTGTACACTGGATGTTTAAATGGGTTCTCCCACATGGGCTCACCTCTCTCGTTCGTAGGGTGGAGCGGGTGGATGTTCTTGGACTCCAAGAAATGCGCTTTGTAAGCAGGTTCGTCGGTGGCACCCGTTGGATCCGGGCGAGTGTTCTTCTTGGCTTCGTTCGGATCTGAACCAGGTTGCGACTTCGTGTCGGTCGTTGAGGAGAACGTTAAAACAGCTTGGACCGTTGATGGAGGAAATCGTCTAGCCTTCAAAACTCCAACAGCTTGGCGACGGAATATTGGTCGGATCATGGCCTGCTTCGCCATCCTTACGATGTCAACGTGCAAAAAGCTGGTTGTGTTGTGGCCTGCTAGGAACTAGGAAACTTGGCAACTTGGGAGACGGCGAGTCTGACGTCAAGTCTGTCCCAACAAACGTACCATGGTAGGTACACGGAAAAATGGTGTGGGCCTAACGGGTATGGATCACTTTAACTCTTGCTTCGAGCTAGATCAAAACCTGTGAAGCGGTTAGTGACGGCTGTAGGCGAATGGGCTCACATCCTTTCTTGGGTCCAAGTTCGCGAATTCGTGGTTCACGTCGCGGTGGTTGCACTCGTCAGCGCGAATGCACTTGATCATGTCGTATACCGACGCGTCTTCGGGCAGTTTGTAGTACGTCTGCGCGATGAGCGGAGCCTTCTGCTTCTTCCACGAGTCCAAGTGGCCGTCCTCGATGTCTTTCAGCAAGCACGTGTAGGTCTTGACGGCCTCCTCTTCAAGGTACCCGACAAAGCGGTGGCATGTCTTGGGAGAAACCAAGTAGGTGAGGAAGAAGCCGTTGAAGAAGACACCTTGGGCGCCAACCACCAGTGCGCGGAAGAAGTAGCCCGGCTGCTTGATGTTCATGAAGATGAGCAGGTGCATGCGCTCGTTCTCGGCCTCCTCGAGCAGTGTGTGGATCCAACCGTAGTCACGCTTGAGCAGACGCAGCGAGCGCAGGTGGCGCAGCATGCCTCCGACCATACCGGGCACGCCAGCCACGGACTCGAGGAACAGGCATCGATTGAGCCAGTCCTTCTCGGTCATGCCGCCGCCGGGGCCGCGGTAGCCGGACAAGATGTCGAATCCCGTGCGAAGGGCCTTAACGGCGATGAACGCCACGCGTTCGTGGAACTTGACGATGGGGTGGTGCGTCTGTTCCATGGTGGTGATCTTGTCGAGGTCGTAGACGGCGTGGTTGATGGGGTTTTCCCAGATGGGTTCTCCGTTTTCGGCGGCGGTGTGACGGGAGGCGGATTGCTTGAAGTGCACGAGGTATGCCGGTTCGTTCGTGAGGTTTGTTGGCTCGCTGTGGTCTTGAGTCTCGTTGATTTTTGGAGACTTAAGTGCTGCAGTTGATGCGAAGCGGATAGTGTGCCTTGGTGGAACTGGAACCCAGTGTCGCTTGAATAGACCCAGAGACTGGCGATAGAGGTGCTGCTGAACGGAAGAACACTCCATCAGCTTGGCAGTGACGGTGTAGTGCATGGCGATGGGGTGGTCTTGCACAAAGGAGCTTGAGTTTGAGACTGTTGTGGTGGGGCTTGCACTGCAAATTGAATAATGGACGCCTCATGAGAGCGCTTTTTGATGCCGCTGCCGAAGCTATAGGTCTAACTTCAACGCCAGTATCATGACCATGTTTGTTGGGTAAAGCACCGCCGACATGAATGGCAAGAGGTACGACTTGGTAGAGCTTACCGCAAGCTGATTCTCCCCTGTTACTAGCGCAAGCAATAGATTTTCTACTTGGGACCGACTCGGGCGATCGAAAATGTCTACAGCGACTACACCCTTGGGTACACGTTATCGTGAAGTCACTGACTTCAGTCCGAGAAACAATTGCACCGCTGGGGTGTCTACAGCATAAATACGATAGCAAACGTATGCAAAATGTGCGATCAAGCCGTGTTCGTCTGCTGGCGATGGTCGATAGAACGATGCAAAACAGTAGTAACACTGATGCTTCAAATGCAGATCAAATGTCTGCATCCAACAACATGAGAATCGCATGCTTTGCTTGCTTACGCCACAAAAGACTGGTGAAAAATCCTGTGTGTAGCTTCAACGCCATCTCCTTACGAACTTCGCTTGCAAACCGTTACCCGACACTTGCGATCTCACGTAGGTTAGACCGAAAATCCAAGCAAAGACAGAAATTCTGCTCCCTATTCAACGTGCTTAACGCACAACAACTTTGTTGCTAGCACCTCCAAGAGAGACTGATCGGTTCAGTCTACGCTTTAGCAAGGATGATGTAGGTCTCCAATCCGATCGGAGTGCCCTTTGCGAGCCACTCGTCAGCCATGCGCTTCACAATGTTGAACCGCTTGGTTTGCAACTTCTTGTCATCCATGGGGTGCGTCTCCTGAAGGAATTTGGCAAATTCTTCACCACTCCAGAGTTCCACGACACACTGGAACGGCCAAATCTGCATCTTGGTAAAGCCAGCATCGGCAAAACGTTGACGAAGAGCTGGAAGGTCTTTCCCCAATGTGAAATTCGGGTGCTCAGCCGCCTCAAATCCCAGCTCTCTGGTTGCTTCAGTGCTGATCGCAAAGTTGCCACTGCGTTCAGGCGACCCCCAAATGGTGAACCCAGCGATCCCATCAGCCGTCAACACACGCTTCGCCTCACGGAGCAGTGCATCTGGGTCTGGCGTAAGCTGCAGACAGAGACTGGCAATGTAGCGATCCATCGACCCAGAGGCGATATCAATCAACTCTTGACCTGCATGACAGTATACCAGACATTTCTAGTTAGCAAGTAAGAACAAAACTGTGTTACAAAGGACTACCGAACCGTTGGCCTCTTGGCATTGCACATGAAGTTGTCCCTTGGCAACGTCACTGAGATTCTTCCTGGCCAAGTCAACCATCACGGGTGACAAGTCTGTGACTGTGTAGCTCCTTTTGGCCTGTTTAGAGAGCTTGGTGCGACCGTCAAGCAAGTACTGCGCCACATCCAAAGAGCCCAATCCTGCCCCCGCAGCCACCTCCAGCACATTCTGAGCTTCATCGAGCTGCATATGAGCGTGCAGCTGTCGAGCGCATTGCAACGTCATGCGCTTGTTCGCCGTCTCCGTGAACCGCACGGCGAAGCTGCTCCAGTGCTCACGCACCACTGCGACTTGGTCCCCCATCGCTGTTGATCCTCAAATGGGATTTCGTCCAATGTGAGGCGATAAAGCTCTGTCCTTGTCCTACGTTTTCGCACACGTAACGACGCGCTGGAGGGCAGACTGATTACTAGGTATGTGCCAAATGCAAGTCAGGCAGGCTGCAACAGCAAGTTGTTGTTGTCCGGATAAAGGAGCGTTCAAGCACAAACCGATTAAACGCCACAAGATTGAACGTCAGGCAGACCATGCAAGGACAGTCTGATCGAGAGTTGGAAATTGATTACTACGAAGGTATGCTTTAATGAATGAACGTCTGGAAGCCGCTCAAGGAATACAACTTTGTGTGGTCCGTCCGGGGGACGGACCGCCCCCTTGTACTATACCACTGATGGTTTGCTAACATCACGACTGTCGTTATGACTTCAAGACTTCAGTTTCCACAACTTGAAGTCTGAACCTTGAAGACGAGTGATTAGTTTGTGTGGTGGACATTTGTGAATTAGCATGGAGCAAGGGGCTGCCTTCGCACTCCACCCACCACTGCCATTTCAACAGCGTCCAAATCCCATCGGACTGTCCAACCTCCGGATCAAGCAGATTGTACGAATTTGCTGGGTGAACAAGGGTGAACAAAGCTCATTAGCACCGCACATTCAAAAACTATACAAAAACCAAGTGTGTTAGAATCACTTGCGGTTCGTCAACAATACTTCATTCAACAGCGTTACCCAATGCGACAACCTGTAGCTTCATTGAATACTTGTTGTGCTCTCTTCCTGACCGCACGCTACCGCAAAAAGTTTTCAACAAGGCGAACCGAGACAAGCGCAGAGGAGCTGACGCCAGTTCGTACCGGTCTCACGAGCATGCCAAGCGTTCATTTCCCAATTGAACATCGAGGCCTCAGAACACTCTTCCTGCATTCCTGAATTGCTGCAATGCAGTTCTCCACCGCCAAGATCTTGGAGCGCACGGCACTGAATCCATTGATACGCCGTCAAGCCTATGGTCTGCTCAAGCGTCAACGTTTCGAGTCGCTCCTCTTCACTCCAGCTTCAACACACCATTTCGCTTCTGATGCCACGATCACGATCAAACCCGACTTCAACACGGGTAAAACCACCACCGCCCATAAGGCAACACACCCGGAGCCGATCAACGCTACAAACGAACCGGCATACCTCGTGCACTTCAAGCAATCCGCCTCCCGTCACACCACCGCCGAAAACGGAGAACCCATCTGGGAAAACCCCATCAACCACGCCGTCTACGACCTCGACAAGATCACCACCATGGAACAGACGCACCACCCCATCGTCAAGTTCCACGAACGCGTGGCGTTCATCGCCGTTAAGGCCCTTCGCACGGGATTCGACATCTTGTCCGGCTACCGCGGCCCCGGCGGCGGCATGACCGAGAAGGACTGGCTCAATCGATGCCTGTTCCTCGAGTCCGTGGCTGGCGTGCCCGGTATGGTCGGAGGCATGCTGCGCCACCTGCGCTCGCTGCGTCTGCTCAAGCGTGACTACGGTTGGATCCACACACTGCTCGAGGAGGCCGAGAACGAGCGCATGCACCTGCTCATCTTCATGAACATCAAGCAGCCGGGCTACTTCTTCCGCGCACTGGTGGTTGGCGCCCAAGGTGTCTTCTTCAACGGCTTCTTCCTCACCTACTTGGTTTCTCCCAAGACATGCCACCGCTTTGTCGGGTACCTTGAAGAGGAGGCCGTCAAGACCTACACGTGCTTGCTGAAAGACATCGAGGACGGCCACTTGGACTCGTGGAAGAAGCAGAAGGCTCCGCTCATCGCGCAGACGTACTACAAACTGCCCGAAGACGCGTCGGTATACGACATGATCAAGTGCATTCGCGCTGACGAGTGCAACCACCGCGACGTGAATCACGAGTTCGCGAACTTGGACCAGAAGAAGGGTGTGAGCCCGTTCGTTTACAGCCACCACTGAGGTATCGCCTAGGCGTTCGGTGTTGTCAGAGTGTAGCCAGCTCTGTAAAATTTGCTTTCGTTTAGTTTTGCGTGACTTGACTTGATCACATCACAAGCAATCCGCTTCACGTTGACATGGCAATTGGCGTTTCATAATTCTACACGTGCATGTCGTCGTCTTCTAAGGTGGCGACACCTGCGAGATCATCGGGGACAACTGGCGCCTCGTCCACAGCCGGATCATGGTCGTCAAAGTCACCGAATACTACTTTGCGATTTAGTCCCTGCTGCTGCTCCGTTAAACCAGCCTTGTTAGACATCTTCGGGCATGCTTGGTTCGACCTTTGTCTGTCACTACGCGAACGGGGTAAAGATTTCAACTTAGAAGCCCTCGGTATCTGTTGCGGCACAGGCATCTTTGGACAAGATGAACGTTGTTGCTCCGGTATTTTATCAAGTGATACATCTTGGTTGCTTCCCGAAGCCTGCAGGTTTGTCGTAGCTAACTCGGCGGTGATCGATGAGTTAGAGGAAGGTCGCGAGAGAGATGGAAGTTTGGACGGCCTCTTCTTCACTGTTGGTAACTGGCGAGTTTTCGTTGGCTTCTGGGTAGTGACAGCATCGGTTCGCGACTCGATTGTCTTCGACTGTGGATCAAGAAGGATATGTTGATAATATGCCAGATCGTTCTTTGCCTGAGCAGCATCCTTGGCAACTTGATCTCTGGCAGCGATTACAAGGCCGTTGAACGCGTCTAATTCTGCTTTTGTCTTTGCGTTCAGAGCCTCCGTCTCCGGGGACAAGTCATTATTGGACTCAATTGCGGGAGCTTCCTGAACAGTATTCATCGTGTTCGTCTGGCGTTGGACCGTTCGCCGACATCGCAGCCTCAGAATTACCTCTCGTGCCTCACGTTCCAACTGCAAATCAGTAAGTGAGGGACAGGGAAGCTGAACGATCTTGTCAGTCGATGACGTAATAAGGCTTGCACGGGAAGACAGTAGAGGACTCGGCTCCCGATCGCGTGACGATGGACGCGACAGAGGCGGAAGAAACTCTGCTCGCGAAGTCCGAATTTCGGATGCAGGCTCCAGCGCATTGAGTGTCTCGTTATTCCGCGACTGAGTCGCACGCTGTCGCTCGATCGCATTGAATAACTTCAGCGGTGGAGCTTTCACGTCAGGTAACGACGCTGGAAAAAGCCCACCGCTATCGTGGCCATGCTCACATCCTGTCGGGGCTTCAAACTTCCAGGCTTCCAGACGAATCACAAGTCTGCTCAGTCTCGTGTGAACTACAACTTGGTCCTGAAAATTGTCCCATGCGTAGTCGCTCTCAGACACCGCAGGTCGCCTAAAGCGAACGGTGTACATCTTTGAAGAGCATGGTCTCAGAATACACTCGAACGGAGATGACACTGCATCAACAGATAACAGTTCAAATCGCCCTGTCGACGGTGGCGTGACGATGATCGGAACCGTTTCCGTTCCGACTGACGATCCAGCTTGGTCACCAACGTGTCGCGCTTGCGCATTCTCTAATGTCAGCGTTAGAGTCTGCTCTTGAAAATTCTGGCTTAACGAGGCCACAATGATGTTAGCAACTAGGTCGAGCAGTCGAGCTGCAATAGCATCGTTTACCTCGTCGTGACGATGGCAGTTGTCAAAACGAACTCGGGCTTCAGACGCGCTTAGCACGAACTCTTTCTCGCCAGCAAGCAGCAACGTAGAGACGCGTCCGTCGTCGCCGATCTGGCCAGACATTGCTCTGCCGGCCTCACTGCTTTGCCTTCGGCCTCGACGCAAGATCGACGCTGAAAATAAGTTGAGATCTGGCCATCCACATGCAGAATCCACTGAACCAGACGTCAGGTGAGAGGCAGCCTCGACACTGAAAACCCCACAGCGGACACCTGCTTCGACAAAAATTTAGGCCGTTTCGCTGCCAAGCTTCTTTGCAGCTTCCGCCGCCATTCCAAGCACGAGGACGAGCTGATCCAATGCCCTAGGAAGAAAAACGTCGCACACTTGAGTTGACATTGGCAA
Organism: Phytophthora boehmeriae; assembly: GCA_011947355.1. Classification (NCBI taxonomy): domain Eukaryota; phylum Oomycota; class Peronosporomycetes; order Peronosporales; family Peronosporaceae; genus Phytophthora; species Phytophthora boehmeriae. Next base: position 327,035 of record JAAVTJ010000065.1, on the reverse strand, counting down.
GCTATTGGCAAGCTTTTTCGTTTTCTCCGGCGTCAAAGCCATGCTCGAAACCGTCTGGAGCCGAGGAATTCTCAATCGTCGTGAGCCGTTGAGGCGCGATTTTCGAAGACAGGCCAATGCCATCGTAGTGAGACAGTGGGCCGCCATCGGGTAGCGCGGAGCTGCAACGGCTCCGTTTGCACCACTTCTCAACTTGCTGACACCGAGGCATCTCACCAAATCGACCACGTGGCCATCGGAATGACTGATAGTGCGCCGCTCTCGTTCCCCGCGTTGAACATCTGCGCCCGGGCAGCTCGTGCTCGCTCGGGGCCCAAGATCGTCACTGGAGTCCCAGTGTCGGCGTGGCGGAAGGACGACCAGGCGCTGCGCTGTGGGACCTGCTCCAAGAAGTTCGGCTTGCTCCGTCGGAAGCACCACTGCCGAGCTGTAAGTCAATATTTGAGCACTTACTTCGCTGCTTTAAACGGTCGCGGTGCTCACGTGTTGTTGATGCTTGCAGTGCGGGGATATCTGCTGCCGCCGATGCTTGGGATCCTGCTTGGTCGATGTTCCCGAGCAAGGCGTGGACATGGCATTCACGTGTGCTCGGTGCGTGCAAAAGAACATGGGCAAGAGTGCGTTTGTCGACGATATCAACTGGCCCTTCCCCGACGACTTGCAGAGCAGTAAACTACGTCCAAGTCGATCTGCGAATTCCATCGCTACAATGGCGATGAGCGACTGCTCGTCGTCGTCAACTCCAGCTTCTCCATGCTCATTTGCAAGATCACTCACTCCATCTGGGCCCTCGCCAAAGGATTCACGAGGATACGAAGTCGTCGTGAGCCAGTACCGAAACCTGAAGCTCCACTCAATTTGCTCTCTGCTTGTCGACTACCTGGATTGCATTGGTGGAGCCATCGTACTTGTGCAGGGGAAGCACCTCTGGGTCATTGGTCACAAGGGTTTGCACCCGCGTGTCTTGCGAGATCCAACCTTTCTCTGCATCTGCAGTCGCGCACTTGATTCTCATTCGGCTGTCATTGTTCCGGACCCCGCCGATTCCTCATTGACAACCACGATGGCCGATCCAGGCACTTTCCAATTCTTTGGAGCGTCCCCTCTCTTTGATGTTCGCGAGTCATCTGGGCCAGCTCTAGGCTGCATTGTTGCACTCGACACTCGTTCCCGAAGAGCTACCTCAGCAGCCAAGATGAAGACGACACTAAACAACTTGGCAGACCACGTGATGGATCAGCTGGCCGAGGAAGAGACCATCTTGCGCATATACGCTGCAGGCGACTTCAAGATCTTTGCTTCAAACGCGGTGGACAGCAGCCCAGAGTCAGCAGCGGCAGATTCGTTCGACGGCTTTAGCAGCACCAGCTCCACCGGAGTGTCTTGCTCTCCTTTTCGTCCATGCACACGATGCGGTCCCGTCGATCAAACAGCTTCGCCTGTGGTGACGAGTCCTTTGTCAGGAGTGCCAACCAAATCGGAGACAGTTCAACGTGTGCACAGGTCGATCAAACCGAAAACAAACTCAACACACCACGCTCCAAGAAGCAGTTGAAGAGCCAATACTTTGTCCGGGATTTGCGTAGCGCATCCACACTGCAAGCGGCATGAGCAATAGTGAATAATCGTCACCTAGGCAGAAGCAAATTCTTGTACTTCACTATGGCCAGCTACAATGTAGTCTTTGCGTTTTGTCCGCAGTAAATAATATTATAACCACTCCACCACGTATACAGCTTGACATCATCATCTTGCAACCCTCCTACTTTGCTCACCGATTGTACCCCATGTCGTGTTGGTACAAGGCTGTATCACGCGCTGTTGGCCGATCAGCTAACCAGTTACCACTACTCGTCCGCCTCGCGAATCTTTTCTTTTTCTTCGCGTCTGTTGTCTCGAATATAGCTTCCAAATCGCACGTGTCCACAAAATCCTTAAAAATCGTCGGTGACGGATCCACAGCGTTCGTACCAAACTGTGCGTGCAAGATCTTGTTCAAATGATCCTTCTGAGCCCACTTCGGAACTTTCTTCTTTCCGTGGCGTCCAGTGTCTGAATCACTGCTATCGCCATCTGAGGACTCCGCATTGTCCGACATCTCATAGTTCACGACTTCGGGGCTCTTCGGAGGTAGTTTTGCAGACGCGATCTGCGCCTTCATAGGCTTCGCAGCTACCTTTGGACCAAGTTTGGGGGCTTGTTGAGAGACGGGTTTGGGCACTGGCTTCGAAATTGGCTTCGGGATTGGTTTGGTAGCAGGTTTTGACGAGTCGGATGCGCTCGCTAATCCTCGATGTTTCTGTTGAGTCGAACCTGTGGGGACAGCCGAGGCTTTCGATGACATCGCACCATTAACGGTGCCAGACTTCTTTTCGGCGGCAAGCATTGCACGTTTCTTCTCCAAGCCTGCACGCATTTCCTTCACCTTTTGCTGGCGCTTTCTAGCCAACTCGGCTTCACGCTTCTTCCGTTCGTTCAGCCGTTCTTGCTCTCGCTTTTCCCGAGCATCTCTATCGGCCTTCTCCTTGAGAGCTGCAGCTTTCTTGTGTTCGTCAAGCTTCTTTTTCAATGCAGCTCGCCGCTTTTCCTTCTCTAGTTGCTTTTTCTCTTCTATCAAGCGCGATTTCTCAGCCAACTTCAGCGCATTGACAACAGGGGCACTACGAGTACTGTTGCTCTCCTGGGAGCTTTCCTTGCCAACGAGTGTTGTGAAAGAATGCAAACCACTGACGAGGTTTGAGATAACTCTCCGTCCACTACTGGAGGCTGTCGAAGCTCCAGCTTTTAGGGCAGCTTCCACCACTGATGGCTCAGAAATGGACGATACCGTCGAGATAACAGAATCTCTACTCACCATCGATGCAACAGTCTGCATCATTGGAAGCTCATCGCCTTTAGAGTTTCCTCCACCCTCTGTCGTCGAGGTGAACGAAACCACCTCGTTGGGCAACAAGGGTTGCTGCTTTAACTGCTTTTCAACATGTTGCGCGAAGATTCCCGTATACTCTGCGTCGTAGTTCACGGATTCTGGCATAGACTTCGCAGTAGGCTTCTCAGCTAACCGGTGTGGCATCGTTCGCTCAACTCGATTCATATTTTCGGCGGCAGAATAAGTAGTGCGTTCAGACTTCGGGTTATCGCGCAATGTGTCCTCGATAGCTGATGTTATCCCAGTCGCGCCTCTGTCATCGAATTTGGCAAGCTCCACCCTCTCAAGTTCCCTGGACCTTACCTCGTCCAGTTCTGAAGTTGCTGATTTAAGCTCACGTTGGAAAAGTCGATCAAATGTTGTGGTAGGTGCAGAAGTCGCACCAAGTGAGGGGCTTGTTCAACAGCTTGGTTGGGTGGCGAAGTATGTCGGGTAGTACTTTTTCGATGAAGCCCCAACATACCCACAGACGATGCACTGTCACTCTCAACAGAAGGCGAGGATTCTGGAGTATGTGAAGCTACAGATTTTTCGTCTCGTGCAGCTTTGGTAAATAGTGACGATGGTGTTGTAGAAGCTGATCTCTTGCTATCCGAAGAGGATGTCCGCGATGCTAATTTTTTTAACTGATCATGTTTTGCCCAGAACGCATTGGCAGCCTTGGCTTCTTCGACTCGTTTTTGTGCCGATTCTTTTGTAGTAAGACGAAGACGCTGTGCCTGCCGCTCAACACTTTCGTGAAACTCTCGGGTTTTGCGAGCTTCTTCAGTCTCATTTGATAAAGTAACTGTTGAAAGAGGTGCCGCAGCAGACATAATCGGGGAAGGCGCAGGAACCTCATACGTTGGTGTCATCGCATCAACTTCCGACAAGGATTTGGATCGCCTGTAATTGCTTTCTTCATCCAGTGTGTGAGCATCACTCGCCGTGGGCGGTTTTTCCGGACTTGGATCTGGTTGAGTAGAATCGGTCTGAGAACTCTCAACAATGGTGTCCACCATTTCAGTCGGAGCAAAGCTGACTTTACGGATTTGTGCACGCGTGGTTGGCGCCAAAGATGAAGCCTTGCGTAAGATGGACTTCCTCTTCCATGAAAGTGGACTGGCCAATTTGTTCGTACTAATCGGTTGCATCGACTTTCGTATCTGCGTTGGTTCTGCGGAAGTCGTCATAATGTCTTGAATAGCGACCACGTCACTATTCTCCTCCTGTGGACTTGAAAGAACCGTCAATAAAGATCCTTTACCTGCCCGTTGGGAAGCGGACAATTCACTACGAGCAGTTGATGATTTTCCCGAGCTACCAACTTTATCAATATCGCGTTCAACGGGATTTTCCGTCTCCACACCACGCAAAGAAGATGTATCTTCACTTCGAGGGGAGATGTTATCAATTAACACTTCTTCGTCCTCGTTATCACTCAGTAGGATCACCACATCCTTCCGCCTCACAGTTTCCGGCAATACCTTACTTGTAGCGACCAATTCTGATGCATGCTCGCTTCTCTGAGAGTTGCTAGGTGATTTGTGCGATCCGATACTTTCACGAACAATTTCATCTGCAGGAGGATCGTCCATATCAGCGGCATCACCTCCTCGTGCCGTTCTAGACCCTGACCTCGTCACAGCACCACCTAAACCTGAATCCTGTTTCTCTGAAGTGTCCTCTTCGGACACATTTTTCTCCACTTCATCGTTCTGCTCTTCATCATCCACATCCTGTTCTCCGTCATCACTTCCCTGCCCACTGTCATCATCACTTCCATCCATGTGTTCCTCTTCCAAGGCATCCAGTAGCCGGTCAAACAGCACGGCCTTCAGCCCACTGGTTCTCAACCCTCTCTTCTTCAATTCACTCCGGAGTTGCGTGACTTTAAGCTTCCCTGGATCTCGCAGTAAAACCTCCGACGGTCGAGGCCTTTTCCTCGTTTTCTTCTCCTCCTGAATGGGGGAACGTACTCTGGCTTGGCTCGTAACCGCATCGAGAGGCGGATCTTCCCTCTATAAGAACTCTTGCGCTTCTTGGTCGCAGCAGCAGCGCCTGTGGTCTGCTGTGGTTTGTGTCCATCCCCTCTTTCTCCACGCGTTGTTTCTTGTATGCCCGTCCCTCATCCAGAACATCTTCATGGCTGCCATATAAAAACAAACATTAGTATGGAACCGATTAAGTATTATTTTTAATATTGTTTTTACCTGGGAAATGGAACGGGAACAGGGCGTTCTTTATGTTCGAAACGCGCTTTCACTTCCAGAGACCGCGAGATCTGCGCCAGCTCATCCCGGAGCCACGAGACGTTACGAGCATGACGCTCCTCTAAGGCGCTCCAGTTCTCACGCGCCAAGCTCTGCAGGTGGCTGCGCACGCGCAGAACGGCGTCGCCCATGCTGCACAGTCTACCGTATAATCGGCTTTTCGCGTATGAAATGCGCGCGCTTTTGAACGTTTAAAATAAATTTGTTTAGAACATCTAAACTTTTAGCCATTTGATTGGATAAAAGTAAGTTGATCATTCTGTAGCCATGTCTGGTATCATGGCTACACTGTCAACATCATTAACAGACCGAGCCTTGTCCAAAATCCGAAATGAAAATTCACACGCCAACTGCTACAGCTCGCTCGCTCGCTATCACGCGTCGTCGAGCAGTTCCAAACGCGCCTATACTATTGCGACCTGTGCTTGCAATACTAAAGTCCCAGCGCGTCAGGATACACCCACCACTCGCGTCTGCAGTCTGCCTTTCCTGCTGCTGTCTATTTACTAATAGTCGTCTATGCGCTGGCACCTCGGGTGTCCTGCTGCCTTCGTCGCCATACGCGTCCAAGCTTCTTCTCGGTAACGTCTTCATACTCAGCCGTCCATCAGACCACTGATTTGAATGGCCCTTGTCGTCACGCAGTTTGGTGCTACAGAATAGCGCAAGAACTCTTCTTGGGCTTGGGCACTTTCTTCCGACGCACTTCTCGGACAAACGTCTCGAATACTGCTGTGACGTTCGCACCGGTCAGAGCACTTGTCTCTATGTAGCGCGCGTTGTATGAGTGTGCTATTCGCCGACCCTCCTCCGTGCTGACTTGGCACTTGCTTGGATCACGATCTACCACATCTTTCTTATTGGCAACCAGGATGATAGGAGGCAGTGGGCGTCGGCTTTCATTGATTTGCAGGTGCAAGTCGAAGAACGGTTGGAGTTCCTACCGAGAAAACAGTTTGACAGTGTCAGCCTAAGTTACCGCCATTTAGCATCGACAACACTCGGTATTATCCTTACATGGAGAGAGATTCGCGAGTCCATACTGTACACAAAAACATATCCATCCTTGTCCATCATCCACTGCCCTCGCAGTGACTCAAAATCCTGTAGCACAGTCCAACAGACGACGAAATAGGGTCAGGTCGGTACTTCTAACAACGAACCGAGAAAAAATCACTTGGTGACGTACGTCTTGCCCTGCAGTATCCAGAATTTCTAGCATACACAGTCCATCATCCACCGTGAGGGCTTTCCTGTATGCGTCTTCGATTGTCGGGTCCCAGTCTTTGACGAAATAGTCTCTCACAAAGCGCAGCGTCAGAGCACTTTTGCCCACACCTCCTGATCCTAGCACCGACATGTGGAACGTCTCCTGTCCATTGGCAGGCCCTGCACATGGAGAAATCAGATGCCACTCAGCGTCAGCACCAGCCTCACCAGCCATAGAGAGCATTGCTTTCCATACCCAGAGCCTTGTAGAAGGCCTCTCCCTGTGAGACGTAGAGCGTGTCGTTGTTCTGCAGCTCGTCCACGTCCGAGATCTCGGCGCCGCTTGCTAAAAACAGTCTCTTGGCGCGCACTCCGAGCTTCTTGCTGGCCACTTTCTTGAGTCTTGCGATGTTGTCTCTGGCCTTCAGATTCATCACCTTCACAGAAAGCAGCAGCAACAGCATTACGTTGTCAGTTAGTCATCCCGTCCCCTCCTCTCTCCGCCTCTTTGCTTCTTCGGTCTGCGATCGCACCTTCCCCTCGGAGCCTGCCTCATTGCGGTAGATGAACAGCCGCATGTCGGAGCTCATAGCGACGATTCCTTGACCCACAGCCAGGATATGAGACCTCTCTGTACTCGCTCGCTTCTCTCTGCGACGGGTACTCGGCCGACAGGCAGAGTTCTCAGGCCAATTAGCCTCCCGCAAGTGCCTTGCAACCTTACAACAATGCCCACCAAATGGCCGCTCCCTTTCATTTTCAGCCTATCCGCAGTAACGCTTCAAAATTGCAAGTATAGCCACTCTTTTCAAAGTCGTTGATTGGTTGAAACATAATACTGCACGATGATGCGTTGAAATAAAGGACGATATTTACGAATGTATGACTGGAACTCAGAGAAATTCGCGATAAGAGATGACATAGAGTGGACAGCTCTGACGGCGCGGGAAAGGCCGGCGGCAACGAATTGCTTGCAAAACGATCACCGCAGTGCGAATGCCACACAGTACACGTAACATTAGAGCCCGAGCAGGCCATCAACATTATTCTGCAGCAACTGGAAGTGTATACAGTCAGGAGGGAAAATGTTGTTATTGCGGCAACACTCCGACGGCGGGACGACGAAAAATGTTATCCATAGCGCTGGCTTTGCACCGACGCGGGGGCACCCAACATTGAATTTCAACTGCGTAGTCAGGTTTACTGTCATCCTATCGAGTCAGCATACTTGACGTAGACATCTGCAGCAATAACCCGCACCACTCCAAAGCCGCAGCAATACAATTTCGACGTTCCAAGCAACACATGGAACTTTCCATACTACTAGCCTAGTAGTACTAGGTACACAGTCCTGTTGTACAGGAGGCAGAGACGACAGCAAGACGCATTTGCGCATCTCCAACATGTCGTCTGAATGTCGCATTAATCATTTTCACATTCAGACAACATCCCATGAGGACGAGAGAAAGGAGCTCTTCCTTATCCGAGCCAAACACACTGCAAAAGCTACACTTGTCGTCTGTTGAGCGCCAAGAAGCGCGTAGTCCTACGCTCTCTGCAGCCTTCTGGACGGCGAAAATTCCGTCGATCTTTCCAGCGCGCGACTGGTCACCGCCGTCTACACTCTGAGCGCCGCCATGTCGTCGCCAAGCGCGTCTCCTGTGCGTCGCCGTCCCAAGTCGGAGGAGGTGGGCGCCCCAGCCGTGTGGATCGCCCCAGACTGGGCGCAGCACCCCGTGATCGAGAGCTTCTACGGCCACGCGAGACGCCCCCGAGCCAGCTCCTTCTACGAGGTCATGTGCTCCCCAACGAACGCCACGGCCACCACCACGCTGGGCGAGAGCTGCTACAACTACAGCGACTGCAAAGCGGCGGACGAAGACGACGACCGGAACAGAAGACTCGCAGCTGCCGCCAGTCGCTCGCGTCGACCGTTCGGCTCGTTCGCCTATTCCTGCACGACGGACACCAGCGAAGAAGCTGCGGGGATGATGGAGAGTCCGCTGTACGACAGACACCCCGCGATGGGGCTACGAGACATAGGTGAACAGCACAGTAGCAGTATGAGCAGCTTGTGCACTGCCTCGGGGTATGAGAACTGGAACAGAATGAGGAGGACCATGAGTCCCGGTGGAGGAATAGTGCCTGTACCTCCAGAGCACTTGTTTACGAGTGCCAATGGTTCTATGTTGGAGAACCCTCAAGCCGGTGGAGATATGAATCTGAGGGTGAGTGTCAGTACAGACGCTTCGTCGTTGTCTGATGTGGAGACGTCGGAGCGCCCACACTCGCCACCTACGTCAAACAGGTTGCGAGTTAAGCTGCTGGAGAGTTTGCGAGAGATGGACGATCGGATCGCTGAGGAGCACAGACGACTGGAGAAAGCGCAGAAAGTCAAGAAGAAGAAACAACCGATCGCGCCAGCCAACGCTATGTGGAGCTTGCTGTGTGGTGCAAGAACTGCTCAAGCTTCGCAAGCCGACGGATTGGCTCTCTTGATGGAGAAAATTGGTGTTGCCGTCTCAAATCGCGCTCTAAATCAACTTCAACGTCATCGACGCCACGTACGTGGGATTTTGCAAATCGTGACTGCACACAACCCAGACTTGGAGCTGACAGAGCGGCAACTGGACTCGTTCGAAGTGGCAGACGCTATGTTGGCAAACGATATCAAGTATAGTGTGCTCTTTCAGCAGCATAAGCTGCTTGTTACGAGTTCGCTGCAGAGGCGAGAAGCGACGGCCACTGCGAAGCTCAATAACGGCACCGATTGCTTCGAGAAACCAAACGTGAAGAGCGCAATGTTAACCAAACTGTTGGAAGCCGTAAGCTGGTATCGATTGGTGCAGCGCAACTCCCGAGAAGAAACTGCTTCGACCTCTGTGGGGTCGGTAACTGCTCCGGGATCAGTAAATTCGTCTGCCCCCAGTTCCGCGACAGATGTGAATGGTCTCCAGGAGCTTCAGGTGGAGAAGATTCTGGATGTTTTGGCTGGGGAGGAGTTTTACTCTGACTATAATGAGCTAATGTGTCGGCCAGACTGGTGGGAAGTCGCGCAGGCACATTTTGAAAACCTGATTTTTTCATCCAAGAACTCACGTATCTGTCAGTGGGTATTGCAGTTATCGAAGGATGTTGCGGCTGTGAGTTATGAAGAATTGGAATACATAGAGAGCAGCGGTCGTCGCTCCAGAACAAATTCAGTCTCCGGAACGCAAATCCCTCACCAGACTTACATCCCACAGCAAGCCTCGTGGACAAAAGACCCACCTCCCGAGCAAATCCTCGACTTCATGGAACGACTGACACGCCGGGTGCGCCGCGAGTTTGATGTGCCCGCCGAAGTTAGCAAGAGCTTACATATTTTTATCCAGCGCACTGTATTCCCGCGCATCGCACTGCTCTGCTTCAATCAAAGAGCAACTCGTGACTGTCAGAGGAAAGACAAGCTGTGGCGCAAGAAGTGCACGGAGTTAAGTGGCTTGCCGATGGAAAATATGGGTGTACCACCTGATCTTGTTACCAAGATCCGCTCAACTTTGCCTAGCCAGCGTGTCCGTAACGTGAACAGCAGCGGAAGCCAAAGCCCAAGTCAGAAACGAGTATACTTTACACGCGCGGTTGAAGCGTTCAACGGAATGACGAGTGTTGTCCCGTGTGATCTTCTGGACGAGCTCATGCATGGCGTTGTGATTCTGCACCACGAAGCGGCTCTTGTGTTGGGAACCACCCAGTTTTCAGTAGAGACGTTCTTCCCGTTGCTAGCCTACGTGCTGTTGCACTGTCGACTGCCTATCATTCACGCTCAGCTGCATCTCTTGGAGAATTTTGCCATCACCGAAGATAACGCGAATGGTGAGGAGTCATATTATGTCTACTGCGTGCATGCTGCCGTCGAGTACGTTTGCAACACGGTGGGGCTTGGAGTTAGCTCCAATGCGAGTGGTCCCGTGAGTACCAACTCCAGCACAGTCTCGACACCAGGCGGAACGGGCCTCATACCTGTCGTGCCCATTGCCAGCTCATCACCTCCTAAAAACCATGCTGTTTTCTCTCTCGGTGGTGATGGAGGAAAGAGTGTGCCACCTCAAATCGAGGTGAAACTACCGCCAAGTTTCGACGACGGCACACATACCTCTGTGGACCAACCAGGCATCTGTGATTAGCTACAATGTATCAAAGCGCCTGGTGGTGAACAGGTTCAGGTAGTCCATTAGGTCATAGTGATCGATTTATTTATGTTGCGTCCACACTGCGAGGGTAGCAAGGATCGGGTTGAGGGAGACAAGGAAGCAGTCAGTTCCTTCGGCCTTAAGGTCGCACACAATCAAAACGTGTCCAGGCAGTTCTTGGCCGTACAAAAGTCTCTTGTCTTCCTTGTTTGCATCCCGCTTCGTTTTGAAGTTCCGGTGCATTGCAACACGCCTGTGCAAGCAAAACTCTTTGGTTTCTCCACCTAGTGAGGCTTCGGTACGTGTCCGTCGACGTAAAAGTTGCGGGTGGCCTTGGGCAGAGTCACCGTCGTGCCTTCAAAACTCTCGTCCAAAAACACTTGACATCCTAATCTCGACCTGCACAACGCAACGTTTATCAGCAAAAATGCAGCAACAACAGCTTCAAGAAAGCCAGAAAGCGTACGTATCGGTCAGTCCAAAGGCCATATCCAACATATCTTCTTCGTCTTCACAGGCCTCTTCCAGTTGCTCAAACACTGGGTCCTCCAGGATCACGTGGCAGGTAGAGCAGGCCATGGACGACTCGCAGGCTCCTTCCAGATCGATATCATTGGCGTGGGCCACATCCAAGATAGACATTCCAGTCTTTGCTGCTACTTCACGGATAGAGCCATCACGTAGCAAGAATTTGATATTCACCCTACCAAAAAGAAGGTAAGAATGAAAATGTTAATGACTGGGAGAAAAACACCATGAGTTTGTGATACATAAGGAATGGGGATTTCTTACGTCGGGTTGTTGGCGAATTGGGACGGATCCACGTGTAGAGCAGTTGCAGACGCATGGAAAAGGCGGGGACTCCGTCGAGATACCGTAGTCGGAGACAGGAAACGTTTACTGAGTGCACGCAGCATTACGAACCAGTCAAGGAGATTTGGATGTGACTCGGATGGTGTGTGGCTCAGGAATGGAATGTTGGTTAAGTGAGAGTAAACTTGTTAAATGCTTTTATAGCCAATCAATATGTCTGAGTTCAGAATACAGAGATTCGGTTGGCTAAAAATGTATGGGATGGCAACATGTTGAAGTGCATCTAATTTATATTTACGTGCTAGAATGTGCTGCATCATAAAAGTAGGCATCCCAAGAATACTTATGCTGAATGAACTTACCGTGAAAGCCAAGTTTACATACTGAACTAGTCGATCGTAAAGTTTTCGTCGAAACGGAGTGACAATGCTGCTGCAGGTCCTTAGCTCAAATTTTCAAGTGGAAATGTATTACTGCTGAATGCGTCCTCGATCTTGCAGTAACCCAAGGCAGATCCACCGTTAGCACTCGTGCAATACTTCGTGCACTATGCGGCGCTTTGGGAGGGAATTTAAAAGTCTTCAAATGGCATCGCCCCCTGCAAAACGCCCTCGATGTAGGGTATCAACTGTTCCATGTTTACCCAACCCACTGACATCAAGGCCTAACTTACTCCCCCAGGATAACATCTCATTCAATATCGTCGCCACAGACTTTGGTATGGCAGAGATTTCATAACGACCCTGAAACTTGGATTCGTTCAGCGAACAACTATAAAGAGCAAATGTCCCGTGAATCTCTGCAAACAATGCCGCTGGTGTTGATCCTGACCCCAGACTTACGCACATGTGTATATAATTCTTCTCCTTCAGAGGATTCAACTCAGAAAATACTGGCGACGGACCGATCAGCTTCTCTTCCGATTCAAGTAAATTCTGATCAAGATCTTGCACCAAGAAAACTTGCACCACGATCAGCGAAACATTTGACGCGCAGAACACAGGAATTACCAAATAAGATCCTTCACTGTCAAGAGAGAAAACACCAGCGGCCCGGCGCGTCAATAAAAACCACAGTGTGTCCTCATTCGGCTCGAGGTCCAGCTGAAGAAAATGAGTAAATCCAATTTTCCAGTCCTCCCACTGCAACAGCCACGCCTTAAAAGCATGTTCTGCGACTTTGTTCGCGTTTTCACTCTTTGATTTCATCACACGCCAATTTGAACCGCCCAGCACCTGCAACAATGTGTTCACATGTACAAACTGACCGGTAAACAAACACGACTTGAGGCTCCCTGCATGGGTCTCCAACATCACACTCGTGTCCATCACCAGAAGCAAGATGATGCGAGCGACAGCATCAGTACCCTTCGTGTCAATCATTTCATTCAACATAAGCTTTTTCAGCTGAGGCAGGATGTACTTGGGAAGGCCTTCGCCAATAGCGTACCAAACTTGGGTCGCACCCAACGTCAGTATCGGGTCCGATGCATAGCTGCACACCAGACCGTCATGACTTTTGTTCACGTATGCAAGAATGGCCATGAAGTTCGCAACAGCTAGAGTTGCAAGGGTTGACGTGGAACGCGGCCGTAGTCCCAGTCGACACAGCATAGACGCGGCACCGAACAAAGTTGCCTCGCTATAGCTCGCCTCGTCGTATGGATTTTTCCAACAAACAATTTTACTGCTGCGAACATGATTAGATCTTTTGGCAATGTGATGTAAGCGGCTTTTGAAACGTGCGAGTCGTATGTAGCTTTCCACATCGGACGCCCCATTGAGACAAGATCCATCCAAGCACTCTCGTCATTTCCAGATTTAATTGAGATGTATGCAGATGCTGGAATCTCCTCGTTTTCAGTGAATGCGGAGCCATCCACGTTCACCAAGCCAGATCTCCAATAGATGTCGACGGTGTGTGATAAAACAAATGGTGGGAACAATGGTGTCGATGGTGCAAAGTTTGGGGAGGGTGTTTCCAATGCAATTCTTGGACTTATGTCCACCAGCACTGCAAAAATGCCGCCTGATCGATACACTCTTCGGATACGATCGTTTGCTATAACTAGCGCCTTGCACAAAGATGAAAATGATCAATTTCTCCATCAATCCAATGCGGAAACAGATTCCTGGCTTCGTCCACAGCCAAAATCACCACTCTTGGGTCGCCTGGACTCGAACCGTCCGACGGGTGTGGTGCCAAGGGCGAGTTGCCCTTCTTTAACTGGTCTTCGGTCTGGATCAACTTGCGATACAACTTTCTATCAGCAGCATAGCTAGTGAATAAGTGAATCCACTCCTCGCCAACTCTGGACCAATTCTCATGCGCGTGGTGATAGATCGCAACCAGACGGCTAGTGAGTACATCGACAGCCCCATTCCAAGTCATCAACCAACACGGAACGTGGCCCATCGCCACAGGAAACCCTGTCAATTTTTCACGCCTCACACAAGCATACAAGACTCTCATACCCAAAGTATCGTCCTCTGCCGAATCCTTTGTCAACTCATACAGCAATCGACTTTTCCCGAATCCAGAGCTCTGGGCCACTGTCACGTAAGGCGACGAATATGCGCGAGGGGAATTTCGGTAAACACGACAGCAGCGCTCCAAGTATTTGGCAAACTGGTAATTGGCGTCACCCACATACTCCGTCATTGTGAAGGATACAAAAGTTGTTCTCGGAGATCATTGCTAGCACTCACGCGTATCCCCGTTCTCTGCAACATGACCGTAAGTTGTTTTCCAGCTACTTTTGCTACTTTCATAGCAATAGAAAATTCAAGGCGTCTGTATGTCTTTCGAATAGACAGGAAGAGCAAATAGCGAACTCCCATCTCTCCTTCACAGATCAAGTAGGTCTTGGCTTGATCCTCATCCAGATTCAGCGTCTGTGCAGTCAAGTTGCGCTCATAATATTCTGTGAGAAGCTCCAAAACTAGATCGTCAGCTATCTGCGAGATACTCTGCGCAGCTTCACCTGCCATGGTTGTTCTCATGATTTCGTTTAAACCTGTTTGACTGAAAGCTTTTCACGTTCTATCAAACGGGTGTCACTTACTCTTCTCTTGTTCGGTGAGTGTTCGGGATTGACGTGTGAATCCAAATCTTAATATCAAAAGTGACTGCCAAGACCCATGACTACTGAGGAGAGTGATAACTACAAAAGTCTGACAGAGATTGCCAGTGAACTGGTATTCAGTCTTCTACTCAAGCAGAAAAGTCTCTCAGAAGAGACCAAGAAGAGGTTGGAGTTGAAAACCCTGGAAATCACCGATGAAACAGTGGAAATGGCTATTCGGGGAGCCTCGATCTACTGCGACCTGTACTGCTTGCAGCAATCATAGAAGTGTACAGAGGTATCGACAGTGACATGGCCTTGGCGGTAGCAAGGAAGGCGGCGGAGCAAATCATGGCTGTGGTGGCTAAGCGTGGGTCGGAAACGGATCCGGGTCTGATTGAAGCGTTCACGAACTCCGAGTACCTTGGCACCGCGGCCGACGAACTGGCCGATTACTTAAGACGGTGCTGGGGTGCTTATACGTTGGATAGCTGTAGCTACAAGGCTCCGTACGTGACGGTCGTTCAAAGCTCTGGGTTTGGGAAAAGCCGACTTGTGTTTCAACTGGCACAAAACACTGCAGCAAAGGATGCGTTGAATATGCGCGTTTTGTATACCTGCGTGCGGCTTGGAATGTCAAGAGGATTCCCGAAGACAACGACCGAGCTTCGGATATGGCTATTTGACGGCGGAGATGAAGATGAACACGCGATGGCTCAACACCTGGTGGCAATCTATGACTACGCGCACACGAACTGGTCGCGAGTTGGTACAGACTGGCTTGAGTTGTTCACCAGTCCTGAAGCTGATACCGTGGTGCAGAAGCAGCTGGCCGATACCGAAGCAAGAGGCAACTCGGTAATAACTTCTGCTTGGAGCCCTGAGAAAAGGCCCAGACGTGAGGGAAAGCTTGTCATATTGGTGGTGGACGAAGCTAGTGCACTCTTCCAAATATTTAGAGCACGCGGGCTCAACGCCTTTGGTCTTTTGCGCAGAGCTCTCGTCATTGCCAACGACACGATCCGAACCGGAGGCTACAACGGCGGCATTTTTGCGATATTGGTGGATACAAACCCGAAGGTGTCGGACTTGACGCCCCCTTTAGAGTTAGACCCCTCGTTTAGAGGTAGCAATATTTCTTGTACGCCATTGCTGTTTCCGCCATTCGTAGTTTCGCACACGATGGATATCCATTGGCAGCGGATGCGCGGCTCGATTGAAGCCCCAGACTACAAGGATAGCATCGTAAGCGGGAATGAAAGAAGTGCTTGGATGGATCTCGTCTCAATGGGACGTCCGATGTGGAAAAGTAAATACGACTCGTACGAATCGATCGGCAATCACTTCGAATCTGCAAAGAAGCTGGTCGAGTTCGCGGCAACAAAATTGTTTCTTGGAAAAAATGTTGGTGACGAGGCGAGCTACAACGAGGCAACTTTGTTCGGCGTTGCATCCATGCTGTGTCGACTGGGAGTGCGGCCGCGTTCCACGTCAACCCTTGCAACTCTAGCTGTTGCGAACTTCATGGCCATTCTTGCATACGTGAACAAAAGTCATGACGGTCTGGTGTGCAGCTATGCATCGGACCCGATACTGACGTTGGGTGCGACCCAAGTTTGGTACGCTATTGGCGAAGGCCTTCCCAAGTACATCCTGCCTCAGCTGAAAAAGCTTATGTTGAATGAAATGATTGACACGAAGGGTACTGATGCTGTCGCTCGCATCATCTTGCTTCTGGTGATGGACACGAGTGTGATGTTGGAGACCCATGCAGGGAGCCTCAAGTCGTGTTTGTTTACCGGTCAGTTTGTACATGTGAACACATTGTTGCAGGTGCTGGGCGGTTCAAATTGGCGTGTGATGAAATCAAAGAGTGAAAACGCGAACAAAGTCGCAGAACATGCTTTTAAGGCGTGGCTGTTGCAGTGGGAGGACTGGAAATTAGGATTTACTCACTTTCTACAGTTAGATCGAGAGCCGAATGAGGACACACTGTGGTTTTTACTGACGCGCCGGGCCGCTGGCGTGTTTTCGCTTGAAAGCAAAGGATCTTACTTGACCATCCCTGTGTTCTGCGTGTCAAATATTTCGCTGATCCTAGTAAAAGTGAAGAATTCGGTGGGTAGCGATAACAATATTCCGAGATCAGCGGAGAAAATGCACCCTTCGATTGTGTTCTCACCGAGAAACCCCATGTCCAAAAGATCTCCAGCCGAGATGATAAGAGTGTACATGAGTCTACGAGAACGTGTGAGCCCCGAAGTACCAACGCGATTCGTTCGGTCGAAGGCAAACGATGAGGCTTCAACGTCAGCTAAAACACAGCGGAATACTTTTGCTGCATCACCTGAGCCACCGCAGTACACGTTCACGTTCTGCATTTGGTCTGTGAGAGACTGGGAGTCTGGTAAGCATCCAGTTATCTCGACAGCTGTGGCTGAAATGCTGATGGCATTTGTGTCGCCGCAGTGGAATCCGATGGAGCTTGTTCGGGGTGACTTGCACAATGGAAATAATGCGTGTCTGGTAGAAGTGATGCCCGACACTGACCTGCTTAATATTTCTCAGCGGGTTCTGATGCCACGATCACCAAAATTCTGCTGTGGATGATTGCACGCATAGATGTCCCGTTATTCTCGTTAATGCGATGATTAATGCCTCATTTTCTCTCTCAAACGCGTCATGTGTGTCGACACCTCGCAAATTTATCAAGTCCGCATTTCGTAAAAGATTGTGCCAGCTTCATCTGCGTCCAACATATATAGTCATAGATTGCCACCAGGTGTTGAGCCATCGCGTGTTCATCTTCATTTCCGTCGTCAAACAGCCATTTCCGAAGCTCGGTCGTTGTCTTCGGGAATCCTCTTGACATTCCAAGCCGCACGCAGGTATACAAAACGCGCATATTCAACGCATCCTTTGCTGCAGTGTTTTGTGCCAGTTGAAACACAAGTCGGCTTTTCCCAAACCCAGAGCTTTGAACGACCGTCACGTACGGAGCCTTGTAGCTACAGCTATCCAACGTATAAGCACCCCAGCACCGTCTTAAGTAATCGGCCAGTTCGTCGGCCGCGGTGCCAAGGTACTCGGAGTTCGTGAACGCTTCAATCAGACCCGGATCCGTTTCCGACCCACGCTTAGCCACCACAGCCATGATTTGCTCCGCCGCCTTTCTTGCCACCGCCAAGGCAATGTCACTCACGATTTATTTTCCTCACAGCCAGGTTCAGAGTTATGTCGTGAAAGTCAGAGGCCGTCGTGAGGGTGCCAGTTGAGGACAAATGGAAATCGTGCAGTCGTTCTGCCTAGACCGCTCATTCATGGAGTAGTGTTTCCACACCCAAGCCATGCTTCCACCTCCGGGTCACACCTGTCTCCGACGTTCCTTGCAATTTGAAGTCTCCGCATTCTCTCGTACTCGCCATACACGTCGCAATGCACAACTTGCATTCGACCATTGTAGCAGATTCCACGAGTTCCGTGCATATAGCACTCCCGGTACAGAACTCCTTGACAAATTCCATCCGTCGACTCCAATGTCGGTTCCGATGCGATCACGTCCTGCGTGATGTTTTTCCCGCAAAGAAATCCTCCGATTCGATCGATTAGAGATCGATCTTCAACGGGGATTCGGTCGGACACGCAGGTCACCTCCGCTTCGTTCGTTCGGTTTAAACACTGGAAATTCGTGAGGTCACAGTACCCCGTGGCCCACCCATTGCAGCAGAGTTCGTTGCGTCTAAATAATGCAAAACTCTTGAGGCTTTTCAAGTTTTGAAGGACGGCAAATGCCGTATATGAATGGCGTCTGCCACGTAAAGAGTTGTAAGACCGACGAGATCGTCAAGGTTAGGCAGCTCTTTCAATTTGTGCACCATCGTCATAACAAGCGTAGAAAGCTTATCGAGGCCAGCCAGAGATGGATAAATTGTTAATTCCGCTGCACCACCCGTCCGAATGAACCGCAAGTTGCTCATGTTGGTGAACATGTCCGGTGGCAAATACTGCAGACTTGAATGCAAAAAGTCGCTCTCGGCGTGGCTGCAAACAATGATAAACGTGTGAATACGTATGAACCAGTTTTCAAAGCAATGAGCTTCTGTTCGGAACTTACAAATATTGAAGCCGCGTAAATTCTTTAATCCAGTCCGGGAATCTCCGCGTCTTGGTGTAGATAAGAATGCTGCTCAATTCAATTTTCAACAATAAAGCCACAATGTTAACCATGAAACTTGTAGCAGGGTGCCAAGCATAACTTAAGGTCACGCACAGATCTTTCAGACCCTTGCACCGACGTAGCTCTTCTGGTAACTCTGGCATCGCGTGGTTAATGATCTGCACTTTTGGAGAAAACCATTTGATGCAAGCGCACGAACAGATTCCGTCACATCCTCTGCATTGATCCATTCATTGTATGTGCGAGGTGCCAACTCGCGATCAATAAAGACAATACATGGACAGGAATTGTCTTGCCCCCATCGCCATCGATACGAATATACTGCGCAGTCCTCATATGGTGCACAGTTCTCCATGCTTGTGGTTAGTGAAAGACCCGTGTAAATGGCGATTCCCAAACAGGAACATACGAAGATGATGCCACTGAATATCGTGTGAGCTCGTGAGTGGGGGTGTAGACACTTTTGGTAGCTCCATTATCCTGACGCCGACTGCGGTTGACCAGAATCAGGTGGGCTATCACCTTTTTCCACTTGTAGATGCCTAGGAGGTTCAGAAAACTCTTTATGAGGATGTATTGACCGTCAGCAATTTGCAAGTTGGAAAAGGCCGACTTGACGATCTCGACTTCAATGGGATCGGCGAAGAGTCTTGCAATACGATCGAAGCTGCCTGGGGTGCAAGTTTCTTCCCGAGTGGTGAAAGTCTCGCGATCCAGGTGGAAATTGTAATACGCGTACACCATCATCATCATGGGTGCGAAGACTGCAAAGAAAAGATCAAAACTAACAGCAAACGCTGCGTAAATATGTGGTCAAGCAAACAATTCCAAATAATGCGCACCTACAGATAAAATACTCGAGCAACGATAAGTCCCGGATCGGGCTTGCTGCGCTCGAATCGGTATAACGATATGAGCCAGTTGAATCCTAGCGGCAGCGCGTAGAAAAAATGATCGGCAGCGGGAAGCCGTTGTTCAAATACGTCACCAGACTCACCGTCTGAAAACATAGTTTTGGGAGATCTAGTAGGGCATCCTACAACACATTTTTAAGAAAATTAAACCTGCGTAGCCGTAAGCATATCACTCATCCAATTCGACGTACATAATAGCGGTGATACGTGCCCTCCATGCTGGTGAAATCGAAAATGAGTTTGCTTGCCGTGTGTGATCCAAAAGAAGCCGTGCGCTGCAGTTTGACCCCCAAACCTTTAATATTCTCAAATGATCTCGTTCTAGGCGAAGTGGGAGCCGTAATCGTGTATGACAAATTTCTTCTACGACCTCGTAAGCGCTTTATCAGGGGTAAGCACTTCTGTACCAAACGATTTGCTATTGATTTTGGGTTTGGCGCCTCAGCAAGGTTGTTGACGGTGTCTTCGTCGTTGTAAGAGAGCATAAAGACGATCAACCACAGATACAAGCACGCGAATATTGCCATCATCAGCGCAGATGTCACTACAATTGTTTGTGACGGCTTTGGCATTAGCAGGAATTCACCATTGTCAAGCATCTCGGTGTTCATCAAGTAGTTGACTGTCCAATTGGGGATGACCTGCACAACCGCTAGGTAAAGCATCGCTGCGAACGATAGGAAAAACGCAATGAGCATGGCGATGCCCAGATATCCGTAGACGTCGAAGAAACTCTCCTTGAAGAAAACAAATCGGAGTGAGGGAAGTTTTTGCAGGCGCCGTGACGACCGACTTTTGTTCGTCGCTGAGGCTCTGCCTATCGGCTGAACTTGGGCATTTGCCGAGGATCGGAGGCTGATTTTTCCATTCGCACGTGCTAGAATTTGGTCTGCAGTGTGGTCAAGTGACAATCTGCGCTTACCGGGGCTCGTCGGCGGAGTGTCGTTGTCTCGAATTAATTCGTGATGGCTGTGCCGTTGTCGAGGAAACATCGCTAACGCACGACAATGATGATATTTTGCTGAGAAATCGATCAGTGGTGGTGGGTGACCAAATAACATCTCGGTGGCCGCATGGGATGCTGCTGGCTGCTAGCTTAATTTGGTCAAGGTCGACTTTGAAGTGAGTGCTTTTATAAAAGTCAATAGGCCTGTTCTCAACTCATACACTTGTAACAACCACCTTAGCTCGCGGAGAATAGTATCTCAATCCAGGCAGCAATACTCACACATGCAATCCTGGCCTTATCGGTGTTCGAGTTTGCGCACTCCACTTAGAACATCACTACCGAGGGATTATTATCCGAGCCACCTCTTTCACATGGGAACTGCTCCACCAAGGACCGGATTTCAGCGCTATTTTGTTTGCAGGTTTCCTCGGCAAAATGCACGATGGATGTTAGTCGTTGAGCGTGCTGCTTCACCACCAATGTTGCGTATTGTACTGAAAGCGCGCTGTTTACTTTTCCACACACGTCTCGCTTGGATGCAACCCGAAGGTGCTCTTGAGTGCAAGAAACATCCTGGCCAATGATTTTCTGCAGGCGGTTGAGGTCACTCTGGACTCCGGACTTGTAGCTCTCCAGCATCAGCTCCAGAGCTTGGGCAGGACTTTGATTGAAGCTGCTTGGATTACAATCATGTGGTACCTGGTGCAGAATATGTTCCTCCTTCATGGCAGGGGGTCGATTCTGTTTGAAACTTTACCATTCAGCAGCAAGCAGGCTCCGTACAACGATGAATCATCAAAAGGCTCGGAAGCAGTTGTCAGTTTGGTCGACTGGTTCACGGTAGTATCCACGACGTCAACATCGTCATCTTCCAGCAGCAGGCGATCAAGCACATTAGTTGAAGGGACCGAAAATTGCTCTTCAGCCTTAAAATCCTGCGTTGAAAGAGGTGCAATTGGCACTACGCTCACTTCCAAGGACGCTGGGGCACAGGAGGAAGTCGACTTAGGTGACGGAGGAGCTGCCATTTCGGGCTCTTCTTTCACGAATCTTGCAGTACTCATCAAGCGAGGCATAGCAGCTTCCAGAGCGCGAAACACACCAAGGCCAATATCTTCAAAATCAGGGGGCAGGTTTCCCCACTCGATGCGTAAATTCTGTTCATTGTCCGCCAAGTCAAACCATCCAGGTTGATGGTGGTCATTAAAGGCACAGATGAAGCTGTAGGAAACTATCAGCTTACAAATTTTCCGCCAACACGTGAAGGCTGAGTGGCTTTTAGTCACCATGCACTCAAACGAATTGTCGAAAGGCTTCTCCAGGAATTCCTTCAAGGTGAGTCCTTCGTTCTTTATAAAATGACCCCATCGACAAACAAGCAGCACCTCATCAGACGGCGTCCAGCATCCTTGATGTGCACGTCGGATGGCAGTAGTTTGGTGCTTCTTAGGTTTCGATAGACGCTGTTTCTTCAACCCGTTGGTTTGTCGTTCGCTGGGTAGGATAACGTGTCTCAAGATGTCGTACATTTCCTGGGTGAAGACCGATGCCTGCCGCCTCAATTCAATGGGGATATCCATTCTCTCCCGTTCCTGGATGGAATGGTGAAACCAGGAACGACCACCCATCGCCAACTGCCGGAGATCAAAAGCCGACACGAACTTGGAGGCTCGACTGATGCGATCACGCTGGGTGTGCAGCGCATTGAGAGAGCGTACGCGCATTCCCATATGCTTGCAACGCTTGCTGTATCGCTCAAAAATCGCCATGTTCATTCGGCTGCCCCGTTCCATCCGACTCGCTCCGGGGCTATCACAAACTTCCGCCCAAACTTCGATGAGAGTCGCAATTTCCTTTGCTGTCCACCGCGACTTTGCTTTCTCCATCTTTCTTTCGATGCGTCTTCACTCGGCAAATTCAATTGTGACGACCGCGGAGAAGAAATCGGGGACAGGTGCGTTCAACAATGAGAAGAGGCTGAGACCAGCGAGCACTAACGGGCGTGTTCAAGTTGAAGTCGTACGTCACCTTCGTAATCGTGTGTCAATCCTGGTCTCGTGCTTCGTTTCCAGCTGGATGCGAAATCGATCGCTACAGGTCTCGCATGTAAAGTATCATCCGCTGCAATAGGTATCTGCCCAAACTCATTCAGCACGTAGACGTGAACAAACGGCGCAGAACTCATTCGCCAATTTCCAGCGTCGAGCTCAATCAAATACTGCCAGATATCCCCACCAATGCATCTCCACAAATCGCTGCTGTATTGGGGGTAGTCGCTTCAAGTGTCTTTGGCACCACTGCTGCTTTGACCAAGGGCCATGACTTGTCGTCGGTGGGGCTCATGGAAACTCAACAGGGAGCTAACTGGCTCACGTCGTCAGGTAAGAACACCACCATCGAGTCGATTCTTGGCGGTGGAGGAATGGACAGCGTGCGACTTCGGTACGTTTCCAGCTGATCAAGTGCTACGTAGCATTTTCATTACTGATTCGCTTTGTGCAGTATCTGGACGAGTGGTGACTATGACTTGGACTACACGCTGGCGCTGGCTAAGCGGTTCTCAAGTGCCGGCTACAAGATTTACTTGGATATGCACTTCTCGGATACATGGGCAGACCCGAGTGACCAAACTATCCCTTCATCATGGGACGATACGTCGGTTGATACTCTGGCAGTCGATCTACAAGCGTACGTGACGTCGATACTTAAGTCCTTCACTGATGGAGGTGTGGAGCTCGACATCTTGTCGCTTGGGAATGAAATCACCAACGGATTCCTCTACCCGACTGGAAAGATCGGCAACAACGACTTCAGCAGCTTCGCGAAATTGTGGAAGGCGGCACGTCAAGGTGTCACCGACGCTGTTTCTGCCGGCACTAAGCAGCCGAAGGTCATGATCCACATCGACAACGGATGGAAGTACAAGACTGTGTCGTGGTTTTTCGAGGGTCTTTTGCCGAAGGCACAGTGTCGAAGGACGATGTGGATGTGTTTGGGGTGTCGTTCTACCCGTACTACAGCACGGAGGCGACGATCGAAGCGTTGACATCGTCGTTGACGCAGATTGCGAACACCTACAGCAAACCGATCTACGTTGCGGAGACGGATTGGCCCACGGAGTGTTCGAGCGTCACACTTAGCGCTGATTATGCGGTGAGCGCTGAAGGACAGCAGCAGTGGGTGTCGGCTATTGTGAACGTGTTGGAGAGTCTTCCCGGCGGCTTGGATGCCGGTATTTTCTACTGGGAACCTGCGTACTTGACGGTGGCAGGCCTGGGCAGCTCATGCGAGTCGGCTTTGCTTTTCAGCGTCAATTGGGACGATTGGCCCGAAACCTACGCTACTGCACTCTCATCGGTAAACATGTTCGCATGAGCTCGATGGAGTGGTTGCCAAATGGCACACATACCTGTGCCATCATTTCAAGAGAACGGGGCGCGATGGGAATATGTAAAATCGTTGCGGGTTTCGTGAATGGAGCATGGAATTGGGCGTCTTGATACGGGCGGTAGGCAATGGGACTAAAGCTATTAAATCGGTAGGTCACGTAAGTGAAGCACGTTTCCAAATGAAAAGCACGCGACTTCTTTCTTCATTTCAGCTGAGTGGGTCGAGGCATGTTTCAAACATGAACACCTCGTCCACACCCGAAATCTTTAGTAGCAAAGTCTAGTAACAAAGTTAATCGTCCATGATTCACGACAAGAGGGCCAATGTTTTGCTGGTCGCGGAAATGTGTTAACGCTGACCAAACTCATCCGATCGATCCGCCCTCTTTCAAGAGACCGAACACTTTGTCGGCATCAACATTCGTCTGATCGATGGAACTGTAAAGACGTCACAATTCCTCCGGTTGGTCTGTGTCACCAGCTGCGAAAAGAGACCAACGCCCAGCATAGGATTGTCCAGGTCGAAAGTCGACCATTGCATAGTCTCGCTTCAACTTCCGAGCTGTTCGGGCACCGATGTCAAGATGGGGACTCCGGATCGTCGATACTGAAGCGGGTTCGTAATTGCTGCCATTTCCGAATTCCCTGACTCAACCGATAGGCGAAAGAGCGATTGAAAACATGTTTGCTCGGACACTACTCTGGGCTGGAGCATGCGTGGCGACAGTGCTCGGCGGAGCCGAAGCGTTGACAAAGGGCCACGATTTGTCGTCGGTTCCGCTCATGGAAAAGGAGCAGGGCGCTACTTGGTACTCTACCTCCGGGAAAGAAGCCGCGATTGAAAACATCTTAGGGGATGGCGGAATGGACAGTGTGCGACTACGGTGCGGTCTTGCACTCATCGGTTTATTCACTGCGAAAAGCTAAATCTCTCGCTGTTGTTTGATCAGACTCTGGACGGGAGGAGAGTACACTCTCGACTACACCTTAGCACTGGCACAGCGGTTCTCGAAAGCAGGCTACAAGATTTTCCTGGACTTGCACTTCTCCGACACCTGGGCACAGCCGAGTGACCAACAAACTCCGGCTGCTTGGGACAACTCGACCGTCGATTCACTAGCGGCTGCGTGTCGCGACCATGTCAGTTCGACCCTCAAGGCGTTCACCGACGGCGGGGTGGAGCTCGACATTCTGTCCATCGGAAACGAAATTACTGCCGGATTCCTGTACCCGACCGGGAAGATCAGCAATGACAATTTCACCCCGTTCGCCACGCTGTGGAAGGCGGCCCGCGAAGGTGTCACCGATGCAGTGACTGCCGGCACCAAGCAGCCTAAAGTGATGATACATCTGGATAATGGCTGGGAGTACGAGACAATGTCGTGGTTCTTCGAGGGGCTTTTCAAGGAAGGCACGGTGAAGACAGACGACGTGGACGTGCTCGGGTTTTCATTTTATCCGTACTACAACACCAAAGCGACAATCGAAGCGTTGACTTCGTCGTTGACGCAGTTGGCGAACACGTACAAGAAGCCGATCTATGTGGCGGAGACGGATTACCCTACGAAATGCACGAAGGTCGAACTCAGTGCTAGTTACCCGACAAGTCCTGAGGGGCAACAACAATGGGTGTCCGCAATCATTGACGTGCTGGAGGGTTTGCCGAATGGCTTAGGTACAGGCATCTTTTACTGGGAACCTGCGTATATCTCAGTGGCAGGTCTTGGCAGCGCATGTGAGACTGCTCTCCTTTTCAGCGTGAATTGGGATGACTGGCCTGAAACTCACGCCACCGCGCTGTCGTCCGTCAATATGTTTGCTGCGCGGAATTCCACCGCTCAATAAGGTAGACAACGTTGAGTTGATCCCCTAGAATTTCCAGTCAAGGTGCAATTTCTCTTTACAAGCTGCTTGCAGCTTGCTCATGGTCAAAATCGTCCTCGAGATAGGCAAAATGTTCACGAATACGCTGGTGTTGATCTTCGAGCAGCTTCTCCACTAACGAGGAATTTTCAGCTTTATCCGGCTGGCCGAACGTGTCGAAAAAAGTGTGGATATCATCTTGGTGTTTCGTCGTAGAATACGATTAATGTCAACATGGAGTAGATAAGCCTGTTGGTGGAGCTGATTACTTTGAAGGTTCACTATGTTTTCGAGTAGAAAGTTGCATTCACGGTGCTGGGTGCTGCCAAGCAGCAATTGTTTTTGCCTTCGGTGCGGTGATTGTGGCGATTCCTCTCGCAACTCAGCCTTGCAAAGTGCAATAGCTTCCTGTAGTTGAGCTGGCCCTTGCGTATCCTCGATATTAACCGAAGTACTCTGAGCGTTGCTGTCAACTGGTAAAACAGCGAAATCGTCGCGGTTGGCACCTAGAACGGAATCCACACGATTAATCTCGTTAAACACGTCTTGACCGATATTTTCAAAGTCATTTGGCAGGGTCTTCCAGTTAATGTGCTCGTTTTGCACGACATCTGAGAGCTCAAACCACTGCGCAAAACAATGCTGATCGTTGAACTCCTGGATAAACTGGAATGAAGACACGATACGCTTCATCTTCCTCCAAGCACTCATAGGCGAACGACCGTGAGGAGTGTAGAGATCTGCTGCCAGCTCGAAGTTCATTTTCGCAAACATGTCCACGGATATTTGCAGTCTTTGTAGGACTTGACCCCACGCGCGCACAAGCTCTAAAACTTCAGTAGACGACCAGCACAAATTGCACTTGGACGTAAGATAATTGTCGTGTGCTACTCCAGCATTATAACCGGTCATTATTGTTGTGTAGGGCTCTGTCCGCTTTTGCTGCGCCACTTTGAAGCTTGCCTTGCTTTGTTTCTTTGGGCGCGTCTGAACTAGTGCAGAGTTCGCTGTTGATTTACGGGGTTTCGTACGCTTTTTCACGGACGCTATTGTCATTAATTTGTTGACAGAGAATCGTGTAAGAATCGACCCCATCTTTCTGTCTGCTTGGGACATCGCCACTTGATTCTGTTCTTCCGCCGATAAGCCAAACCAAAAACGCCCTCCAGACACTTGCTGCTCGGCATCAAAACTTCGAATGAATCGGACAAACTTGTAGATGCGGTGTCGGTGAGTCTGAACCGCGTCATGGGAGCGAAAAATCTTAGTGTGTCGCGTAAGGTGAGCACTGATCTCTCCGTCAAGGCCGTCAGGGACATCTTGTCGACAAGTTCGGGTAGCGGATAAGCTGCTCTCCAAGTCTTTCCATACATCTACAAGCATTGACGTTTCTGACGCTGTCCAATACGGCTGGAGTCTAGGTCGATCCATTTTCACAGTCCATACTTTGTTGATTAAAACATTTGAGAAATATGAGATGTACGAGATGCTGAACAATTTTGTCAATACAGTGAAACCAACTTGAAATCAACCACGAACACTACAAGTTAACATACTAGAACTTCCTTGAGTAATCTTTGCGAGAGAGGTTGCGCGATACCTCCTCTTGAAATCGGGCAAAGTGGTCTTCAACTCTCAGTCGATGGCCTTCCAGCAACTTCGACACAAACGTGGCGTCTCCATCCGTTCCCGGTTCTCCAAACCGGTCAAACAAAATAGTCGTCACCATCTCGGTACTGCGTTCGAGATCTCGCTCAACATCCACCCGCAGCCGGTCCACTGCTTGTTGAAATTGCTCATTTTGAAGTTGCATCATGCGCTCTTGGAGGGTTTTCAAACCTTGTCGATTGATTTTGTCGTTCTGGTGATTTCTCTCTCTCGGATGCGTGCGTACTTGGTTGGCGCTTGCATTCACCCTCCCAGCATGCGGCGACTCATTATGCAAAAATTCGGCTGAGCATTGATCAACAGCATCTTGCAGCTGAGAAGAGTCAAGATCCACATTGTCATCAACCGTTTGATCTTCGCTAATGTCTTGAACCTCATCGTCCGACGGTGGACGCATAAGGCTTGTCATGTTTGGGATTGCCCTCGATGTCGAGATCGAAGAAGAAACCAAAGCACGGTCTACACCATTAATCTCGTCAAAAATCTCACGACCGATGTCCTCAAAGTCTGTAGGAAGCTCGCCCCAGTCGATTCTCAAATCTTGCGCACTTCCCGAGAACCATTGATCCGGGCCATGATGCTCATTGAAGGCTTTAATAAACTCGTACGAAACCACTATGCTTTTCATTTTCTGCCAAGTGCTCGTAGGGGACCGATCCTGAGGTGTGTATAGCTCCGCCAATTCATCACAGCGAATTTTTGCAAAGTTTGTGACTGAAATCTTCTTTCGCTTCATAACTTGAGCCCATACGTGCACGAGATCGCTTACTTCTGCATCCGACCAGTACACTCGTCGCTTCAATGGCCGGTGGTTGCTTGGTTCTGCTCGAGCTTTGCTGTCACGTTTTGTTTTCCCCGGTGATGTATACTTTTGGACAGACTCTAGTCTCATGAGCTTGTTAAACGATTCCTGTGAGATAAGACGGCTCGTCGCTCTCTCCCTTTGGTTCATTCTCACTTGCTTCCGTTCTTCCTTGGTCAAGTCAAAGTACAGACGTCCCCCTGAAGGACCTCGTTTTGCTCGTTGTTCCTGGTCAAAGGTGCGAATAATGCGAATGACCTGGTTAATTCGACATCGCATGCCTTTGATTGCTTCAGCTGAGCGGCTCGTTGGGCTTACTTGAGCAAACTGTAAAGCAATCTGCGTGTCTAGGCCACCTGCAATGTATTTCCTATTGTGTACACGTTGTACGTCAGGATTCGTTTCCAAGTCTCTCCAGACATCGACAAGAATCGACACTTCTTCTTCTGTCCAATCGGGGTTAATCTTGCTAGCATTCGTTCGCTTCACTCTCTTTCGCTCCATTCTCGCTTGCGGATAGTAAAATGACACACCGAGTTTGACAGTCTTATTCACGTTGGACAACGAGAGAAGTGAAGATGAGAAAGGGGTTATCATCATCATGCAACGGTATCAAGTGCAATACATGAGCATTGGCCCTTAATGACGTCTCCTGTCAATTCTCGGAGCCAAACCGCTGTCCAAGCATCACCCGGTTCTCAACTTCATCGCTTTTGCGGTTATCTTCGAACCGATCAAAACGTGCCTTTAGTTGCTGATCTTGCATATCAAGCACCTTTGTGACAAAAGCAACGTCTCCGCTGGTACTTGGATCATCAAATTGGTTGGTGATGATGGAACGCAGCATCTCGGTGCTGCGACGAACTTCGCCCTCAATGCCCGCACGCAGTTTTCGGACGGATCGACGAATCTGTCGATTTTGCAGCTCCATCATATTCTCGAGCAAAATATTGCAGTCACGATGCTTGAAGACTTTGCGCTTCGCTTGAGAGGATTTGAATCTCTTTTCCGGTTCGGCATTACTTGGTGGCGAGCCATCGACATTGCTCTCGGCGGAACCTAGAGATGAGATTAATGTTGTAGCGGCAGAGCTTGTAGGCATGAGTGGGGACGCTCCGTCGCTACTGACTTCTGCAATTGAGCTGCTTAAATCCCCAGACGGCGGATCTTGAGCTGCTAACTCCATTTCATTGTCTTGTTCGATCTCTGATGTGACATCAGATAGTTGTGAATATCCATGCTCGTCAGCTCCACTTGCAATCTGCTCACGCCCATCGGGAGAGCTTGGAACTAGCTTTGGTTGAGATGGCTGAGTTTCAGATACTGGGGCAGGAACGCACACTGAGCTGCAGATTTCGCCACTCGAAGTTTGTACAAGTTCCCTTTGGTTGGTAGCCAGAGCATTTTGAACACCGCCGATCCATTTCTTGGCTCTCTCCATCTGCATGAGTCTACCGAAAGTTTCGCGACTGACAGTGGACATGACACCGCGAGAATTATGCGGTACCTCTGCACGATATTGCTCCCGCTCTTCCTTGTCAAGGTCATACCAAAATCGCCCACGATCATTTTGCTGGTCACTGTCAAATTGGTGCACAAACAGCGCGTAGTCGCGGAGAGCATATTGAATGTGATTGATCCCACTAAACGAGCGAGGATACGTGCTTCGCCGCGAAAAAGCGCAAAAGTTTCTTTCGGTAGGTGCCTGTGCCACGTTTGCAACGCTGCGTAGGGAATTGGGCGTCAACTTCGCTCCATGCTTGGATCAATATATTGATTTCCGTCTCCGTCCATTGTACGGCTGTCGGCGCCATCTTGACGTTGACACGTTTTGACTCGCTTGACCACGAATTCCAACTGGCAAACGTTCGTGAACATTTTCACCTTTGGTGCTACGCTGATGGGTTTTGACCATCGTCGAGTCCCAAAGGAACGACAGGATGAGTATCTGCTGAGCCATCGCTCAAGCATACATAAATGCGATATTAAAATGTGATGAACGGGGTCAATCGCTGCACGCAGTCAACTACCCCAATATGGTAAAGCATACAACACTTTCCACTAATCAACGCTTACGATCTCGCCTGGGAGACCAACTGGCGTAGCATGGCGTGGAAATCCTCTCTCTCCTGGTGTCGCTCCTTCTGCATCTGCACGAATAGATCCATGAGCTGTTCCTGCTGCTTGCTAACGAGTGTTTCCATGTACTTGACATTCTGCTGAGGGTCCTCAGGAGGAGTTCGCTGGTGCAAAATTTCGAGTAGCATGCATTGATTTTGCTTGCGCTCCTCCATCCGCTCCTCTCGCAAGTCGTGCATCAGCTGCTCGAAGCGTGCATTCTGGGCGTCCAGTAGCGCTTCTACCACTCTCTCATCGACATTTGATAGCTCCTCATCCACGAAATCAGTAGGCGGTGGGGCGCTAAGTCGAGGTGGAGCCTCTTCCGAGCCGGACATGTCCTCATCCGAAGAAAGGGAGCTGGGTGACCGCGTCGACGAAGCATCCAAAGAGGAATCCGACGACACCGATGCTTTCCGAGCGTGTTTGTGACTTCTCTTTCGTTTGTGGCCTGTCACCGTGGCAAGCACCTCTTCCTTCTCAATAATTGCAGCAATCTTGTTGTACGTCGATAGACCGATCTCGCACCCCAACCGCTGACTCGACTTGGGTCCAATGAGTTTCCGTTGCAGCCGAAACCTCTCGTTGAAAGTCAACTTGAACCAATCTGAGCCGTCAAGGGCCTGCATGCCGGCTACGCAGTCGCGCACGAACTGGTAGGCGTTCACTACACACCTCTTCTTAGCGGTGATCGACCCCACCGAGACCTCATTGGATCCTCCCAAAGCGACGAACCGCTGGCGGATCAACCAATTGGGCAATTTGATCTTCTCTCTCTGATCGTTGCCGTAGTCGACAAACTCGTCCACGGCTTCTTTCCAGGCGTCCACGAACAGCAGCCAATCCTGTTGAGTCCACGTGTACCTTGGCGACTCATTGACCGCGTCAGTCGAACTGACACCCGATTTCTTGGGGGTCTTGGGGGTCTTCAACGCTTTGATCTTCTTGGGTGCTTTCACCGCTTTTTCGGTCGACCGGGGCCCAAAGTCTTGGCTTTCAGGTTCAACGGGGCGGTCGCGGGCTTGGCGTCTCTTGCACAGATGCGCTCCAACAGGTGGAACAGTTCCGGGGTGAGCGCCGTCATGCCTCGCTCCTTTTGCCGTGCAGTTTGCGCAGGTCATTCTGTTGGGTGGTCGGGAGGTCGAACCAACGGGGGTGCCGTCCACTTCGCTCTGCGCATTCGTTTCGACAACGAGTCGGTACGAAGTGCACAGTCGGTGGTGCTGGCGAGTGACCGACGACAGCGTGCGTCGACTCGAGTCCGACAGCGCCACGAACCGGTCGTGCAACGCCATCCGCTCAGCGGACGACAGCACCAACCGGTCCCGAGGCACCTCGACCACCTGCTCCCAAGCCTCGATGAGGTGCAGGAGCTCGTCGTTGTTCCACGCCGCGTTGAGTCGGACGGAGTTCATTGGCAACGAAATTTAGATATCAAGTCACTTGGGGAATGTCGTGGGGTTTTCTGGAGACCTGTCGGAGACGAGTGAGATTTGACGGAATTCCTCGACTGATTGTGGTTGGGCTCACTGGACAGCTCAAAATTGTCCAACGTGACAATGTAACGTGATTTTAGCGAGACGAAAGCGATCTGACCAATCGTAGAGACGATCTAACGGAATAGTTACGTTGAGCATATGCAAATGTAGCGAAATGGGGAGGAATTGTTTTGGTGACGATATCAAACGACATCGATATCTTAGTGTCCGATACGAGAAACCTGCATTGGTAGCGACGACACCGTACGCTTTATACGTAAATCCATTCTGTGCACTTGCAAGGCATGGAGAAAATCCAAATGCAACGTCGAAATTGAGAAAACTACTTTCAAACTAAAGGAAGGCAATCGAACTCACCTGAAGTGGGAGCATATTGCTACTCCTTCGCCTCCGTGTCTTGATTCGAAACCAGACCGGAATGGCTCAGCTCACGCAACAGCATTCGTGCTTGTTCACGCTCCTGGGAGCGCTCTTCTTGCAACTGGTTAAACAGATCCAACATGTGCTGACGCTGCTTTTCCACGAGTCCTTCGACAAAAGGCGACGTTTGGTCGGCCTTCTGCGCCGTGGCACTGCGCAACTTCAGTGCCTCGACAATGATTTCGACGTTGTGTTGACGCTCCTGCCGTCGCTCCTCCCGAAATTCGGTAAGCAGCGACTCGAACCGCTGGGTCTGGGCATCCAGCAAGCGGGTCACCCAAACAGGGTCACTCAAGCCGGTACGGCGGCGTTTAGTCGATCTAGCAGTAGTACCATTAGTGTGCCCTGCATCTCGACTACTCCTTCGAATCGCTCCCATTCGGGGAGTTCTGGGAGATTTTCCGTGTCTGGGAGTAGAGCCCTTGCCGCCTGAATTTCGGTTGTAAGGAAGCATAG
The DNA here is from genome assembly GCA_011947355.1 of Phytophthora boehmeriae. Classification (NCBI taxonomy): domain Eukaryota; phylum Oomycota; class Peronosporomycetes; order Peronosporales; family Peronosporaceae; genus Phytophthora; species Phytophthora boehmeriae. Next base: position 294,341 of record JAAVTJ010000065.1, on the reverse strand, counting down.
GTGGGCCACCTCGTGATCCGTCGTCACTTGACCCCGCTTCAGACTCCTCCGACGATTCGTATGGCACGGCACGTATTGTCAGATTTTTTGTAGAACTCGATGATGACTTAGTACTGCCTCTTCTCTTCTCAGACTGATGCGAACTCCCATTAGAAACAGAGACTGGTGGGTTGGGGTGCACGGGATCGTCGCTCGGTGTCGTAATAATACGTGTTGCGCGATCGATCTCTGCCAATTTCTGGTACATGTCTTTCTCAATTGTGCACGCGTTTTCCTGATGATGTCCATGCAACTTCTGCAGCTCCAATCTCTCGTCAGGCGACATCCCAAACCAATTCGGGCGGTCACTCAACGACGCCAGTTCACGCAGCAACCCGCGCAAGAAGCGGAAGGCTGTTATCATTGCATGTTTCTTTGCCCCCGTCGACTGGTTCGTGCGCGGCGCTCGCCCCTTACACAACTCCGCAAACCTGTCGTGCACCAAGGAGTTCAACTTGAGTGCTTCAGCTCTGGACGCAAAGGCTCCAGGTCTCTCCGTCTCCGCCAGACGCATGACCACTTCATGCCACGCATCCACCAGACACTTTTCATCTCTTTTGGGCCACTTGGATGCGTTCTTGCCCTTGCCTTTGCCTTTCAGCGGCACATAGTCGACATCACTGTCCTTCCTTCTCTTCCCGTCACCAATCTCCGATTCCCCGTCCGAAAACCCATTCCCCGACACCGACTCCGAGTCGGAATTGTCGTTGGCGACCGTCAAGCCAATGGGTGCCACCGTCTTCTTGGTGGTTCGAATGGGGGACGACGGAGGCGACAAGGACGGCGACAAAGTGGGTCTCGCCACGAACATGGGGAGTCCGGCCAAGGCTTCCGCTGCCGCCTTCATCTCGTCCACCGCCACTGGCGGTCGCAGTTCTTGGGGTGCGTCTTCCTCCGCTGCAGCCTCCTGTTGAGTGGCAACCGCTGGTTGGTCGCAGATCCGTTCGAGCTCTTTGAACTCGTCCTGGTCAACAGCTGCCAAGTCTCCGAGCCGTCCGTTGATGCGGCGCAGATCTTCCTGCTGCGGCGGCGGCAGCTGGAACCACGTGGGGCGACCGGCGCGGTCGCTCTCGGCGTTGAACGCACGCAGGAACAGGAAGGTGCGCACTAGTCGTTGGCGCTGGGTCTCCACCTCCGAAGGGGGATCGGCGCCCCATTGGACGGCCGCAATGCGCCGAACCGGTCGTAGAGCACGGCAAGCTCTTGAGGAGTGAGGTCGTCGCGGTCGCGGGGCGCAGGAAGCGTTTGCTCCCACGCCTGCAGCAGAGCGAGCAACTCGTCGCGTCGCCACCAATGGGCCATGGACACTGGTATTCTCGCGTCTCGAAATCCGAAACTTTGGGCGACTACTCTATGCTTAGATTCCACTTTTGTGACGATGGTTTCAGTTCAGTGACGGCTTGTTGGCAGGAATGTATATGGCAGTAAAGTGAAAGACGCGCATGAATGACAGTTTGAGGGACAAAAAGGGATTTTCGGGTTTCGATGGTGGACACTAGAGCAGACCAGAAAATGGCGGTGCAGGTGTTCGCAGAGGACAATGACGGACAACTGGAGACGTCCACGCGAGTGCGAGTGAATGGGAAGGACCTGACCTTGACTCTGCTGATGGTAATGCAGTGGAAGGGAGTGGAAATTCAGAAACAACTTTGTCGAACACACCTCAACTTTTGTGTCAATGCCACGTCTGACTCGAACACTTTTTTCAACTTGTACCTGTAGCAAGCAGACGAATTGGCGCCGCTCTTTTCCGGTGCTGCATGGGCTGGCACGTTGCTGTGGGATGCGGCGGTGCATTTGACTCGAAGATTCCTGACCGACTACGGAGCTCAACTGTCGTCACCCACCAACACACTGCGAGTCCTCGAACTTGGCGCTGGGATGTGCGTTTCTTGATCGTTTGTTTGTCCAGCTCAATTGATCAATATGTGCTGACTTCTCACTCGTTGTCTCCTGTGATAGTGGGGTGCCTGGGATGGCAGCTCGTGTTGCAGGGGCAATGCACGTGGTGTTGACGGAGCAGGACGACTTGCTACGTCTGATGCACGTCAACTTGGCCGCCAACGCCGAAGTTCTGCGTCTGCCAAGCGGTGAAGAACTCGGTGCTGATGTCGACAAGCAAGGAGCAATCGTGGCGCGGCCATTGAGTTGGGGAGAGCAACAGACGAAAGAGTATCTTGAAGAGTTCAAAGATGAACAAGTGGACGTCGTGCTGTCTTGTGACTGCATTTATGAACCGCTGTACGGCACGTCGTGGCGTGAGTTGGCGCAGACGATGGAGCTCTTGTGTCTTGCAAACCCCAAGTGTGTTGTCCTCATGGGTGTCGAGCGCCGTAATGCTGATGGCATTGACAAGTTTTTGACTTTTGTGGAGACCAAGACGCAGCTCCAGTGCAGACTGGATGAACAAACAATGGGAACCAACAATAATCGGCTCGAGGTATATTATCTAGGGCTTCCCACTGCGGATGAGTAAAGGATGAAAGATACAACATGGACGTAGTGTTCATCAGTCACACGCTATACAAAAGAAAAAGACGAGTGTCTTTCAACTGGGTATTGTGTTGAATTGCGACTGATCTGGTCTCCTTCATCTACATGGGTCGGTGCCACACTTCCTCGCATTTGTAGGCCTTAGGTGTGACCTGAATAACCACGTGCAGCGGAATATTGAGCGTGGGACACTCGTGCGGAGACTTGTTCGTAAGGTAAGCGTACAGCACACGCAGGATAGCCTGGTGAGCTACGATAAGCACGGGCTGATCCATGCGCATGAGCTCCGTGATCACAGGCTCCAGACGGTGGATAACGTCCTGATACGATTCGCCACGGGGGTAGCGATAGTGCAGCTTGTTGTTCTTGCGCGCCACATACTCGTCCGGCATATCTTCTGCAACTTGTTCGTAAGTCATACCGTCGCAAATACCTGCATCAATTTCGTCCAGCTGTTTCCACTTAACAATTGATCGGCCACGAGCTGCAATTCGCTCCACGGTCATTCCTGTGCGCAGCATCGTCGAAGTCCAGACCGCTAATTCTGTGTCCGGTGTCGGGTAATAGGCATCGATAAATCGATCGAGCTGTTGGGCGTATTGAATGCCGTGCGGACTCAGGGGCGCATCGCCACCAATTCGCTTTTGAACGTTGTACATACTTTCGCCGTGACGACTGAGCCAAATTGGTCGCGGTCGTAGCTGCAAGTTGGCCATTAGAAACATGATGCGCGACTGCAAGTAGCCGTAGATCTGGTTGCAGAACATCTGGCGACCAACGTCAATGATCTTGATAAACGGTGCGCCCTCGAGGTCTGCTTCAAGTGGCTGGTAAAGCGATTGATAATGGTTGATGCGGTTGTTGTAGTCTGTCGCTGCCTCCTCCATTGTCTTGCCGGCGTAATCAGCCGAATTCAGCTTCATCTCATTAATTGACGATGCGATCAGATTCGGGTCGTCACACACGGACTCGATAAACATCGTCTCGCATTTAAAGCGTTTGTGCACTTCGTCCAGTAGCATCTGTCGGCGCTTGCGGGTCACATTAGTGGCATCAAAGATGGCACAATCGCAACTGTTACTCTCCAATGCGGTTATCGAGTCATTTAGGCACTGCTTGGTTAGATCCGTGCGAATCTGAAAGGACTCCTCGTTGAGTGGATCCCAGAATGCGTGGTTCATATTAGAGCCAACCAGTTTTCGACGGTATTCTCCTGTGTTAAACACCTGCGACTGATACCCCATCCATGTCATGTGGCGTGCCAGAATGTGTCCAATAAACGTTTTGCCACGACCAGGAAGTCCTACAAGGAAAATAATGAGCTTGGCTCCGCTGCGGTTCTGCGTGGCCGGTTGCAACCCAGTTTGCGGGCCTTGAACCAGCACAGACTTATGGCCGCCAAGTTGGGCGCGCATGTTGTGTTCGTGTGTGACGAGGTCTCCACCAAAGTGTTGCGTCGAGGCAGCCAACAACACGGAGTTGGCAACATCGTCCATGTAGTTCACGTACTTAGGCGTGACCGTCGGTGCTGCGTCCGCAGCAGCCAAGTTCGTACCTGACGCCACCTGACTCAACGACTCCTCGCTTTTCGAGCGAGTCAACGTACCGCTACGTGATCCGGCACGTTGTCGAGGTACGTTGCCTGCCATCACGTTGTGGCTGCTCATGCGACGCTGGTCAACCTTGATACCGTATTCCGAGTCCTCTGCATCCTGCGGTTTGCGCGGTGCCAGCAGTGGTGTAGGCGTAGAAGTGGGAGTTGTGCTTGGTTCTTCAGGAATTTCCTGGTGGGGTCTGTGCGTCGGGGACCGCTGCGGTCTCAGCACCGGAGATGTCTGCAGTCTCAACTTCATGAGTTCCTCGCTGGCCACCGGGTTCATGACCGGCAGCCCTTCGCTGTCTCGAATGATCGTGCGAATAGCACGCTGTACAGGCTTCTCATTGGTCTTGGGGTCCACAATAGGCTCGATCTTGATGAAGTTGTTGAGGTTCCCGTACTCGTCGGGGGCGAAAGTCACTTCAGGGTCGTACTGCCAAGCTCCGTCCACACAAAACTTGAACAAGTGGGTCCCCACAGGCAGCTGGAGCTTCACAGAGTACAGTGGCGCTTCCTCATCGCTAGATTTGTGCTGGTGAAGTAATAACTGAGACCCCCAACTACAAACAACAATCGTAATCAATAATATCTGTTAGTATGGGTTTCTGAGCTGGTAGAGCTCCGTTTGCGCTCGGAACACAGCGGTTGGCATTGCAAGACGCACTTGTTGAAGGAGCCAGTGACGCCCACGCTGTCGCAGGGGCGGGACCACTCGATCACGGCCGGATACAGATGCGCCGCCTCTTCGTGGACGTTCAGCAGCGGCGTCTTCTTGGCGTCCACAGCCGCCACCGTCACGCTGATGGCCGAGGGCGGGTCCAGCGTCAGTGGAGAAGTGCTGCCGTCCACTGGCGGCGTGTGGCTCGAGGGGGACTCGTCCCCGTTCATCGTCGCTTCACTATCGGGATTGGCACAGTGTGCTCGAGTCTGCCGTTTCGATTGTGACGTAAGTTCAAAATGCGACTTCAAATCGTACTTTAGCGGGGACATGCCTAGAATTCGACTGTACGACGCACGAATGCGTTCATACACGTCGCCTCCGTCAGGAAGATGCGAGCCACAATAGTAGGAATTACTATGGCGACATGGGCGACAGTCCTCACTTCAGTCTTTCTCAGCGTCGTGGACTTTGATTGCTCGTGGTGCAGAACCGGCTGGATACTTTCGGGGGTCTGAGACCGACGTCGGACCAACGTCGGACCGCAACGACGACCGCCTTGACTGCCAACCACCGAAACTTCCGACGTCCAAGGGATTGGATACTGAAGGTCCGTACTGCAATGCTGCTTGGTGTCCGAAGAGCTCACTCCGATGTCACGTCTTCCTCCACTTCAACGTGTGGACGAAAAGCGTTGCAAACGACAAATCCTCACAGGACAAAGTACGTGCGCAGCTTCTTGGCGCTGCCGTTCACGGACAGCAGCGTGTGATACTCGACCTTGAAGCCGTGGCCGGGCGTCTCCTTGTTCATACTGGCCCAAGTGCTCTCGCTGATGTGGATGCGTCCCGGGACGCCGCTGCTCTCCAAAAGTGTGCGATGCTCACCGTGTCGCCAAAAAGATGGTAACGTGGGTCTTTGCTGCCTACGACACCCGCGAGGACCGGGCCCGAGTGCACTCCGATGCGGATGTTGAGGTCCGGCACGCCGCAGTTGCGTCGAAGCAACGGCAAAGCCGCGAACATGTCAGTGGCGGCAGTCACGACTGCTAGAGCGTTGTTGGTGTTGACGATCGGGCAGCCACCCACGACGAAGTACGCGTCGCCGATAATCTCCACTTTGTAAAGGACCTCCCTCTCAGCGATCGTGTCGAACCGCGTGTACATGTCGTTGAGGAATTGGACGAGCTCCATAGCGGAGACCTTCGACGAGTACGCGGTGAAGTTGACCATGTCTGTAAACAACACAGTCACGTTGTCGAAAAAGTCGGCGATGGTCGTCTGCGGGTCCTCTTTCAGCTTGTGCACGATGGTCTCTGGAAGAAGATTTAAAAGCAGCTTCGTGATCCGAGCTTCTTCCTCGACGAGCTTTTGCTTCTGCGAGTTGAGCGTGATGTCTCGATAATGGTTGATCCGCTGCTTGAATTCTGAATTAAACACCACCCACGCCTGGCCGGCGAAGAACAGGAAAATGTACAGCGCATTGCGCAGCACACGGAGGCGGGACGCGTCGACTTCCCACCCGAAGTAAGGAGCAACCACGAGGTTCGTCGCCAAATAGAGCGCTAAGATCATAAAGCCATTCACAACTCGGAGCAGGAACGCCACGTTAGCGAAGTAGCATTGATACAGCGCCAGCGCGCTCATGTAGGCGTGACCGAGGGAGTTAGTGGCCATGCTCTCTGTGCACAAGACGAATGCAGCCACAGTGACTACAACCACCGACCCGAGCTGTTCCCAGGTGCAGAAAGTTGGCGAAAACGAGTGCAGTACGAAACCCAGCATGACCGGGTACAAGACGCAAAAGTTGACTGTGAAAATGAGCTGGCTCGCCTCGAAGGAGCGTGTGGTGGACAGTCGAATGGTCTGGTAAAGCGTTAAGCAGGGCTTGAGCATCAGGAAAACCGTGATCGATAACCGAAGGAAGCGGAGCCAACGGGCTCGATTCTCCACGCGGTAGCTTTCTTCAAACTCATAGGCCTCTTTCGTCAGCGTGCGAAAACATCGGTTGCCGTGAACGCGGAAGAGTACCTCAGTGCGAGTCAGGCCCTTCGGTAGTGTCATAATGGTGGCATTGAACGCCTCATTCTCGCCGTCTTGGCCGTCGCCATTTACCTCCACGTCCTCGACGATATCGAAGATATTGTCTCTGAATAGCGAGCTCCGGCCGGTTGAGAATTGACTGAGATTATGGCCTTTCAAAGCATTTACTGTGCCTCGTCGCTGAGCTAGCCGCGTTGTCGGTGACTCGGACGATGTTGGCGATGCGAGCAGGGACTGAGTCGGCAATGACAACAATGCTGAGCCAGGTGTCTCTCTACCAGGCAGTACTGTTCCTTCAGGGAGTTGCATGATCGATGGACTCCTTCCTGGTGGTGGAAGTAAGTTCACAAGTGTGGCCTGTCGATTCATTTGGTCGGGACTACCCATGCGGCTAATTCTCCGCGGTTGACGAGCATTTGGTGCTTTCGATATCGCCGGTGCTTTTTCTTCGTTTGAGGTAGGAAGCTTTGGGTCAGACTTGTTGTGCTCCGGAATGGAATTTACACCAGCTCCCGGCATGCGGCTAGTTCTTCGAGAACGCCCTGCCGTCGGGCTGGAAGTTCCAGGACCCGACGTTATCTCACTGGTGACTCCATGCTCAGCTTTTGCTACTATTGAAGCCGGTGGGATGATATATCCATCCTTGCCACGCAGGAAAAATGTGTTCATATCGCCACGGCCCTTGACGAACACTTTGCCTCGCAGTGCGGTGTGAAATTTATGGTAAATCGCATTGTTTGTCGCCTCCGTAATTTGGATCTGGCCAGGCAAATTGGTGGTCTCCATGCGAGACGCCACGTTCACAGTGTCCCCGAACAGCTTGAAGCGTGGATTTCGGATGCCCACGACACCTGCCATCAAACCACCAGTGTTAATGCCAACACGAATGTTGAGATTTGTGACCATCTGCCCCCAGGACTTGCGAGCGATTTTAGCGCCAACCTCTGGGATGCAGCGGATCATATCCAGCGCTAGATTCGCAACTAGCTCTGCATGATTCGGGATCATATCGGGGCACCCGCCCACTACCATGTACACTGCTCCAATGGTTTCGACCTTGTGGACGTGATGCACATCCACCAGCTTGTCGAACTTGTAAAAGAGAATGTTGAGGAGATCGACAACCTGCTGTGGCTGAAGCTTTGAAGAGTACAAGTCGAAATCACACACTTCTGCGAACAACACGGTGGCGTTTGCGTACTCGTCAGCAATGAGCTCTCTTCCGCACTGCAGCTGGACGACAATTGACTCGGGGAGCATACTGTTCAACAAGGCCTTGGATCGAGTTTCCTCCATCTTGAGCTGCTCTTGCTGCAAAAGTACCATGAGTTCGCTCATGAAGCTCACGCGGATAGCAAATTCGCGCGACTGACTAGGTAGCAGAATCAAGAAGAAGAACAGACATGCGTACAATGTCTCGTTGGCGATGGCTTGTCGGTTAGACGATGCCGACGAAGCCTCACTGTCTGGGACGTACGCTAACATGACGACGACGTAGGTGGCAAGATATCCGAGGCAAAAGATTGAGCATGGGAAGAAGCGAATCGGTGTACAGCTGTACACGTACATGATGACAAGACAGACCCACGACACGCCGTAGTCATTTGTGAGTTTGTTGTACACGACCGGATAGCAAGCTACGACGATAATACAAAGCCAAGTGAGCTTGACATCTTGGTGGTAAGGATGCTTCCGTGCTCGAAAAAAGTGAGAAACAACAGCGGCAGCACCACTGCGAGCTTCAGCACCGCAACAATGATAAATTTCGGGAATTTGCTTTTCAGAGCTCCTTCATTCGAGCCGACAGGATAGTTTTTCCAGAGCACGACATAATCGTACGCGAATGTGGAGACCATAAATCCGATCAGCGTGAGCAGACCGCGTAAGTACAACCTGCGCTGTGCGCTGGCGTAGTATTTGGCGAACGACATTTCCATCTTGAGAATGACTGCCAACGTGTTGATGTTGATGAAGTATAGCGTGATGTGGTGGATGGCCACTTCGTCCATGATTTTCAGGAACAAAGTAAACTCGTTGACGGCTGTGGCGCGGGACACGGAGCTCTCTCTTGACCGCATCTCCGAAGTACTGTCCGGGGCGATCTGGGAGTTGAGACGGCGCGACGTCAGTCCCGCGAACGGCGGCGAGTTCATGACACTCCCGCGAACGGAATGAATTTTGTCCAAGCCTTGCAGTAGAGTATTGGAGATGGATTTGGTGCGGCTCATGGGCTCCATTCTTGATTTCTGTCGCGCCACCGGTACAACAGAGCCCAGTGATGCACTCAGCGGGTCCGCGGGCTTCACGGACGTCATGAAAGCTCCGAGCGGTTGACTTTTTCGAGCCAAAGTGTCGTGTCTACCGGAATACAATATCGGCAGGGATGGTGTCCTGCTTCGACGCTAAACTGGGACCGCAAACTCGCTCTCGGGTAACAGCCCGGTTTTTCGTCCACCTTGGTCCTGTTTCGCTCGGATGTCTTGAAGGAAGTCGAAAAACATTCGACTTCATGCCGATCGACACTGGAAAATCGACTAGAACAGACCTGATTGCACCCATCCATCCGACTTTCGACCAAAGTTTTCAATGCTGTGGCAGATATCGCTACTGCTAGTCCCGCGTACAATATCTTCATCCGACAATCGATTGCGTCTCTTCAAGATCACGCCGAGTTAGAATTCTCAAGATGGTGCTCAAGACAGGAATGCTTGTTGGTATCGTCGGGACGGGAGATATGGGCGTATTGATTCAGATCCGTGCGAGCTCCAACACATGCGTGATCAAACTAAACAACGGAACTCTTAAGAAAAATATCCCCTTGGAAGATGTCGAAGAAGCTCGTGATATGTCCGACACGAAGGAGAAAAATCGCCCATCCGACTAGGAGAAGGAGACAATTCACCGACCAAATCACCTGGAAAGCTTGCTGCGTTGTCAGTCGACCACCGTCGAAGTACCGACAACTTGTCGACGTTGAACAGTCTGAACGTTGGCGATTCGGTTCGAGCGCGCTGCAATGGAGGCAGCCGGTGGTTCCCTGGGGAAATCCTCCGGGTGAATCGAGATGGCACGTTCGACGTCGAATATACCGACGGTGATATCGAGAGGAAAATGGCTGCGGCCGATGTCGAGGCTGCTTCCAAATCTCCGGTGGGTGCAACATCGTCTCGAAAACGAGGGTTTGCAGTGGGTGACAAGATAAAAGCTCGCTACAAAAATGGCACGAAGCTATTCGGTGGAGAAATATCACGAGTGCGTTCGGACGGCACATACGATATCAAATACGACGATGGCGATGTCGAGACTCGTGTAGCTGAAGCCTCGATTGAGGAGAGCTCGCGGCGTAAAAACGAGAGCGATGACGAAATTCCGGCCAGAAGGAAGTCAAAAAGCGACGGATTCCGTGTTGACCAAAGCGTCAAAGCTCGGTATAAAGGAGGCAAGAAAATGTTTGCGGGGAAAATCAAGAGAGTGCACAGTGATGGCACGTACGATATTCGGTACGATGATGGCGACGAAGAAAAGAGAGTGAAAGCCGAGAACATTGAGGCGTCGGGTGATTTAAATGTTGATGACAATGACCTAGGGAAAGTAAAAGGAGCATCAAGTCGCACAAGAACACTCACTGTCGGGAAAAAGTGAAGGCGCGATACAAGAAAGGAAGGCGTCTATTTCCCGGGAAGATCAGCAGAGTGCGTTCGGATGGAACGTACGATATTGATTACGATGACGGAGAGATCGAATTCCGTGTGGAGGCTAGCCAGATTGAGGTGAGCGACAACGACGATGAAGATATGTTCGCGGATTCTGATGATGATAAGAAACATAAGCCAAGTGCTCCAGCAAAAAAGTGTTCGTGGGAAGTCGGCGATCGTGTGAAAGCATTCTACGGGAAGGGGAAACGATTACTTCCTGGCCGAATTGTCAAGGTACACATCAATGGAACGTATGACATCCGGTACCAAGACGGTGATTCGGAGACTCGAGTGGATGCGAGCTTAATTCGAGAGGAGGATTCCGACATACAGCAATCAACCAAGACAAAAGGCAGCCCGGTAAGCGCTTCCAACATTTCCACCAAGCGAAAACTTCGTGTTGGTGATGCTGTAAAGGCAAAATACAGGGGTGGCGCAAAGTTATTCCCTGGAAAAATCACACGTGAGCGCTTAGATGGCACTTTTGACATTAGATACGAAGATGGCGACAGCGAAGAGCGAGTCAAAGCAGAATTTATTCAGCCTGCATACGGCTCCGACGATGAAGCAGATCTGAAAACGAGTAAGAAAAAGAAAATCTCTTTCGAAGTGGACGATATCGTGAAAGCACCATTCCAGCGAGGGAGCAAGCTTTTTCGTGGGAAAATCTCACGTGCTCGAAGCGATGGGACATACGACGTTGTGTTTGACGATGGAGATCGCGACACTCATGTTCCAGGTGACCTTATTCAAGCCGAGGAGCAACCAGGTACCCGTGACACGATCACGAAAAATCGCGCATTGAAAGTCGGTGACGTTGTCAAGGCCCGATACAAGAAAGGCAAGAAGGTATTTCCCGGTAAAGTGACTCGGGTACGAAGCGATGGCACTTACGATATTGAATATGACGATGGAGACGTCGAGATGAGGGTCGACGCAGAAATGATCGAGTTTTCGGAAAGCATGAAACGTGAAGACGATGATAACGATCGCTCAACGTCAAAGAAGGTTTTAAAGGTGGGCGACAAAGTACGTGCTCGATATAACAAAGGAAGCAAAATGCTTCGCGGCGTAATTACTGCGACTCACCGTGATGGTACTTACGACGTCAGATACGATGATGGCGACAAGGAAAAGTACGTGGAAGCCAAGAACATTGAGCTAGCAGAGGAACAAGATGAGCATTTACCATCAAAGAAAAGCCCTGAGAAGATCAAGGTAGGAGACCTAGTGGAAGCTAACTACAAAAACGGTGTTAAGATGTTTGCGGGTAAGATTTCCAGAATGCACTCCGACGGAACGTACGATATCGCCTTCAACGATGGCGATGTAGACCGGCGCGTACCAAGGTCTCGTATAAAGTTGCAAGACGCCAAAGCCGACCAGCACAAAAGCTCTCCAAAGGCGAAGAGAGGCTTCTCCGTTGGAGACACTGTTAAGGCAAAGTACAAGAACGGAACGAAATTTTTCACAGGGAAAATATCTCGAGTACGGTCTGATGGCACTTTTGACATCGAGTACGACGATGGAGATAAGGAAGCTCATGTGGACGCGGCTAGGATTGTTGCCGTTGAGTCCGACAGTCCAAGGAGAGACAGAGACGCAACAAAGAAATTTGAAGTCGGGGATGTCGTCAAAGCACGCTACAAGAAAGGATCAAAGTTGTTTGCTGGCAAAATATCTCGAGTTCGGTCGGATGGTACATTCGACATCAAATATGATGATGGAGATGTGGAAACTCATGTTGAGAGTACTCTCATCGAAAGTGAGCATATCGCCTCGTCCAAGTCGCGAGATTCAGGAGACGAAAAGAAGAAATTAGGCTTTGCCGAAGGTGATACGGTGAAGGCACGATACAAAGGGGGTGTCAAGATGTACCCTGGGAAGATTTTGAAGGCCAGGCTCGATGGCACGTTTGACATCCAATTCGACGATGGTGATGTTGAGCTTCGTGTAAAAAGTAATGCCATAGAAGCAATCGTCGACAGTAAACCTACGAAAAGCAAGGGCGAAGCTAAGGCAGGCGTGGACAAAGATGATATCTTCGGTGATTCTGACTCGGATGGAAAGGGTCCAAGTGGAAGTAACCAGAAGCCCATAAAGGTTGGCGATGCTGTTGACGCGAACTTTAAACAGAAGGGGAAATTTCACCGGGGAAGGTCGTGCGTGTGCACTCCGACAGCACATTTGACATTGAATATGATGTCGGCGCTTCTGAAAAGCGTGTTCGAAGCGCCGATATCAAAAGGATAAACGAAAAGCAAGAAAGCGGTGATGATAGTGACGTCGAGAAGCGCGACACTGCAAAGAAGCAGATAAAGGGAAGTCCTCGGGTACAATCTTCCGACTCGGATAAGGAGGTGAAGAAGAAGAAGAAAAGCGCCAAGAAAGCAAAGACGCACTCGTCATCAGAGTCTTCTGCATCGGACAGAGTGAAGTTGATGCCGTTGAAAAAGGTGTACGTGTGACCTACCGAAAGGGAGAAGACATGAAATCACGACGTGTTGGCGTTGTTCGACGAGTGCATTCAGACGGCAGCTGTGATATCAAATACGACGACGGTGAGAAAGTGAAACGCGTCGCTAAAAAGCTGCTAGCGGTATGCTCCGCTTCCGAAGACTCAGACGATTCGGAAAGCAAAGTACTTCGTAAGAGAGGACATGCCAAACCTGATCCTAGTTTCCGCCGCCACGAACGTGTGCTAGCGAACTGGCATCGATCGAGTAAACTCTCCAAGCCAAAGATGACATCAAAGTGGTCTAAGGCAACAGTGCTGGAGAAAAATGCCGACGGAACTTACACGGTATATTTGAGCAATTTCAACTACTCTCGTGTATATGATTGACAAAAAGGCTAATTTGCTTTTGCAGATTCGATATAGCGATGGTGTTGTGGAAGAAGATGTTCCTTTGGAAGCTCTGAAGCCCAACAAAGAGAAGCATCATGGATCAAGCTTTTCAGATGAGAGTGACACACCTGAACGAAGAAAACGTGCAAAGCGTAGCAGGTAAGATGCTTTTTCCGAATTTGTTGCCAAGCAGGCACACGGATTGACGATGCTCGATGAATTCATGTAGGGGTTCTGGAATAGGAACAGAATCTCTGTTTTTGCTGGAGCAGCTAGCAATGACGGTAGGTGTTTATGTTTTTGCACGGTGCTATCATTCTGCACACAGTGGTGACAGCGTGGGTTTGCTAACTTGCTGTATGTTAGCTTTTCGAGGAAGGAGTGTTGAAGAAGAAGCCCAGGCTGGTCTTACTTCGTAGCGCAACTGACAGTTCCAGTTCAGGATCTTCCTCAGCATCAAGTGGATCGGAATCCGAGGAATCGAGTAATAGTTGTGTCGACAAGGTGCGATGTTATGCTGTTCGTTTGCATGCCACAGTGGTTCTGATGCCATATTGTATGCCTAGGTGTTGAAAAGGTTGTTTGATTCCGGTACACTCCAGAGTTACAGACGAATGTTCAAGAAGAAGGACACTAAAGGCGCCGGCAAGATATCCAAAAACAAGATCATTGGCATAGTTGAGGAGCTTATGGCTGCTTCTAAACCAGCGAATGGAACTGGGCACAGTGCTTCGCTGGAAGATGATCAGAACACCATCAGTCACATTTTGAAAGAATGGTTTGGAACTCACGACGATCTCCGGACGCACCGGAACTTCGAGTTTAAGACTTTGATGTTGGCGTTCGCATACGCTAAAAGCCGAGTCGGCAAACTTCGCATCGAGCAAAGTGTCGCTACAGTTCTGGAAGGCAGGTTCGCGACTTACCACGAGAACAGGCGGCAGCTAGAGTTGTGGCAGCAGAAGTTGGGCTTTCGACTATTTGAGACCTTGCAGCGTCATTTCCATCAGCATGCGCTGCCGAACATGATCCCTTCACGGATCCGTGCATCGGCGTTGGCGCTGATCTTTGAGGATGTATCTCGAGGTGCCATACCCAACAAACCGCTTGATGTGTATCTCCAACAGCATCAGCTATTTCCTCACAACACTCTGATGCTACCGGAGTTTTTGTGCTGCTATTATCAACTGTACGGATCCGTGTCAGCGCACCCAGAAGCCTATAGCTCGAACCGAGCACTCGAGCTGCGGCCTGTTGCGTTTGTCGCTTCGTGTCTGTTTTCAAATGGTGACACGGTTTGCAGACGCCATGGTGATCTCGTCCGACGCCTGTCAGTTGGTCGAACACAAGTGCAATTGGATTTAATTCTACATTTTAGAGAAGCGTTCGAGTCTTTGTTGAGCACCAACGTCGACACTAGTGGCGTATATGACGAACCACTTCTAGCCACCACACTTTTATCTGCGTTTGCAGCGAGGGTAGCCCCGATCCAACACTATTAGAACCAGCGATGAACTTACTCCGAAAGCGATCTGCTGCAGTCTCGTTGGTGGAAGTATATGCAAGTTGTGGCTTTATTATCGACGAGTTGACAGCAGCACCAACGATTAAAAACGCTGTCGAGAAAATGCGAATGCGAGTGGATCTGGTCGAAGTACGTCGAATCATCAGTTTGACGCGAAATATATGCTTGAAGATATTGCGCTTCCCAAACAACGCGGACTACTGGCGAATTCGAGCTGATAGCGCGGCGTTCCAGCAGAAAATTGGACGCTTTGATGGTGCCACAAGTCTTCTGGAGGCGGTGGGATTCGTCGAGTACCAGAAAGCGTACTACGAATTACGTGGAGCGCGAACCATGGGCGGAAAACGCGTTGCTACTCTTGAAAAATTGACTCTGGATAAGTTACGGGAGAAATGCGTCGAACTCGATCGCGAACTCTCGCTATTTGATGGTGTGGAAAGCATCAGTTCGATCCTGCAGCGTATTTCACAGGTCCGTGAAAGCGAGGGCAATCGCTTCACGCTTGACGAATGCCAGAGCATTCTCAAATACTTGTCTACATACATTGAAAATGTGCTCAAGAACCCGAAGGATTCAAGGTGCTGGCGTATCCGAGAGAGCAACACCACATTTCAACGGCAAATCGGCTATCTACCTTTAGCCACCGAGTTGATGGAGTCAATTGGTTTTGATCTAACGCAATCCTCACACGGCAATGCCTTTGTCCTACGAGGAACGAACGCAACAAATTCATCGAGAAGCAAGGGTAGCCAAGAAGTCTCAACAGGGAAAGTGGTGTCTGCAAGCTTGTCAAACTTTTCGTTTACAAGCGTCAGCAGCCACACGGAGTGGTTCATGTGCCGTCGGAAGCAGGAGATTGAGAGTTTGCTAGAAGACGAGATGCGATACCTTCACGATATCGTAGGAAGCCATTCCCTTCCACAGAATACAACAGCAGTAGCTACTGATAGTAACCAGAAACCTTCGCTAAAGACGAGTGAGACACGAGAAGCTGCCATTCTTCGGGTATATCCTTACGGAACAAATGCAGTCGAGGCATTCAACTCGACGTCGGTCCAGCGACATCAGCTCGATACGATGAAGTGGCTATTCGACAAATTGGACGTCAACCAGAAGGGATTTCTATTGGAAACAGACTTCGTTCAGGCGTATGGTCCAGCGTCTACTCTCCTGCTTGCGCTCGTTTCGAGGCTTTTGATATTGGAAAAGATGGTAAAGTGGACTTTGCAGACTTTGTAGCAGCACTTGGCCCTCTGTTGGATCATTCCTATGAGCTTGCAGCGGGTAAGAATGGCGAAATGCGAGCTGCATACGCTCAGGATGACAGCGAGCCCACCTTGTGTGAAGCGACATCGTTAGCGGTTGGGGACCTTCGACTAGGGACCAGCAATGCCGAAGCGGGAGCTGCGTTGGAAGCACTGTTTGGCTGCTTGTATAACATCACTCAGGAGCCTGGAAATCAATCGCTTTGGGTGATTAATGAGAAAACGGCAATTAGTAGCAAGCTTTTCCGCTTTCCAGCTGGCCGGGCACTACTGAAGCTGGCTGGCTTTCGCGGTAGCAATGACACAGCGAAAGAGAGTGTGACGTACGAGTTGCAGCCGCACAGAGTTCGCTTCAACACGTCGCAGTCTCCGTCGGAACCACCGCAGTCGCTCGACACCGCTACGATCTCGAGACTACAGACGATAACTGCAATGCTTGGCGGCCATTATCGCGGACTAAAGCACCCTGCTGTTAGCGACATCAGTGCTGTGTCGAGAGCCATTGCCGTCTCTCATCGATCGTCGGAGAGCTGGATTCGACTTGTTCAACTAGCATCTAAATGCCTGGAAAATATTGTAAGAGAACCGGAGAACCCTCGATATCGAGAGCTGAACACGACCACAAACACATACACGAACATTGTTGGCAGTGTCCAAGGCGGATTACAGCTACTGGTTTCGGTCGGATTTCGTGAAACAGAGTCCGGGTCGTTGCTTCTCTCTCCCGACACCCTCATTGGGGATGTGAAGGCGCGGCTACTAGAGCTCGACGTTGGGCTAGCTTTGTTGCGTTCAACGTCGACAGTGAACAAGCAGGTGGAATCGCGGGTTGTCACCGACAAGCTATCGCAACGAGATCCTGAACAACCGATCGGCCAGGATCACGCAAATGGGAATAACAGCCACGGTGCACTGCATAAAAGCAAAGACAAGCGCAAAGAACTCAAACGGAGAGTTAAGATCAGCTGTCACAACCAAGCGCATCGAAAGCAACGTGGCAAGGCGACTCGGGCAGCTCGAGGAAGGCCTGCAACAGCTAACCCACAACCTGCGAACCAAACCCAGCGGCGGATCAAGGCAAGTCATTGAAAGCAGGAGTGAATCTCTCGGGGACTCTGCTGAGCGGAACTTTAGGTTACCAACGGGTTTTGTGGCCTCATTCGTTGCAACATCAGAATATGCAAGAGTCGATTGAAAGCGACCGGCTCCACTCAACAACGTACGAAGATCTTGGAGTCGGCAGTGCAAACAAGGACTTTGGACGCGTCCGTCGTGTGCAAACGTGATTTCGATCAGCAGAGGACAAAATTACCCGCGCAAAGAGACAGCAAGTGGACGCGTCGAGCCTTGAACAATGCAGACGAGTAACTTTACACTAGTCCCGTATCTTTTAGCGAACAACTACATCGATCACAACGAAACACACTGTGGCTGGACGTCGCGTTTTTCGATCGTTATCTGGAAGCGCGTCAGTCTGGATGGTTCTGCCACGACCGACCTCCTCCTTTAGTGATGAGCTCAAGCCACAACAAGACGGTGACGGTCGGACCTGGAGGATCCCAGTGGTGGACCACCGAGGAGACCGAGGCGGACGAGAAAGAGGACTTGCTTCAAGTTATCAAGCGGCAAAGGCCTCGTCTCAGCGCCGGTCGTCTGCAATTGCCTTGGAATTGTTGCTCGTGCGCCCGACTCACGCTGTTCGAAGGAGTCGTCTGGCCGTGTTAGAGAGCGCAAGGCGGAATATTTGCCATCTCCATGTCGGTGCATCGCCTCGTTGCACTTGGGCTAGTGGAGACTGTCATACAGTGTAGCCATGTCCAGAGAAAAAAGATATACGGATTTCGCTGACCGAGCGATCGGACGACGTGTGTAGTCGAGCGTTTCAGCATCGCAGTGCGATTGGCAACACTGGAACACCAGCACGATCAGGCTATTAGCAAGCCCGTCGCACATTGCAGGCAGCCTGATGGCGTTCTGGCGCTTCGTTTTAGCAAGCGAAAAGCGAAGTGAGCGCCGCTGGATTTTCATGCTTTTGGGTTCAAGAAGAACGCGATGCATACTTATTGTCAAGTTGGGTGCATGTGGCATCTTGGCGAGCAAGGCTGTCGAAATTACACACTTCCTCTTTGCAAAGAATCGAAAGGCTCAAATGCTCAGCATATCGCTGGCTGCATCGTTTCTGCGGTAAAGAGCACGAAAAACGGACTACTTCCACCAAAACCAGACGCGTACATAAACCCAACCTACTCATTTATAGAGGTGCGAGTGCACAACATCCACCCCTACCAAGACTTTTCCCAAATCAAAGCCAATACAGCCTACCCTTTCTACAGTAATTACACAACGTGTTACACATCAAGGCAATACGTGCACATCTGTCCGGTGACCGTCGCTGTGTTCTGAAAAATTGCTCCAGAGGGTAGTAATTCCCATAAACCTTTTCCCCCTCACCTCCCTCCGTCGCGCACTGGTCCTTTCCATTTCCACTCGACGACCGTCGCCTTCCTCCTCTCTTCCTCGCTCTGGCTGGCGCTATCCCGCTGTCTGTCCAGCCGCCGTGGGGATGGCGACCGCCGCGCAGCAGCCGAAAGGAGGCACCATTTACGACTCGTACCCGCTCAGCTTGCGCTCCTTTCTGGCGGACGGCCCCGCTCCGTTCGTGCGTTCCCTGTCGGAGGATCCGACGCACATGAGCGCAGAGGACGACGACTTCCTGGCCACGCTGCACCACACTGGCAGCTCGGTCGGCAGCGTCCTGGACATGGGCGACAACGTGCACGCGGTGCGTCTTGTCTTGTGGCTTTCAGAGGTTTATTTATTGACTGACTTGTTGCTGCAGAGAACGGGAGCGACGCGGGCGTCGCCACTGTGCAGCACGTTCGGCAAGTTCCACAACGAAGTGTTCGAGACTAAAGAGCGGTCCAAAGTGCTGAGTGCGCTGCGACATCGCGGCAAGGCGACGAAAGCAGCGAACGGGATCAAACAGCGCTCGGCAATGAGGCCGCCGGCGCCGTCGACGTTCACGGCGGACGACGTGCTGCGTGCCGGCACCTTGACCAAGCAAGGCTCTTGGCGCCGCAACTGGAAAACGAGGTTCTTCATCTTACGCAGTGACTGTCCGAGCTTGTGCTACTTCACCTCCGAGGACAAGCTGGAACTGCTGGGAGAAATCCCCGTCACCGAAGACACCATTGTGTTGGACCGCAGTGGCGGAGGCCACGCACCTTTTCGCTTCCAAGTGCGAACCGAGGCGCAAACTCTACTTCTTGAAGCGGAAAGCCGCGAAAACCAGAAGCGATGGATCGATTCGTGCCAAGAACTGGCAGATGCCATTCGCGCGTCGAAATTTTCTGTCAACACCAACTCAATTTCCAGTTTTTCAAGTATCACCATGGGCGAAGGGCATCGACGGTCGTCACTTTTGGGGGCGTCCTCGACGAGAGAAACAATGCACCCATTTCGCCCCACCGAGAAGGAAAATGGACCAGCCCACGGAAACAATGGCAATGTGAGTTCCGACGATGATCACTTATCGGCCAGCAATGCCAGCAGCTCGGCCAGATCTGGAGCGGAGTCTGTGATTGCCAATCGCCATCTTTACGATGTATCTGTCTCGGTTTCAATGGGACGCCGCAGCAAATTGGCTCGGTCGGTGGAGAATTGGTCCGCGGCCGACAAAGAAAAAGATAAAATAGGTGTTTTCGTGGTGATTACAGGCTACAGTCGGAGCAGCAACTCATCCGTGGAATTAGGTGCAACGGATGCCATGAAGTTATCCACTTTAGTGACTGCCTGTGGAGCGTCATCGGGGGCTTCCGGCGAGCAATCATCCGTGCCGTTTTCAGTGATTATGACTGCGGAATTGGAGAAATATGACGTGTTGCGTCTAACGTTATGCAAGACGCAGCTATCACAAAGTCCTGGGAATATCCAAGCTACAATTGGCGTCGGGAGGTGTCTTCTAGACGATATTTTGTTAGGCTCAATGCCGTGTGCAGTGCCCATCACCGAACGCAGTACATCAACAAGGGACACATTGGCGTCGGGACAACAACCGCCGCCGAATCCGACCGGGGCCAATAGTCAATCACCCGAACCTCACTTTGTGCCTGGGAACGGATCGTCCACTAGTCTGACTGCTGATAGTGATAGTGTGCAGTTGGTCGTGCAAGCTTTTCGGTCAGTGCCTGCACAAAGCGTGTTACGCACCACAGGCGTGGATATGGCGAATACCAAATACCTGATTCCGACAACTTTAGCTCCGGGACGAGAAACTGCAACCAAGATTGCCACGGGAACGCGCATTGAATTCCCGGGAAGTACAAGAGGCAGTGACGTACGAACGTTTATGGAGAACGATTCATTCCTCTCGGGTCTGGGGTTGGGTAGTACCAACGACGCCCCGACAGGCAATTTGCGATACGTGGCAGTGGATGAGATTCTACGCGTTCCGCGTAGCACTTTTGCTTTGCCTGTGGCATTCCTTGATTTCCTCGAAGAGCAGGCTTTGGAGCGATCTCGATGGATTCAGAAACAGTTGGGGGCTAAAGCTTCAAGTGCTGCAGCAAGTCCTCAAGCTGTTGAAAGATTGAACGCAGAGATGGATTTCCTGCGTAAAAAGCAGGAAGAGTATCTGAAGCAGCGTCAATTCATCATCCGACAGGAGAAGCGTTTACTAGACGAACAAAAAGACGGCAAGTTCTTTATGGCGGCTAAGCGTGCCGGAATGGTCTCCGTTGCAAGCGATACGAAGGAGAGGGAATCGGTGGCGAACGCTGCGACGACAGCTGCCTCCGCTACAGCAGCTGGCACAGACAACGAACCAGTAGCGCCATTTAAGCGGAGCACGTACAAGAACCTCAACCTTTGGCAGTTTTTGCCGACCAACATGCAGGATCAATTTCTCTGCACGTATAAACCTCCTACCAAGAACAAAAAGCGTCGTACTGGTACAAGCGCGGCTCTTTCTTCTCGACCGTTCGTGTGGCATACGATGACGATGGGGTGCCCTGCAGCTCATACCAAGGGTTTTGCCAACGGTGGCTATCCTGCTTCTGTTCCTGTTATGACTGTAAGCCCTGCGTCATCAGAGGATGATGCTATACTGGAGAGTAGCTACAATGGCGATGTTCAGAGTCCGACGTCGCCCATGTCTTCATCTCGAGGTACTACCAAGATCCCATCGACACAGACATCAGCGCCAGCCGATGACTCATTGGCTGCGTTTAAGCTTCGGCTAGATCTGCAGGATCGTCTAACCGTGATTGGTAGCCAGATTCTATCGGCTACAGCGGCTTGCGTGCTGTCTTCATTGGACCTTGCTGTGAGCGGCAGTGCGCTTCACCAAGCGCAGCTGGACCGTGCCCCCACGTTTGGGTACCTTATGAACTTTGAGTCGTTGTTGAGCACACAAGGGAAAGAATACGGTATGCTGGAAGACTTCGCTGCAGGAGCCCGGTGGCTACGCAACGTATTTATTCAGTTCCGAAGGCACTCTACTGCGGGTACATTCTTCTCTATCAAAAAGTATGCACCGGCAGATGAAAGCACTGGCAACGGAGAAGGCCTGCTTCTTACCATGGGAGTTACTGATGATCATTTGGCAGTACTACCAAAGTCTTTGGTTTCAGGCAACGCAGTAGTCCATGTGCGTTGCGTGCTGTTTACCCAGGGTGTTAACGAGAAGCAAAGTCTCGTGCATGCATACAAGTCCAGCGCTGTGAAACTGCAGGAGCGTGTCAACCGTGACAACCTTGTTGAGCTCAAGCGAATCTACACGATATACCGGAACTTGCGTGTAGAGGAAACGCAGAACCGTGTGCGGGCTAGTCGACAAATGCGAGCTAACAGCGGCATGAGTTCGAGTAGTGCGCAGGATGACGCCGACGAAGCTGCCATGGCGATCGACCGGCACGACTTGCAAGCTCTTGACGACCTACTGGTGCAGATCGAGCACCACATTTGCTCTTCGACCAGTCAGTACAAGAAGAACGTGGCACTTCTCATGGACTCGTCAGATTTCTGTCGAGCATTGGGTGGCGCACGCATCACTTGCTGCAAGAGTGGGAAGGACCGTACAGCAATGTCTGTGACGCTGGAGCAAGCGCGTCTTCTATGTGGAGAACTGCAGGCTTCTCAAGGTTCTGCATTATGCTCCAACATGCGACTTTACGGTGTGCGTCGTCGAAATGTTTTCATGAACACGAAGGCAGACAAATTCGCCTTTAATGAGGTGCAGCGCAAGATGCTGCCTGACTGCTACAAACCGCCGGCAGGCACATACAAGTCCGGCAAGACGTGAAAACGGTCGGCAGAAATGGAAGTACAATCACCCCGCGAAGAGAAGCGGGGGTGACAATTGTAAGTGAGGGTCCACGTTTCGACGTGATGTTAATATTTAGTTGAAGAGCGGCACAAACCTGTTTGCAGATCAGACTTCCGAGGGGAGAAGCTCGCAGCGCGGCTTCGTTGCGAAGAGGCCAGAAGCGACCAGCCACGCGTGCAGCTCCGGAGATATCCAGGCTGGCTGGTGGTACAGCGGCCGCTTCTTCGTTTGAGCTGGACTGCTGTCTACTTCTGGCTCAAGTGGTTTTCTTGGGGATGAAGCCGCAATCGCAGCGGGCTTGTCACTCTCCAAAGGGGTCTGATCATGAATGAAGCAATCGCCACATAGAGTAAGTGGTGAGTCATAATCGAACATACTGTGCCTATCGAGTTACGTACCGCTTCGTCTTCACGTTGCACGCTGCCTTGCAGTTCCTCTTTGTCTTCATCATCCTCATTAGCATCCTCCTGATCGTGATCCTCGTCATCTTCGTCGTCGTATTCCTCTTCTTCGTCGCTATCGAGACCAGACACAAGTTCCTCTTTAGCAGCAGACACAGTTGTTGTCGACCTTGCAACTTGGTGGTGGTCATCTCTGTTGAGTGCCGGCAGAGGCATGGAAATCACTCGCGGTAAACTCGAAGCGCGTGTCTTGTGCTCACCAAGTCGCTCGACAAGGCGAGCAGCGTTGATACCTGCAATGTCCTGCCGAGCATGTTCCACAATGTAGTCTACCGAGGCATATGGTTGCCATGAAGTGTACGACGCCTGCCACGTGCGCCGCGGTCTCCTTTTCAGTTTTCGGCGTCCTCGTTTACGAAGACGTTTGCGACGGATTGGGGACCGCAACGGACTCTGTCGACCATTCATCGGCTCTGGAAGCAGCACGCAGATGTCGAACGTGAGGTGGCTCTGGAGTGCGCGCGGTAGTCGCTTGCTCACCTCCCGAATTGTGTGCTTGGGAGATTTTGCAGGCGGTTTTGCAGGCTTCAGTGGTGAAGCAGCACAAGTGCGTGTAGGACTGGGCAATCGCTCTGTTGCCACAGGACTCTTTGGTCCTGGAGATTTTGGTCCTGGAGGTTCATTATCCAGCGGTTGGATCGCTAGTTGAGCCATGAACGCCATCATGTTCAGAAACCTCTCGCCGAGTCGGAGCTCCTCGTCCTGTGCAGCTTTTTGACGCCGTGCTGGAGACGTAAGCGTCGCAATTTCCTCTGTTGCAATCTGGAGACTGTCAGCTAAGGAGCTTCTCCGTGGTAGATGTGTGGGTGATGCAATAAAGACTTCATCCTGGAAGTCTTGGGTCAAAGGAGACGCAGAGGCCTCTTCTCGTGCTTTTTGGTCGATCTGCGACGTGTGCAGGTCGCTGGTGCCCCTCTTTTTGACACGAGGTGCATGTTTGAGATGCCCTCGTGGCACTAACGCAAGCGACGGCACTTTCCTGCTGGAGACTGCGAACGAAGAGCAGGATGGAGATTGTCCTACTGGCATTGTGGCTCAGGAGATGCACAGCAGAAACTGAAGCTATACCTGCAGATAGCCGTTGGAAGGTTGTAGGAAGGTTGCGTGTCAGGAAGTTGAAGTTGATGTCCTGTCTGCCACACATCAGGCTGTGTCGTGCTGATTGGCTAACGGCATATCCGTTACCTCATATCGCGATCTTCGAGTGCAGCGCAGCATTTGTCAGCAGCACCAGCAAAGCTTTGACTGGCAACCCTGTTGCGCTGGCAATGGCGTAGGACGCGTTGCAATCTAATGGCTACTGACGTAATGTCCATCGAGAGTCTTTCTGCTGTCGCACAAGTATCTTTGAGGAAAGTCGAGGCTTGCAAAATTTGCCACAACGCCTGCAAATGGTCCTTTTGTCTCCTCGCCGGCAGCGAGTCAGCGAGGCGCTGCACAGCTGCGCAGTCACACTTGTGATGGGATTTCGCAATCAGCGGATAAGACTGGCTGCATGGCGTTTGTGGAATGAACTCTCACTCAACAGCTTTCCACCTCTTCTTCTTGATTGCAAACACGCGCTTGACAATTCACTGAAGACCCTCTCGCTCAATAGACAGCAGCGCACCAAGCAGCATTGATTTCGCTGCTCCGGATGACGTTGCCATCCGGTCGCAGCGCGTCGGCGGCCTCTCCACCCAATCCGGTTCTTTGCACGGGGTTCCATTTTCTAGACTGGCGTTCACTATGGCCGTTAGCTCGATTTGGCCGCTTCGACTCAGTCCTAAACTGGCACCGTGGAGCGGAAGTGGGCCGGAAGTTTCCACGGATCTCGGGCACCAAGCGCTCTCGATCGGACGCCTGCAGACCAAGCAAAGCAGAAATCACAGATCCAATCGCTCCAAGTTCAACCAAAAGCACTTTGGCGCAGTCGCTCTCAGTCCCAGATTTGCCTCGTGACAGCACAGCGCCATGTTCTGGTCCGCTGCGTTAGAGCTCAAGTCGCAGCAGCCGCGACCCGCGCGCTCGTCCTACGGCTCCTTCAGCCGCTCGAGCAGCAGCAGCAGCTTCCACATCCCCCAGAGCATCCCCGAGCACCAGCCAGTGTCTCAGTTTACGTCTCCGGTCCCAGATCAGAGGCGCGTCGAGGAGTACTACGAGCGCCCCGACACGGCGCTGGCACGCTCTAGAGCGTCGCTCCAGCTGTCGGAGTGCACGCAGTCGGCGCTCAAGCTGCTGCTGCAGGGCGAGCGCAAGGCGAGAGGGACTCGCGCGACCGTCCAGCCGCACCACAGCCAAGACATCTACAGCATGAGCAAGATCAGCGGCTACGGCGCCCACCAAGCCCCCATGAAGCAGCTGGAGCTCACGCCGCTGCTGCAACAAGCCAGAGCGCACGGACAAGAAGAAGCCAACCCTCAGGAGGACGGCAACGAACACAATTACTGGATGCAGGAGCTGGAGCGGCGTCGGGCGGGACTCCGAAGGAGCAGACGACGCACGTGCACGCCTCTGTCGGAAAGAGCCACCACTTCTCCCTTGAAAGTGGGAGTGGTCATGTGCTCAGTGCCTCTCGTGCTGGTGCTGGGCTTTGTGCTGTTCGTGACGCTCTTTGGAGGCGGCTCAGCCACCACCTCGTTGGAAGCGGTCAGCAAAGTACTGGGCATCGGAGGAGACGGCACGGTGGAAGGAAGACATGGCGCTGCTGAGGAGAGGACTGGTAGGATGGACAAGACCTTTGCGAGGCCTCCTGACGACGTGGAAGAGAGCGCGGTCTTGGCGCTGGATCTCGACAAGCACCTGAAGAGACTACGAGGGACACAAAGAACGAGGCTGATTGACGACGATCCAGTAAATGGCGTATGAGTGAAGTGACGAGGAATTATAGGACAGAAGCAACGCACCAGGCCGAGCCGTGCCGAACACTGTGGAGCTGCTCTTGTGGACTGGCGTCAGCACCAGCGAACAAGACAGCTAAGCAGTCAAGAGCCAGCCCGAGCCGAACCAGTAAAACAGTCAAAGTATCCGATAACAACAAGTGTGACAAATGCAAACAATGCACCACTGCGATATTCATTGAGATGGCGTCCTACGCCGGTGTACTGCTCTGCTTTGCTCTACGCTGCGCTGGGCAGCACAACGAAACCTTACGTGGTGAAGAAAAGATTCATCAGTCCCTTCAGATACGCGACGATCTCTCCAGCGCCAAGTTTCGACTCGCCGTAGATGCGATCCACGAACGTGATTGGAACCTCGGCGATAGAGTATTGGCGTTGACGGGCACGAACGAGAATCTCCATCTGGAAGACGTAGCCGAGACCCTGAATCGCGCTCATAATGTCCTCGATGACGTCGCGCTTGTACAGACGGAAGCTGCCCGTGAGGTCCGTCACTGACGGGTTCAACAGCACCGTCGCTAAGTAGTTAGCCACTCGACTTGTCAGCTTGCGACGCAGATCCCAGCCGTACACCTACACATCCAGCAGTAACAACACCACGATGAACAAACTGCAACAACGAATCATCCCTGAGCCTCTGATGCCACGTACGCCTCCGCCCGAGATATAACGCGTGCCTGTGACGATATCACAGTTACTCTCCGCCTGTTTCCTATCGACATCAACGCAACAATCAATACGTGTCAGCTCACCTGCACCAAACATATTTCTGCTGATTGCAACGCACTTGATGAACTCAGGGATGAACTTGGGCTGACACAACCACACCAACACCATAGAAATGTTAGAAATAATGGACAAACTGCATCATGCACTAAATAGAATGCACACATGATGCGATAGATCCGCGTCCATGAGGAAGATAAAGTCCCCGTGGCGAGCTTGAGGCCGTCGCGATAGGCCGACCCCAGGCCCAGTTTGCCCTTCCGTGGGAGGATCACGATGCGGTCCTTGCCGTAGATCGTTTGCAGGTCTCTTGCCACCTGCAGCGTCCCATCCGGACTGTTGTCTTCCACCACCACGATCTCGTACTGGAGGGAGCTGTGTTGGTAGCAGAAGAGGTAAACTAAATGAGGGAAAGCGCAGGCCACAGAGCGAATTGGGAGGTGGGAAATGCACGTACTTGTCCGTGAACGTCTTGTCTAGTAGCCACACCATCAGCGGCAGGTTCTCGCGCTCATTGTACGTCGGCAGCAGCACCGAATACTTGTGCTCCGTCGCCATCTTGCCACGTTTTGAAGAATGACCTGGAGTTTATTTTCGGATTTATTTTCGGATAAACCTGTGATTTTTATAATTTGTCTCACAAGTGTAGCCATGTTATCACATGTGGACATATATGTCCACATTGCCGAGGAGAGACTTACTTTAGTTTTACTGCTTCAGCGAGGAGCTCCAGTGCACAGCCAGCAGCAGGTGGACGATGAAACTTGTGGGGCCAGACCCATAGCCAAGTTATATTCCTGTTTGACAAGCTGCGATATCAGTGATATCCGAGCGAGGCTAAGCATGACGCCTTCCGTCGGATACAAGGCAAAAATGGATGGTCATCACCAGGTCGATTCGTGTTTGCTATTTGATGAATTGCTGGTTTGAACCTCCGCTCTGTTACATTTCCTGCTGCACCTCCATCTGCCTCGCCGCGCTCCAAACGAGATGAGCAGCAGCATTTTTCCTGGCCTGACAGAGCTCACACCGAGTCGTTATTCCACAAGTGAGCAAAACTCGTTGTCGTGCGGTAGCAGCCAGTCTAGTCCGAGTCCTCGTCCTGGTCGTGAAGCGTGGCCCAGGCATTCTTCGTCTCCACGGCCTTGCTGGTCGGGGCCTTCTTGCCCTGCACCTGAGCCTTGGTTGCGTCTTGTCCGAGCGTCGGGAAGGCTCGCTCGCTGTCCAATTGGATGCGCCGATTCACGCGGTTCCGCTCCTGCTGCTCCTCCCACGTGGTGGCCACTCCTTCCTGTTTAAACGCAAAGAGTTTATGTCATCCACCCATTTTGAGTGTCTGGAATAATTACAGTGTCAAAATCCCACCTTGTCGTCCGCGTTCTTGTACTTTTTGGGCTGTTTGGCCCACTGGAAAGCTGCCTTTTCGGCCTCTTCGTCCTTGTTCATTGACAGATCCGAGAGCACTTTACCGGAGGCCGTGGGCGCTGCGGGCGCTTTGGCCGCCGGTTTGGCCGGTGGAGCGACCGCCGCGGCAGCTGCAGCCGCCGCTTTCTCTGCATTCTGAGCGCTGGTCTTGACGATGACGTTGGCGTTGACGGTCGTGCTTTTCTTCTTCTTCTTCTTGCCGAACAGGGAGTTGAGCTTCGCGTTCGGGTCCGCCATGACGAGGGTGAACCAAGATCTGGCTGGAAAACAAGCTGTGGCTCGCAATGGAATCAGATGGACTCAGAAAATGTCTACGATGACGACACTACGTCACGAGAGTGCAACACAATTTACACTTAACGATCCATTTGCATGAACGATACTTGGCTAAATTGCTACGGAGAGCATGCACAATAGACCCCGTGCTCCAGTGGAGAGGCATTCGCAGGGGCATTTCGCTGCATCCGACGTCGACGTTCGGGAATGTTCGAGTCTGGGCCTCGCATAAACAGGGCTGAAAAATTCTCGTGGTCGATCCGCCGACACCTTCAACATGCGACTCACGACCAGTGCCACGGGTTCACCCACGAGTTAACCATGAGGCGGTACACGCGCTGCTTCGACGCTCGGACTCGTTGCATTCATACCGTCGTGCATTCTCCCATTGCAAAAACCATTGATCGTGATCTGGCCAAACACTTGGCTACAATGTGGAGCTTGCTTTCGACGGCTGCCCCACGATCGCGTCATGAGCCGTCCCCATCCCTGCGCAACACATGTAACACCCGATTTACCACAAGATGGTGCTTATCATGGCTCTGCCATTCTCTTCTCACCGCAATCGCACCAACCTCTGGCAAAACATTCGAGCAAGGTTGAAAAGCCGCCTCACTTCCCAATCTGAGCCCAAGAGCGCACTTGCCCAGTGAACAGTGTCAGTATGAGCTCTCCAGTGTCCAAGACGTGTCTCTCCTGCGGCCAACAGGACGCCAAGAACTGCTGGGGGCTGCCGCCTCGTCTACTTCTGCGACCGCGACTGCCAGCGCCAGAGCTGGCCTTCACATCGCGCCGCTTGTCTTAAACCCACGCAGCAGCAACAGGCACAAAGTCCGACGCATCATATACCTGGGAAAAGTATACACGGGATTGATATACCCCACGCCGCCGCTGCTGCTTCGCCCCCAAGAGCGTCCGCGTCATCGCGGAGCCCGTGCAGGTGGTGGAGATCCCTTCGGAGTCAGTAGCGGCGGCGACCGAGCAGCCCAAGCCCCACAAGAAGAGCAAGAAGCACAAGAAGAAGCGCAAGGCTCGCAGCAACAGTCTCCATGTGCCCAACACGACGTCGTCGCTGCCTCTGCAGCGCAAGAACCGCTCGGCGTCTCTCGGTGCTCGCAAGCACATCATGTGGGGGACGTCACAGCGCGGGAGTTCGCGCGCTTCCCGGGAGGAGGCGGCGCTGTGCCCTACGACGGCACGTGGGCCTTAGGTCTCGGCCGGAAACTGGCTGATGTGGAGCTGGGCAGTGTGCTTGAGGTGGAGGAATTAAGGGAGCAAGAGCTACAGGAGCGAGCCAAGAAACTGTCTAAGGCCAAGCGACGCGATGTCCGCATTGGCGAGACCCGCCAATTCGACTACCGTCGAGGAGTAGACAACCCTCTGTTTGCAAGAATGAGCGAGAACCAACGCAAACAGGTCTTCGACATGGAAAAGCAGAAGCAGGAGGAGAACGCCATTGATCTCCAGTTGTCGTCATCACCCGAGGCCAGGAAAGCTTGGCGGAAATACTCGACGGGATCGACGTCGAGTTTGGAAACTGCTGAAGAACTGGAGGTGGCGGACGCTGCGCTCACTACGCCGGACTTTGGCTGCGTGTCGATCGAGCAACTGGACGAGTTCGCTAAAATCCGAGACTCGCGAGACGGCGCCTGCGGTTGTTCGTGTGGAGACCTGGTCAAGAAAGTGGCCAAGATGAATGTCAAGAAGCTGCGTGTTTTCCTTCAAGAGCGTAATGTGCCTCTTCCTGGTCAGGGCAAGACCGAGCTCATGGCGCTGGCCAAAAAGATTGCACGTGAACAGAAGAACTGCCAGAGCGCCGACTCGGATTGTGAATGCGCGCGCAACGGAGTCCCGTGCCACTCGGATGTTTGTGAAGGCTGCGCCGGAGACTGCTGGAACCCGTTCCAGCGCTATGTGTACAAAAGCGCCGAGGTGAAGCAATACCGCAAGGAGCAACTGGCTAAATGGTCGCAACTTCAAGGCGAGCTCCAGCATTCGAACGAAGCTGCTGCGCCCATTCGGGTGGCCTAATCTGCGCGTCAAGCAGACAACCGTCAATGGGCCGACGACATCTCTCTACAAATGCATGCTACATACTTCCGAACTTTGTCATGAACTTGTGCGTAAGAAGAAATTACAACAAAAAGCTGCTTTTCAACAGTGCATTCTTGCCATTACATCATGAGCACACTCTTGCCAACATGTAAAGTGCTTAAGAAATCCATTTTCCAGTTATGAGTAGCCGACTCTACCTCCGCTCTTCAATCGAACGGAAGTCACACTTGAGGGCTGCTTTAACACTAACTGCATCGTGCTTGAGACTCGACTGCTCAGCTGCTTTCTCCTACTGAAAGCAAGCTGGCTCTGCATCTGAGTAAATGCAGATGACATCACTGGACTAAACAATCCCCGCGACACAACCCGCGTCAAGATTTTCCTACAATTATCGTCGTCGCGAGAAAATGCTGCGGCTCGCACGGTGGTTGTTGTTCTGGCTGCTGGGTTGCACCACACTTTTGTTGCGGCGCTTGTAGACAGCAATTTGGTCGTCGACACGAATACCCCACTGGAGGTGCTCAGCCTTCACAGCTGCGTTCAGGAACAGGTTCAGTTTCTCAGCACGGTCGCTAATCATCTTTTGCGAATAGTTGCCCACAATATGACGGTGAGGCAGTTCCGGGATGTCACGTTTCTTCATGCCAGTCTCCTTGATAAGACGATCACACAGCGATCTACACAATGAAAAATCAACAACAAAATAAAAGTTAGCTTTGCTCCAGTAAATGCATTCCGGACACACTGCGTCACATACCGGAACGTGCTGTAACGTTTCCAGCAGTACACTGTGCCATAGTTGGACGTGCGGATCTCCAACTTATACTGGATGAACTTCTTGCCCGTCCGGTTCACAATGCGGCTGTCGACAATGCGCGCAGATACGAGTGCAATTTCATCGGGAACTGTTTCATCGTAATACACATGTCAGATAAATATATGAAGCAATGACCCAGAACAGAAGACGACGTACTCGGCAAGGATGCATCCTCCACAATAGCTCGCTCTTCCTCTTCCTCTTGATGCACAGTCACATCCCCGATCTGCACGAACGCCAAGAACTGGTCGTTTTCTGGGGCATTCACCTCGGTGTTAATGGCGTAGCATCCAACGTGGGGGTCGAGACCAACGACCTCGCCTGTACCGAATGGAGTGTCCACCTTAGTACGCGGGGATAGAATGCGATCATCGTCAAGATTCACGTCATCACTCGGTACGGTGATCTGCATGCCGCCCATGGAGTTCTCCATACGAACGGCGTACGTCTCGCGTTCCTTGTCGTAGCTCACAATACGTCCTGGTCCACGTTGACGCACCACCACAGGCACGTCCTTGGACAGCGACTGCTCGTACTTCTCATTCTTCTCCTGCTGGATGCGCTCCTGACGAATGCGCTCTGCCTCTTCCTCGGCCAGCTTTGCAGCCAGAGCTGCCTCCGCGAGCTTACGCTCGTGCTCTTCACGTTCCTCCTGGGCGCGACGCTCCTCTTCCTCGCGAATACGAGCCTCCTCCGCCTCGTGTTCGAGACGTTCCTCTTCCTCGCGAGCAACAGCAGCAAGGCGCAGTTCCTCCTCTTCAGCAGCGCGGGCAGCTTCTTCGGCCGCGAGACGCGCTT
This sequence comes from Phytophthora boehmeriae, assembly GCA_011947355.1. NCBI lineage: Eukaryota > Oomycota > Peronosporomycetes > Peronosporales > Peronosporaceae > Phytophthora > Phytophthora boehmeriae. Next base: position 262,417 of record JAAVTJ010000065.1, on the reverse strand, counting down.
CCTCCTCAATACGAAGGCGCTCCTCCTCGGCTAGACGAGCCTCTTCCTCCTTACGAAGACGTTCTTCCTCTTCCAAACGAAGGCGTTCCTCTTCTGCGCGAATAGCCTCCTCCTCAGCAAGACGTTCCTCCTCTTCTTTACGAAGACGCTCCTCTTCAGCACGGATTGCCTCTTCCTCAGCAATACGAGCGGCTTCCACTGCGGCAAGACGCTCCTCCTCCGCCTTACGTTGAGCCTCAGCCTCCTCAGCCACACGGCGTTCCTCTTCCTCAATCAAACGCAACTCTTCCAGACGAGCCTTCTCCTCCTCCTGACGAAGACGCTCTTCCTCCGCCAGACGCTCAGCCTCTTCCTTCGCAGCCAACGCTGCTGCTTGACGTTCAGCCTCCAGCCGACGACGTTCCGAAGCTTCCTCCGCCTGCTTCATCCGAATCGCCTCCTCCGCGAGACGTTCATTCTCAATCTGTTCGCGACGCAGACGACGCGACTCCTCGACGCGAGCGTCGTATGCTGCATCGTCCAGCATTTTAGCTGCACGCTCCTCTTCCGACAGCTCTTTGAGGGCATCAGCGTCACGTCTGGCCTGGTCCTGACGCGCCAGCTCCGCCATATACTCGGCGCCGTGGCGTGCACGCAACTGACGCACAGCGAACGCTCGTCCCAGACTCTGGATCTTGGTGGCGTTCTTGTGCACGTAGGCCATGGTCTTGGGGCGGTGGAGGTACCAGAACTTGACGGCCGCCTTGGAGCTCATGATGGTCTCGAGATCGAGCGGACGCAGCTCTGTCTCGTCCGACTGCAGGCCCTTGTGGGTCGCTTCATCACGGTGCAGCGCCTCGTGGTCCGTCAGCACGTTGGACTCGCGCCCGTCGTTGGGCTTCCAGTAGGACGAGTACATGGTCTGTCAGTTGGAGTGGGGGCTACAGAGACTGCTGCCGACCCACGGGACTCGACGGGCGAGTGGAGAGAGGAGAAATGGACGCGCCGCGTAGCTTAGCGCTGCGATAGGCGCGGGGCAGAGGGCGCTTGGGGGACGGGAGAGCTGGCCACGCACGCGGATATGCGGGTCGGTCGCTCGATCGCTACAAGCTGCGTCGTATTGTGTGGGGAGAAGCGGGCTCGGCTTTGTGTATGGTCTGATTCGGTTTTGAAACCCACCCGAGGAAGAGAAGTAGGGTTTAGTATGGTGTAAAGACAAACGGGTGGGTTTGGGGAGGTGCAGTTCGTGGAAAACCCAGCCCGGTGGGTTTTCGACGACGAAGAGCGGACCACGACGTGGCAACCACATGCTCCGACCCAGCTGAATTCCACCGGCTTTTGACTGCGTCAATCGCACCGAGTGGTCAAGCTTCCTCTTCCGTGCAGCCTTGGCACTTTTACTTGACTGCCGGCAATCGGTAGAGGAGTTGCTTCGTGTATCAACGTTCGAGTTGCAGCCGCAGACTTGCAAACACTTGCAATGGTGCAGTCTGTTATTGCATGGCAGTGGAGTCAGACAGACACGTCTTTGCCCAGAGGCCAACCTGCCCTGCCGTGTCCGAAGCTCTGACGTTCAAACGCCACGGCACGAGCGTCACGTCGTGATGATCGCGCGTTGAGTTGAGTCTTGAGTGGCTCAGTCCGTTGTCCAAAGTTTGGGCTGAATCCAGTTTGTGTTGCAACACGATGACGGGACGCACCACAGCAGTGCCTCCAGTCCGTTCTGAGCAGGGCGGGTCTGTCCACTTCAATTGCTCTCAATACTGTAGGCCAAAGCCCGATGGTGACGACTGGCACTGTAGCTTGTCATGTCAACGACCGCTGTCTCCGTTATCGACGCAGCGTGGATAGACTGGATTGTGTGTCCTCTCGATGTGTCCATCGCGTTCGCTTAGTCGTAGCTCTCGGTTCGCGTGAAGGCGCTGAACTAATCCATAGAGCAGACTGTGTCTGCACCATACTTATTCGACTGACGATCTGTCGCTGGTTGCCACGTCCAGCGAAATCAGACGAGTATCGCCATCAATGCAATCGGTAGATGATCCTCAGTACACGTGTACTGTACTTGTAGGATACCGTTCGCACTTCAATTCAAGTCCGGCAATTAGTTGTTGATGCTCAAGTGCATGCTACGCACCATTTCCTTCAAGATTTCTTGCGTGCGCTCGTGCAGTCGGGAGTCGAGGTGGAGGATGTAATCCTGAAGGCGAGATTGCTGCACGTGGAAGAGCTCTTCTGCGCGAATCCGCTGCTTAGCAATCAATTGCTTGAAGAGCAACAAGTTGGGGTGTTCCTTCACACTCCGGCCGGTCTTGGTGCTAAGGAAGTACTGTTCGCCACTCACTTGATCCATTTGTGGGATCCACTCGGGGGCAAGCTTCGCCTTCATGACGTCTTTTCGCAGTTTGGCCTCATACTTGCTCCACTCAGTCGAAAACCTTTCGCCTTCTTTCTCAAGCTCCTCTTGAGCGCGCTGTCGTTCGAGACCGATACGATATCTCCATTCTGCCAGGTCGGCATCAAGGTCGGCCAACGCCTGAAAGGAAAACAGTTTGTCAGAAATTTTGGAGGTACTCGACATCTACGCAACACCAGTCCACTCACATGCATCGCTGCCTGCTGTCGGCGCCACAACTTCTCCGCAAGTTTGCGATCTCGTATGCTCTTTGTTAAGCGCATATACCCGACCCATCGAGCAGCACGTTTTCGACGACAATGACATTGCAACCTAAAACCATACCGTGGAGGATGTTCAAGTAAGCACGCTGAGTCCAGCCAAATAGTTAGCTCCCAGAATTCGCCCACTATTACCTGATGACACTGCGGAGAAGTGATCCTGATGGTTCTCGGTCGAATGTGAAAGTGCTGAATCCGCAGCGAACGTTATAAATCCACTTCCAAAAGCAGAATACTGCAATTTTCACGCCTTGGTGGTGATGAAGGAGCCGCAATTTTGCATCCATCTCACTACGATATCGACGCCATGTTGGAACAAGTTGGAGTTGCAGAACTCGAGCTGCTCGTTCACATGTTCGTTGTCGAATAGACTCCATTTTCTGACGGTCATTCCACCGCGTCCGATAAGTTCTATAAGCCCGAAGAATTCGCCTTGTACATAATTTCTCGTGGTGAGACTGCGCCAGGTTTTCGTTGCTTTTCCATCGAGCCTCATCTCGTTGGCGTTGAAGGAGCTGTGCAAATTCGGGAGTAAGTTTGACGATCGTTGTTGGCGACTGTCTGGATGGTTTCAATTCCACGGAGGCTTTCGCTGAAACCACATTTTCATAGAGGTGCAACACGTCCGGAATGGATTGTGCTGGGTCAACAGGAGAAGTAGGGCACTGCACCTGTGGCCTCATAGGCGTGTCCTCTCTGGGTGTGTTGTTATTGGAAAGCGTTCCTGTCGACAACACCGTTTGAAATCTGGTGCGTGCGTCCATGATCGCGTCGCGGATGACTACACCGGGACTCTTTTTGTCGATGTTGTCCAAGATACGATCCATTTGTTGAGCATACAGCAACTCCTGGAATCGCCTTGTCTTCTGTCCAGGACCAGTTTGCAGCACAGGATTCCCAGACACAAACACATGTGCGCAGCACCTACAAGTGCACGGAAATTGCACGGAAATCACACACCCCATTAGAACTTGAAAACCGCAGACGAACAGATGCCTCTCCACAATCAACGCACTTTAGATGGGCTGTCAGTGCGTCATCCTTATTCTCCCAGCCTTCTTCTCGACACTCTCCTTGCAGTAGCTTCAATGCAGTATTCTCGCGCTCTGCGCATCATCATATCGTGTGTCAATAACAGCCTTCCAAGCAGCAATAGTGTGGTATATACCTATCCTCCACTCCTCTCGAAACCCGCACGTTTGACGGAGCGTTTCTCCCTCTTCTGCTTCTCCTTTGCCCCGCAGCACAACCAGCTTCTCCGTATCTTCAGTGCGGCCTCTCATGTGCCTCAAAAGCTCGTCGAACGCCAATTTCTTCTGAGCTACAGCAGAGTCGCCGATGTCCATGGATAACGACGTTTCTAGAGAGCCCCCAGACAAGCGGAGCCCACGGTTCTGCTGAAGAAACGACAGCGAAGACGACACAGCCTTCTTGGTAGCTGGAGGTCGCATCGTAGAGCCATAAACGCGCTCAGTTGGAGGCCTTGTAGCCGAACGCCGCGCTCTCATCGCAATGTGACGAGGCGCTTCAACTTGTCCGATAAAACGTATACCAATATCCGGAACGTTTAATAGTTACACACATTTTTCCACCACAGACTCTCACACTGATGCTGAGAGGCATTGCTGCGCCACTCTTCCGTCGACGCGCCAGTTTGGCTACACGATCGGTCGCCAGGTCTCTGCAGAGTTGCGGTACTGATGGACGTCGCCTCTTCTCAGCGCAGAGCTTCCAGGACTTGGAGATCGACTCGCGGATCGTCTCAGGGCTGAAGGAGATGAAGATCACAAGTCCCAGTGGCATCCAAGAGAAGAGCATCCCCGTCATCCTAGCAGGGAACGACGTTCTGTGTGCAGCTCAGACTGGAACAGGCAAGACGCTGGCGTACCTTGTGCCGGTGGTGGAGCAGATACTGAGGAAGGAGCAGGCCAGGCTCAAGGAGCACAAGACTGGACCGGCTGAGGTCGTACTGGGCAGACCCAGTGCTCTAATCTTGCTGCCTAGTAGAGAGCTGGCGTTGCAAGTCAGCGCAGTAGCGAAGCAGTTGGCGCACTCTGCCAAGTTTGCGTCGTGCACTATTACAAGTGGAGAGAGGAAGAGCATCCAGCAGAAGAATGCTGCCAGACGACTGGACCTGATCATCGGTACGCCAGGACGGGTGGCCAAATGTATCAGTAAGGGGGACTTCTTCGTCTCTCGCATCGATACTGTGGTGGTGGATGAAGCAGATACGCTGTTTGACGCTAAGATGGGATTCCGCAAAGAACTGGACGCTGTGTTAGGACCGATTCAGGCGAGTGCGGCCAAGCGTCAACAACCGCTGCAGATGATCTTGGCGGCTGCAACGATCCGATCGCCGATTGATCAAGTACTGAAAAAGAAGTTCGGCGAACTACGTGTTGTGAGCGATGATAATATCCACCAGACACCCATCTCCATCAGAGAGGAATTTGTCCGCGTCGTGCCTGAGTCCAAACATTCAGCATTGCGTGAGGCGCTTCATCTCCATAAACAACGTGCTGCGAAGACGATGATCTTCTGTCGCAACTCGGCAAGCGTGCGCTCCACGGAGCATATGCTTCGTGAGCACGGTTTCCAGGACGCGGTGTGTCTGCATGGCGACATGCCCCCAGCACGACGTCATGACGCTATTGATGCATTCACATCGGATTCTAACGTGAATATCCTTGTATGCACGGACCTAGCAGCTCGTGGCCTGGACGTTGCCTCAGTCAAGCATGTGGTCATGTTCGACTTCCCGAAGACTGCTGTTGATTACGTGCATCGTGCTGGTCGCACTGGCCGAGCCGGCGAGCAGGGACTCGTGACAAGCCTTGTGACCAAGCACGACCTAACGCTAGCTATGAGCATTGAGAACTCCAAGCGCAACAACAGCACCATCAAGGACTTGCGTGACGGGGAATCCAAGGCTCAAACGTCTCGATCGCATCAGGCCCCCAGTGGTTTTACGAAATCAGCGTCAGAAGGCAAAAGAAAGAAGACCGACAACGTCGAACCACCAAGCGAAGCGGGTATGGTTATGGCACGAAGAAGCTGCAGAAGCACAAGATTCGGACTCCACGTCCAAGGCAGTAGACGATAATGTTCATGGCAATCAAAAAGCAACCACTAGTTACTGTAATGGGGAGACCGAAGTCTGTCTATCGTATATGTAAAGATGTAGTTGTCTACCGCTTAGCATTCTTGTTGCGCGCGCTCATACGACGGTACAACGTCTCAAGCTCGCGTTTAGCATCACCAGGAGGGAAATTGGCCAAGTCGAAGTAGTGCGGTGCAATATCCACGAGCCACTCGCCCATAATACGAGTGTTGAGACGGATGTAGTTGCGGCTCGTGAGGACGAACTCGTTGTAAACGACCCACTCTGGCTTGTCATCAAGCACACACGACGGGTGCAGATGCACGACCTGGTTGTCCTTTACCGTCACGTAATGGCCACCGGCAGCCTTGTGGCCGACCTGCATGAAGAAACCGGAAACCAGCGCCTTGATGATGTTCGGGTAATACTGAGGTGAGTGGATGTCTAGCGTCGACTGCGTCGGCATCTCCAGTCGCTTCATGTTGCGGATCAGTTGGTCGCGAACATTAGATGCGCTCTGCAGCGAGCGGTTGTTCAGGTAGTTCTCGTAACACCAGTTGACATCGCCATTGTTTAGCTTGTACGCGTGGAACACATTCAACAGCGTAAGGTGGTCGCCATCAACGTGTGCAAAGTTTGCCTTAGCCTCGTTGGCAGCCTTCGCATCGTTCTTGGGACGCACGAAAGGTTCCTGAACAGATAGCATCGCCACAATAGTGGCCACCTCCTGGGGAACCTGGTATTTCGCAGACGAGATCAGCATTTTTGCCAGCTGCGGAACCACAGGTAGCATAGCCATTTGCTGGCCGAGCTCCGTGAGGTCGCCCTCGTCATCCAATGCACCAAGGTAGTTTAGCATTTCCAGAGCACGCATCAGTGTTTCGGGGGCTGGCGGGTCCATGAAGTCAAAATGCACCAAATCGTCAATGCCCAGCTGCTTCAGCGTGAGCACAACACCACTCATCTCCGAACACAAGATTTCCGGGTAGGTCTGCTCTTCCAGGTCTCGCAGAAACGACTGCTCAGTATACAGCCGGAAGCATTTACCCGGGCGGGTACGACCAGCACGACCTGAACGCTGTTTGGCAGACGCACGGGAGATCGGGGATACAAGCAGCGACTCGACACGAATGCGCGGGTTGTATACCTTCTGCTTGGAGAAACCGGGGTCAATGACGTACACGATACCGTCAATAGTCAGCGACGTTTCTGCCACGTTGGTAGACACAACGATCTTGCGGCCTGGAGGACCATCTGGGAAGCGTGGTTTGGGGGCGTCCTTAAAGATAAGTTGCTGTTGCTGCGGCGTCAATGATGAGTACAGAGGGTACACATCAAGCGGGCCGTACTTCGAGGAGTCCAACGAGTCTGCTTCAGCTCGGATCTGGCGACAAGCATTCTCAATTTCTTCCTGACCCGTGAGGAACAGTAGCACATCTCCTTCTTCCTCACAAATATGAATCTGCACCGCTGTTCGCACTGCAGCCTCCAAGTAATCACGTTCCGGCTCGGGCGTGTAGAAAATCTCCACGGGGAACGTACGTCCAGGGATGGCAATCAACGGCGCACCTTCAAAGTAGTTCTGGAACTTGACAGCATCCAGTGTCGCACTCATAACAACCACCTTGAGGTCCGGACGTTTGGGCAGAACCTCCTTCAACAGACCGAACAGAATGTCGGTACTCAACGTACGCTCGTGAGCTTCATCCAGCAAAATGGTAGAGTAGTTGGACAGCAGCGGGTCGCTCATGGCGTGTTGCAGCAGCATACCGTCCGTCAGGAAGCGCAGCTTGGTGCGCTCCGACGTCACGTCCTCGAATCGGATCGTGTAACCGACCTCCTGGCCCAGAGCCACGTCCATCTCCTCTGCTACACGCTTGGCAATGCTCATGGCAGCCACACGTCGAGGCTGCGTGCACGCCACCATCTTGCCCGTGGCGTGCTGCAGGAGAGTGAGGAACTGCGGGATCTGCGTGGTCTTGCCACTTCCCGTCTCTCCCTCCACGACGATCACCTGGTGGCTCTTCACAGCGTCCTGGATCTGCTCTAAGAACTGGTGCACGGGCAGCTTCTGGCGCTGCGCCAACAGCGTCTGGTACCGAGCAGTGAACGGAGCGCCAGTCAGAGGATTCACTCCGCCTTCGGAGGAGACGGAGGCGGCGGGAGGCGCATCCGAGAACCTGCTCTTGCGCTTCTTCTTCTTGCCGTCCTGGTCGCCCAGATCTACCTTGCGCTTGCGGTCCATCGTGGCCAAGAGGAAGCTGCACGGCCACTGGCGCTTTGGTTGGCAGTCTGTTGGCTACGGTGAATTTCGTTCCAGTGTCGCACGAAGGTTGCGCTTATTGGAGACACCTTCTCGCGACATGTATGATGTCGACCACATCAGTTTATTGCGATCTGCCTGCAATGTGGCCGGTCTCAAGAATGCAGGCGATAATACAGACAAACGAATGCATCATGAGGATACTCCTGTATTAAAGGGATGAAGAGTACATGTGCATGTACATGCACAATTCGCCGCATTGACCTTTGAATGCGCGAATGTGCTTCTTGAAGCTGATGTGCTTTGGTGCAAGCTGAAGCCACCCTACAAATCCCGTTCGATATCAAGCCTCTAGCTTTCAAGTAGAAAACTTTGGAGTCTTCGCTCGCTTAGACGCTTCGTGCCGTGATCCGCTTTCTGCCAGCCGCAATACATGTTTCCTTTCGATCCTAAGCTAAACCTAAGCTTGACTGCCATCAACGGAACGGCGATCATCTGTGGTACTGAAGTGATTTCTACGGTACTCTACAGTAAATTGGCTGACTCATGCGGTCGAATCATCTTACTTTTTGTATGATGCAGACGGACACGCCAATTGCATTGCGTGTCAAGCTAAGATGTGAAAGGAAGACACGCTACATGCAGGTGCACGAACAAATTAAAGCGAAACCAGTGACGACATTGATCAGTTCACGACGCTTGCTTCGCGCCACGCTTTCAACATATATTGATACTCTAACTTATACCTTGTTCTCAACCTCATTCCAACGACCTGACGACTTGAAGGTGCGACGCACGTCCGGGATCATCGCAAGGGCGCTGATTATGAAAAAGACGCTGCCCACGACGTAGTACGTGATGGCCACGTTCATGTAGTGCGTGCCGTCGTCCACGCGGTTAATATACCGCGGCAGGTAGAACCAGCTTCCCAGGATGAAGCAGATGGCGCCGACGAAAGTGGCAAGCGCCATCACCGTGACCCAGCAGAAGATGTTCTTGATCCTGAAGCCGGACACGCGAGGGTCCTCGTGGGTCATGCAGACGAAGATGATCTCGACCACAGCGGCGATGCAGAACAGGATGCACCCCACGAAGAACGACCAGCAGCCGAGCTCAGGCGCCTTCGGGTACCAGGATGGGAGGAAGTACAGAGCGCCCAGGATGAAGATGGACGTGGCCATGTAGTTGCATAGGGCGTTGAACGCCCGAATGACTTGACGCAGCTGCGTGCCGTGGTTGTAGCGGATTGCCTGGATAAAGTCGAGGTTGGCGCCGGTGAAGAAGCACAGGCAGCCGATGAGAAAGCACCAACTGGCGAACACGCCGGCGTTGCCATTCCACATGATGGAGGTCTCCGGGTAGAAGTAGATGGACCCGAAGAGGAAGAGCACGCCTCCAATGAAGTAGGCCGCGACTCGAGAGATCTCGAGCCACTTTTCCCATTGAGCGAGCTCGTGGTTTTCGTGCAGCAAAATCTGAGGCGGGTGCGGCGTCACCTGCGCCGAGAAGTGCGAGTGTCGGGGCGAAACACCTGGCATATTGGACTGCGTTTATGTATCGTCTTCTTGATCTCTTGTGCACTCGAGCCGAGAAATTCGGAAATGAAATGAATGAGACTATGGGACAGCAACTGGCCCAGTCTCCATTGCAGAGACTCGCTGGTGGGATCGGGAGGTACCGGCTGGCAAGGAACCCTAAATCCTCACATAAAGTCGTGTTCTGCATGGTAGAGCTGCAGATTAGCTGATGAGCAGGACACGCCGGCCAAAACACGGCAAAAAGCAGCGAAACCCTTTTGTCTCGAACAAAGAGTACATCTGCGGCGAGGGTGCGCTTTGCACAGAAAGCCGGAGGTGTACTCCTCCTGGATTCCACGTGTCCATCAACAGGGCGCTCACACATCACGCATGGCGGCGACTTGGGCTTATGAGCCACTTGACGGCTGCGATAGGGCCGCTGGGTGCAAAATTTGCGGCAAAAGTGTCGTGCAAATCCTGCTCTGCATTGGAAGTTAGCCACGCAGAAATTTGAGGCTTGAGCTCACTGTGAGCTGCTCACATAAGCCCTGGGTGGATCGCCGTGTACGTATGTTGTCATGCTACCTTCGCGAAACTGCAGGGGAGACAGTTGATGCCAGTCACTTCGTATCCTTTTCCTCCTTTGAACGGGATTGGTGGCACAGGCCGCGTCAGTCGCTGGAGGGAGTGATGATGCGACGGTCAGCGATACTTAGGAAGACGACGGATGGCGTGCGGAGCATAGCGCCGAACGAACATGGCTGCTGTGCAACCAACTGCAGCCACTGGATACCAACACGCAGGTTTTGCATTTCACCAGGTGGCTACACGTCGTACCGTACGGCATACAGTGCACTGAACTGTAAAGTAGATGGCGCTTTCAGTTTACAGCAAACGGTTGGCTGTCAGAGCTTCGGCTAACGCGGACGTCATAACAATAGCACCTACATGCATTTATACACCTCGATCGTCCACATTGTGACACAATTTGCAGCGCAAACTTCGCTCAGATATGAATGCAATTAAAGCTGACAATAATTACAATGCAAACCGGTTATTGAGCACCCGGCATGTCCTCATAGTAGTCGATTCGCAATGGATCATTCCGCCATTGCCAATGGTGGCGAGCGCGAGCAATGTGCATGTAGAAGTTCGCAGCCCGTCGGGAAAATGATGCCCCAACTTTGTTCAACACGCTGAATTTTTAGGTGATGGGCAGATTGGCCGGACCCGCTTGACTTGCAACACGCAAACTACCGTAAGAGTTTGGCAAAGCTCTCAGGCTGGCTTTCGTGGCGAGGCCTTCGCAGCGAATCTCACTCCTGTTCGAGCAGATATCGTTTCATCGTTAGGTCGCCGCTCCAACGACAATCGGGTGGACCAGGAGGCATTGCATCGCCACAACCTGGATTGGGCGTCTTTCCGTGGTGTTTTCCGAGCCCGCCAGGAACTGAGACATCGATTGACTCGCAGTCCGCAGCCATTAACATCGAATCTTCGAGAGCGCACCCTCAGCTTCTTGGCGACAGACACGCCTTCAGAAATGTGCATCGTGACTTTGCTAGTACTTCGGAGCCCATAAACAATATCATTGTCGGATGGGAGTCCTTTTATCTAACAAGGTCAAGCACTGGTGACCGACATTGCAACGAACCACACATCGTTTGCCCTTTTCGATGGATTCGCCTCCGAGATACTGACATTGTCAGCGTCGCCAGACGTGGGAAAACGCCTATTGTGTAGGCATGACTGGTATCCACCGCGCCGTGGCCTTATGCAGCGCGCATCGGATGATTATCTCACTGCGGAATTCAGTGTTGTCTCCGTATGAAGCAAATGTGCCATCTTCGGGCGGCTCGGTGACGTCTTGGAGCTTTGCTAAAATGCATCAACAAGTTCCAGGCTGAGGTCATATGCACCATTGCCTTGCAATCAACTACATCAATGTTTCAAGTATTGCGTGTTCTACTCAAAACTGCATTGCGCGATTGGTTGAATCGCCAGGGCCTCAATCGCCAGGCAATCGCGCTAAGCACTTGATTTTAGTATACGGTCTCTAATTCGTACCTAAACGGACATATATGGTGCTACCACTGACCTTGGCGTAATGACTGCAATTTGTATTAGGCCGATTCGGCCAATAGACCGAGATTATCAGTTTTGGCCGGAATTCACAATATAATACAAGAGCTGGTCAACAAGCAATTGCGGGCTGAAAGTTGTGCTCGCTCTTCTGTCGAGAAATTGAGCGCGTACATCGAATATGTAGCCATTTTAGCGCTCGAAGATGTAGCCACTTAGCAGATCCCTGCTAATTGGTTCAAAATATATGCAAATCCGCCAATCACCGATCTCAACCCAGAAGTAGGTACAAATCCCCTCTTCATCCACCCAAGTCGAGCCAAGATCACAGCGCCATGAAGAAGACACGCATGTCCATCGATGACATCCACGCGATGGTGGGCAGCATCCGCGCCAACGTCGTCAACATGCGCGTGACCAACATCTACGACGTGCAGGGCCAGGGTGAGAACGGCGCGGCCAAGACGTACATCCTGAAGCTTCACCAGCCTCCTTTCCCCAAGGTCTTCCTCCTCTTGGAGTCCGGCGTGCGCTTCCACACGAGCAAATACGCACGAGACGCCAAAGCCGGCAGTGCGTTGCCCAGTCAGTTCACGATGAAGCTCCGGAAGCATCTGCGAGGCAAGCGACTCTCGGCGTTGAAGCAGCTGGAAGGAGACCGAGTGGTGGACTTCACCTTTGGACAGGACGCTCTGCAGTGCCATTTGATCCTGGAGCTCTACGCCTCAGGCAACATTATCCTCACGGACGGAGAGTACCGCATCCTGTCTCTGTTGCGCACGCATCGCTTCGATGAGAACGTCAAGATGGCGGTCAAACAGGTGTATCCAGTGCAGTTACTAGGAGATCAGGAGACTCAGAGCTCGATCCAGACGCAGACACAACTTTTGGAGTTTGTGACCAAGTGGTTTGAAGAGCAGGAAGTGAAGGCAGCAGCTGTGCCACCGACGGGGAAGACTCAGAAGAAGAAGAAACTACAGACGATCAAGCAGTTGCTATTGGTGAAGGAGTCGACGTTTGGCGGGTTGGGACCTGTTATTATCGAACACTGTCTGGTGCGAGCTGAGATCTCCCCTACATTGAAGATCAAGAATGCAGCGGAGTTTGCGGCCCTTGGTGATGAGAAGTTGAACAAACTACTGGCGGAGCTGCAGGAAGGATGGAAGCTGCTGGAGAAGCTCCAGGAAGAGCAAGCATCAGTCAATGGCCCGGTTCCTGTGTCGAATGATGACGATGCCGTGGATGAGGAGGAAGAGGCAGATGTTTTCGTCGCAAAGAACCCCTCTGCTGTATCGCAGAAATGCGGGTTTATCATTCTGAAAGATACTACGGACGAGAACGCTCCTGCGCAGTTCGAGGAGTTTACTCCATTTTTGTATGCGCAACACCTGCAATCACACAAGAAGGTCCGAAGCTTTGACACTTTCGATGAAGCTGTGGATGAGTATTTTTCGCGCTTCGAGGCCGAGACGGCTGAAGTAGCTAAACACAGTGCTCAGCTCGCAGCTGAGAACAAGCTTGCGAAGTTAAAGAAGAACCAGCAACAGCAGCTTGCTCAACTACGCGAGGTTCAGGAGCAAAGTTTCCAGCATGCTCAACTCATTGAAGCCAATCAGCAGGATGTAGAAAATGTACTGCTTGTGATTCGCAGTGCCTTGGCCAGCGGCATGGATTGGCGTGGTCTGGAGGAGCTGGTGCGCTACGAGCAGAAGAACGGGAACCCCGTGGCAAGCCTGATTCACAAGCTGGACTTAGAGCACAACCGCGTAGCAATCTTGCTCTGTGATGAAGAAAGTGATGATGAGGGTGACGATGAAGGTGGAGATGGAACCGGGGAGCAAGACAAGCAAGCTCATGTTATCTGGATTGATCTGTCTCTTTCAGCGCTCGCCAATGCTCGAGAAATTTACACTAAAAGAAGAAAGCTGGTGAGAAGGTGAAGAAAGCAACCGAAGCCACTGACAAAGCGATTGCGTTGGCTGAAAAGAACACCAAAAGACCCTGGAGAAGCAGCAGACAAAGCGCAACACTATCTACCAACGGCGCAAAACTCTTTGGTTTGAAAAATTCCACTGGTTCCTTACCAATGAGAAGTACTTGGTGGTGGCTGGCAAAGACGCTCATCAGAATGAGCTTCTTGTCAAACGCTACCTACGTAAAGGTGATGTGTACGTTCACGCTGATCTCCATGGTGCTGCTACGTGTATCGTGCGCAACCACGCGACTGTGAAAGACAAAAAGACGCACGACCTGCCGCCAATCCCAGTCGGTACGCTTGAGCAAGCTGGCTGTATGAGTGTGTGCCGAAGCAACGCGTGGACTAGCCAGGTAATTGCTGGTGCATACTGGGTGCACGCAGATCAGGTCTCGAAAACTGCACCTGCAGGTGAGTACCTCACCACGGGCAGCTTTATGATCCGGGGCAAGAAGAACTACATTCAGCCATCTCGACTGGAAATGGGGTTGGCGGTTCTCTTTCGCATCGATGAGAGCTGCATTGGTAACCACTTGCGCCAAGGTGAAGGGAGGAATGTGATTGCTTCGGAGAGTATTGGCGTTGACGAGGATGATGATGACAAAGCCGTGTCGACTACTGAAGATACTGTGCCGAAGACATCAAAACAGGATGCTAGCGACAATGCCGCTGAAAACGTTGCCAGAACGAACGCTCACTCTGCAGATCACAAGTCCGAAGTTGTTGCGAGTGAAGATCCTGCGGTGCAAGATAACAAAGATGGTGAAGAAGAACCCACACAGGAAAAACATGATGGAAAGAAACGATTATCTGCGAAGGAGCGTCGAGATTTAAAGAAGGGTAAATTGCCGGAGCATGAAGACTCCAATGATGAACGCTCTTCGGTGCAGCAAAAGCCAACAACGGGGAAAGGGAAAGACAAGAGTTCTGCAGCAGCAGCTTCACAGAAGAAGAGCGTTCGGGGCAAAAAGGGCAAAATCAAGAAGATGAAAAAGAAATACGGTGATCAAGATGACGAGGATCGGCGCCTTCGCATGGAGGCTCTGGGGCACGTAGTAGAAGAAGAACAAGAAGATGAAGAGGGGCAAAATAACGAGGATGACTCCACAACTCCGTCAATAGATGACAATGACGGCGCTGTGGATACCGTGCCCGCCCAAGAGGCGGATAAGGAGTATATTCGCCAGCAACGTGAGAAGAAAGAGAAATTTCTGGACGAGCAGGAGGACGAAGCTGAAGGTGCCGACTTTTTCGATGCCTTCACGGGTGAACCGCTGCCGAATGATATCGTACTGTTCGCGATGCCAATGTGCGCTCCATACGCGTCACTTACCAAGTACAAATATAAGGTAAAGCTGACACCAGGTAGTCAAAAGAAGGGAAAAGCGGCCAAGCAGGCAATGGAGCATTTCTTCGCGTCCAATTTCAAGGAGGAGAAGGATACCAGCAAGAATGCACCGCACAAACCTGACGAGGCTGAAGATGAGGTCCAGCCGGATGTGAACCCGGCGGTAGTGCAACGCGAGCTTATGAAATGCATTCCTGAAAACGAGCTAGTGAACTGCATGGTGGGACCCGTCAAGATCTCGGCTCCGGGACTGCACGGCTCCAATGCTGGTGGCAAGAAAGGAGGCAAACGTCCGTCTGGTAAACCCAAGAAAAAAGGCAAGAAGTAGAGTGAACGCGGTAGCGTTGTCTGCAATCGCTGACATGCCGGAACGTCCGCTGGGTCCGTAGTGCGGTGCTGGTGCGCACGCACCTTGCGTCTCGCCATCCCAGCGAGAAATATGCAACATCGTTCGCAATGGGCAAAAGTGTAGTGAGTCATTAATTACAGTACTACCCAAACAGTTACCCACATAATGGGTATTTCCTATTAAATGGGCTATTCCGCATTCCCTGATTCACAACAGCAATCAGTATCGGAAAGTGCGCGTCGAGTGCGGACTGACCTCGGCCCGAGGTTCAACATGGAGCAGGTGCAGCTTCGCGCGTTCCAGCGCGAGATCTTGGAGCTCGCGCGGGAGAAGAACGTGGTGATGGTGGGCGACACTGGCATCGGCAAGACGTTCCTGGCCATCGCGCTGCTGAACGAGCAGGACTACAGCGGGGACAAGCGCGCGTTCTTCATGGCCCCGACGCGGCAGCTGGTGGTGCAGATCACGGCCAAGATCCGCCAGACCAGCACTCTGCGCGTGAACGCGTACTGCGGCGCCACCGCCGATCTATGGGACGCTGCCCAGTGGGAGCGCGAGCTCATGCTGACACGCGTGTTCGTGTGCACGCCAGAGATCGTGCGCAACGTGCTGCTCAAGGGTTACGTGACGCTGGACCGCATGAATCTGCTGGTGTTCGACGAGTGCCACCACGTGACGAAGCGCCACCCGTACGCTCAGGTGATCAAGATGTACAACCAGGCGGAGCCTGCGGCCATGCCTCGGATCTTTGGTACAACGGCGTGCCCCACGCGCCACTGCGCTGAGAAATTGCATGCCGAGCTGAAGAAGGTGAAGCTGGACAAGTCACAGGTCGCGGAGTTTGCGGCTGCTGCGCCCATGCTCTACGAGACGTATCCAGTGCAGACGCCGTGGAGTTTGGGGGAGACAAAAGAAGAGAAGGAAGTGAAAGACTCGGCCTGGGTCTTCAGCAGCGTGGAGAAGGAGCTGGAGGAAGTGAAGGCTGTCGCTGTGTTCAACAAACTCATGAAGAAGGGGAAGAGCGATGCCGCCACTGACGCGGCCAAGCTGGAGAAAGCGAGGAAGAAGTTCTTGCAGAGCTGCTACACAGTCTACAAGAATCTGGGCCCGTGGTGCTACTACCGTTATGTGGAGTTGGAGATGACGCGTCTCGCAATCGGAGCGACATTTTTGATAGTCATTCCCGGGAGTATGCAAAATTTTGATCAAGACGCTGTCAAGACGATACTTTTACTCCGAGCTAAGCGCGAGAATTGTAAATTTGCCTGCTCGGCTAAAGTGTTGAAAGCAGAAGAGCTACTGCGCGCTCAGCTGTTTATTAACGATGGCGAAGTGGAGGAGGTAGCTGGTGCAGAGCTGGACAGCAATGATCTGTCGTCGGAAAGCGACAACGAAGATGCTGGCGAGTCGATGCCCGACACAGAATCGGCGCCTGTGGACGGAGACGTCAAAATAGGAGAAGTAAGCAAGGGTGGACGCCTTGACTTGCAAGGAATCATTTTCGTGAACACACGAACGGAATGTCGTGTATTGTCCGATTTTCTTAATGAGAAATTTGCCTCTGCGGCGGATGAAGTGGAAGAACCTGAAGCTGACGAGCTTTCTGTAGACTCGTCTCTGGAGTGGAACGAAGACCCACAGGAGGAACTATTTGCCAGCATACTTGGCCGAGCATCACGCAGTGATACCGCATCATTCCAACTCCCCAAAATGGAGTCAACGCTTGCGAAATTTGAGTCAGGAGCTGTTCGCATTTTGGTTTCGACTGCTGTGTCAGTGGAGGGGGTTGACTTTCCACAGTGTGGGTTGATCATTGTGATGGATCGCGTTGGAACCGGGCGTATGCTGATGCAACTGAAGGGCCGTGCACGCCACGAAGATGGCATCGTTTACTACTTGGCTGAAGAAGGCGATTTGGCTCATCATGTGCATTATGAGCAACTGGTTCGCGAGGGGAAGTAATCAACAAGCTGGAATTTTCACGAGAGAAAGTCGAGACGATTCAGCAACAACCACGCTCTGTCGCTGCGCAAATGATGGGTGAAATGCACAAGATCGAGATTGAATCTACTGGAGCTGTACTGGATCTCGACAGCAGCATTCCGTGCATCAACCAGTTTTGCCAATCACTTCCGAACAAGCTGTTTACAGTGAATTCGAAGCAGCTTTACACAATTACGGAGAACCGTTATGGCTCGAAGCTCATGTTCGTCGCGCAGCTCAACATGCCTCCGGAATTGAATCTGGAGTCCTTCTGTAGCGCTCCAATGCCTTCCAAAGCAAGTGCCAGAGCTGCAGCAGCGTTTAGTGCGTGCCAAAAGCTTTTGGAGGATGGGCTGCTCGATGATTCCCTCAACTCGGTGTATCGAACGACCAAGGTGAAAGCATCAGCGAATGTACGCGACTTGTCCTACTTTCTCAACCGTCTCCACACGTGATTAGTTGGAGCAACAGCTCTTGCGTGAAATATGAAGGAGGTATCTGTGCGAGTTGCACTAGTAGTTTGATTGTTGGCGTGGATAGTCGCATCCTGCGAGAACAAGGTAGCCAGAAGTGAAGTATGGTAATGATTCATGTTTTGGTGCGATGAACATTGTTCTGGCTAGGCGAGTTAAGTTTTGCGTGGAGTTGCTGTTCTGTTGCCTATCAAATCATGAAAGCGATGTCTGGATTCTTGCGGCCGTCTCCGAAGTAGACACTGCCGTACTGCGCTGATTCCGGGCGATGGAAACAGAACGCTCCCGGATACACGAAATTACGCAACGTCGAGAAGCTACCAGTATTGTCCTTGGTGATGACCCATGCACCATCCAGATCTTGAATGAGAGGGTCGAAGAAATCGCCTGCTCGGACCAAACCCTCGGCGTTCTCAATAATCTGCGCGCGTTCTGGCAACTCGGGGCTGCGAAAGTGGAAGAAATTGTAGAGCTGCAAGGATTGGTCCCATGTGAGTCCATGGAAGGAGGGGTTTGCAACGACCTGGTGCATCGGTGAGACCACGAAGGCTCCCAAGGGCACGACGGAAGTCGCGTGGTCGATCTCTTCCACAATGTATGCAAGTCGATCCAGTTCACAGAACGGAGCCTCGCCCTCCTCCTGGTTCTGCGGCTCTCCAGCATCACCCAGTAAGAGTGCTGGGTCTCCTTTGAGGCGCGTGGTGAGCGCAGCAGCCATGTTGCTCTTCTTCTTGTTCAGCTGTGGGAACTGCTGTAGTTCTGGCGAGGAGTTGGTGCTGTGCGCAACAGCATGAGCAGCAAGGATTATCATTAGCACAAGCCAAAATGATACAGCAAGTGCAGCTGCAGTCGCACCAGAAGTAGAATTTCTTCTTGGGGTAGTCTTTGGAAGGCAGAACGGCGATTGCGATGAGGTAGTCCTGGCTCTCTCCAGAGATGCGGCCCCAGAACCGCAGCGACAGGAAGCTCTCTGTGGCACTGCGCTTCAGCATGCCTAGCTCCAGATTGGAGCGTTCCTGCGGCGTCAGCGTCTGGCCAATGCAGCGACTTACAACGTCCAATTGCTCCAGTTCCATGATCCGCAGCGAGGTGATCCGCTCAAGGGCAACAGTCAGTCGCGTCTCTTCAAGATCGTTGTAGCCATCTGACTGTAAATGATGTGGTGCACACGAAATAGACCCATCCCAGGAAAGTTGCCCAGTTCAATTTGCATTTTGCAACGGACAAAAAATGCTGTCGAGCGGTGCGCCTGTGCGACTGATTCAGGGCGGCACTGACGGCCTGCACGTGACGGATGAGGGCATCAGGTGCGTAGATCGAGTTCAGGACTCGCTGCTGCGCAGGTTGTCTGCCTTTTAAGCTCTGAATTCCGTCCTTTAACGCGATAAATGCTGTCGTTTGTTGTCTGATTTTAGTCTGCTGGAAAACTTGACGGAACCAGTAGCAATTGTCTGCTTGGCAGGACAATACCGGTACAGGCTTCTTATTAAAGCCATCATTGCTACTGGTTTTGTCGTTGAGATCTAAGGAACTGATACTTTGTCATTGTTGCAGAACTGGGAAAAGCTTTTTCCTGAACCAGCTCGCGTCACATCGTGGTGAGCTGCCGTGGTGTCAAGACACAACTGCTGTCTCCAATGGCAATTTGTCCAATGGGATCTCTGGAGAGAATGGCTTCCGTGTTGGTCCTACGACGCAGTCTTGTACAAGAGGCATCTGGCTGTGGGCACCACAACCTCCTGTCCGAAACCCCAGTGGACAACTCGTACTGTTTCTGGATACAGAGGGCATGGCGGCTACGGATAATGACGAGAGTTACGACGCCAAGATCTTTTCGCTTGGATTGCTGCTCAGCTCGCTGTTCGTGTTCAACACGATGGGCGTGATTGATGAGGGAGCCATTGACCGCTTGTACCTCGTTTCGGAGCTCACGAAGCACGTTTGTGCGAGTACACATCCTGCAGCTGTATCGTCTACTACTGGTGTGAGCACAGAGGATTCGGCTTTGAGTGGAGATAAACTGGAAGAATCACGTGCATTGGCGCCGCATTTCCCTCCATTTGTGTGGCTGTTACGCGACTTTCTGCTGGATATGCAGATCGACGGCACCGATCTGACAGCGAATGAGTACCTTGAGAAGGCTTTGGATGCTCGCGAAATTAGTGCAACAGCATCAGAGAGCACGCGACTCCGTCAAGAAGAACGGAACCGCACACGTGCATCGATCCGTGTTTTGTTCGGTAAGCGCGAATGTCTTACTCTAGTTCGCCCGGTGACCGACGAGCGGGATTTGCGCCGTGCAGCAGAGCTTGCAGATTCAGAGTTGCGATCAGAGTTTGTGGAACAAATGGTCTCTGTTCGACGTCGCATTCTATCATCAGTACCAGCAAAAGAACTGTTTGGCAAAGTTCTAGACGGCCCTCAGATGGCACAGCTCGTGCGATGCTACACGGATACCATGAATAGTGGTGCGATTCCGGATATCAAAGCTGCGTGGGAATACGTCGCAGATGCTACTTGCCAAGCAGCGCTTGCGGCAGCCATCGAAGTATATGATACAGTCATGGAGACCACCACTGGTAAGAAGCCGTCATCAAAAACAAGTAGCGAAGACGACGCAGATGAGGTAGACGGCGACGCCGAAGAGGACAATGATGCTGATGGTGACGACGATACTGCTACAATAATCTCGCAAGCAGAGTTTGAAAAGATTTACAAGGATGCCCAGGAGCAGGCGCTGACAGTATTTAAAGCGCGTTCAGTAGAAGGTACGTCGCGGGCTGCGTGCTTTCAGAAGCTCAAGCAGCATATGCATGCTCAGCGCACTATCCTGATTGCACAACTGCAGAGGCGTTCCAGTCGATTCTGCGTCAAAGTACTTGCCAAGTTGCGTGCAAGGTTTTTGACTAGGCCATTAGCCGCTGGTGCATGGGATGCTGCCGCCAGCAAAGACGAAGCCTTTCAGGCTACTATGGATGTGCTAGAAGAAGTGTACGAACGTGAAGCTCAAGGTCCAGCGAAGAAGAAGGCTTTCTATCAATTCCTACGTATCGACTCAGTCAATTTTTTGAAACACTTTTCCAACGGATGGCCAGTAGTCACGACAAAGAGAAGGCCGAATGGCAGCACACAAAGGAGCAACTGGAGCATCTACATGCAAACGATAAAATGGAGTGGAAACAGCAATTACAAGGGAAAGCTATGGAGGTCCAGCAGCTTCTTGACACCAAAATCTACTTGGAGGATAAGATATCAACACAAGCGGAGCGTATCGCAGATCAACAACGGTCATCGGATCAGCAAGTGGCGGCAATTGCGGACTTGGAGGAGCAGCGGGGTAATTTAAGTGGCGAAATTGAGCAGCTTCGTGCGACGGTAACAGATTTGACAAAAGAGATGGAGAAAGCTCAATTGCGACTTCAGCATAAGGAGGAAGCCCTACATAAGATTGAATCCGAGGCGCAGAGCATGAAGCAGGAATTGATGAAGCAAGTTGAGTCGAGTCGTACGGTCCATCAGACAGAGAAGGAAGACTGGATACGACGATCAGCCGACCAAGCTGCGGAGAAAACGATGCTACAAAAGCAATTAAAGCAGTCTGAACTCGAAAGTCAGCAAAAACAGCGTGAAATGGATTTATTGGCTCAAGAGCGCCAACAACTCCAGCACCTAAATGACGCAGAGGCGAAGGCACGACGACAGCTAGAGAAGGAGTACGACACACTTCGTAACGACAATGACGAGCTGCAGCTAAAAGTAAAGGAGAGTTCGACGCTGCAGCGCAATGCGAAATCAGCTGCAAAACGTGAACAAGCACGGTTAGAAGCACGATTACAGCGCATTCAAACGCAGCTCGGGCGGTTGGAGGGTGATCGTGAGGTTGAGGATGTATTGCGAGATTGCGTGGCTGATGTCGTGCATTTAGCGGACGAGGAAAAGATAGTCACTCTACAAGAGGAGAGACGAATGTTGCAGGAACGGCTTGGGGAACTACATGAGAAAATATCTACATTACCAGATTTCTACGTACGTCAGATCTTTTGCGCACCTGAACCAGTATCAAGTTTTTTCGACGCATTGACTTCGGTTGTTGGAACACCAAGCGAATGGTAAAGGTATCGGAAATTAATACATGCGGCGTGTTTCGTTGTTACAGATCGACGTGGTTGTAATCTGAAGCTTTGGCACCACCATCTATCGCCATGACGGCACCGGCAATGTTCATCGACCGGTTACGCCGTATAGGGTTGGCATTTGGAATGCCAGGACCGTTCACTAGTTCTGCATCATCAAAACTACTGGGTCGTAAGCGTCTCTCGCTGGGAGGTGGAGAACAGCTCCGTGGCATTGGCGGAGATTGGTCAAGGTTGGCGAGATTCATGGAGCTCGGCGAGGTATAGAAGGATGGCACGCGGCCAATTGCCTTTCGCCCGCTTCGTCGTTCATCTTCAAGCGCTTGTTCGCCCCGCAGATATCGCACGGCGCGCTCTAAGGCAAACTCAACGCGGCACATCGTGCGAATACGCGCAATAGCCGGCCAACATGCCCGCTCCCCAGCCAACAGGACTTCTGGATACGTTTCTCGCGTTGGGTTACTGAGCACTGTCCGTAGGAGCTTCACCGCTGGGATCTTGTCAGTGGGGCAGATAGTGATGTCGCCTTCGTATTTCTGCGTGATCAAAGGAATGAGGCCGATGTCGAGGAATTTCAAGACAGTCGTGTTGAGTCCGAACTCGGCGATGTTTTTGATGTAGGCTTTCATCTGCTTCTTCAAAAGCTCATCAAACTGCCGGTCTGCCCGCTTCCGAAGGCAGAATGACCCGACACAACCTTGTAATGGATGTTGACTTGGCTGACGATGAAGTGGTTTACGTTAAACAGCTCGGACAGTCGTTCCATGGGCAGATCACACTCAACACTCCCATCGCTCCATTTTAGACCCTCACGGTAGTAAGGAACGATGTTTCCGTTCGCATCTTTGGCCAGCAGTTCTACTGGGCGGAATATCACTGGGATCGCACAAGATGCCAATGACGCCGACCAAATAACCACATTCGGGGCCGTGAGATAATTGAGAAGTTGCGGATAGTCGTCGGCATTTAGTGGAGTCACCGTGATATTGATGATGCGGCCCGTCCTATCATACGCTTCTCGGAAAGTGTAGTCCCCCATTGCACTTCGCAAGCAGTCTCGGAGCGTTTTGGTGTCCAAAACATAGCGCTTGTCTAAGAACCGATTGAGCAAGATGAAGGCATCACGGACGAGCTCGAAGCCACCCTTGGGTAGGAGTGCTGGTGCATAATCGACTCGGTCCTGCTCGGTGATGTTCACCCCCAAAAGTTCAAGTTCACAGTTTCTCCCGACAAGAACTCTAGCACTTCGTCGTCGTTGCGGACACCAATTGCCCCAGCCAAAATCGATCCAGCAGACGACCCAGCAATGACGTTGGGCAGGAGGTTGTTTTCCGCCAGCGCCTTGATCACGCCTGCGTGATAGAAGCCGTGCGCTCCGCCTCCAGACAGCATCAGTGCTGACCGCCCAAAGGCGTGGCGTGTTTCACTGAAAAACGCCAACTTGTTGTCGATGGACAGCTCCTCGTTGCTCTCATCGTCTGATCCTTGTGCACGCAGCACAACATTCATCGACTGCACGATGTTATCGAAGTATTCTTCGATGATGTGCTTGGTCCCCACTAGACAGCAACAAATGTAAGCAACAAACGAAGTAAGTAAAAGATGTAAACAACAAACGAAGTAAGTTCAGGTCTCATAAGTAGATAAATGCAAGCACGCACCATTGCTGACCGAGTACAAGTGAGGGTTTCCGAGGCCCCAGTGTTTGCGCAGCAATCCTGCACGCAATGAGAACATGAGCCCCATCACGTCATTCTCCAACCGCAATCGCTACAACAACACACCACCAAGACACAATAAGCCACTGCACTCCCTCCAACCACCACCTGCAGCCTCTGACCTTGTACATCTGCGTCTTGTTGATCACTCGTTCATACAGGAACAGCCCGGACGACGGGTTTTCACGCCACTTGTCCTTGCCTTCCAGTTTGTCCAGCTCTCCGGCGATAGACTGCCGTTCCTTGAAGGTCTTGACGTTCTCCAGTTGCTGTCGAAGTCTCAGAGTCCGTCGTCCTTTGGCTGTGAGTCTTAACACTGTGAGCCCCAACACTTTACGAACAACTGACTGCAGCTCGTACACGATATGAAGCAGGAACGTGGCGCACAAATACCGCGCAAAGACGTCCGGCACCAGCACGACCCGCAGTGTCCTGAGCCAGAGCTCCACCAGCGTCATGGTGAGGTGGTGGAAGAAAGCCTGCTTCTCTCTGGCGGTGCGGTACACGCGGTGCTTGAGCTGCTGCACGAGTCGCCACACGAGCTCCTCGTGGACCTCCAAGCCCGTCGCGAAGATCCAGAAGCGCACCCACAAGTGCAAAAGACTGTGCAGACTCTCCTTGAAGCGGACGAGCGAGCCATGGCGCTGGGTGACGGTCGTGGACAAGACGGCGCCCATAGTAAAGAGAGCTGCTTCTGGTGGTGCTTATTGCGGAATGGAGAGGACTAATCGTAGCTCCTCATGGAGGGATAGGTATCTTCTAGCTTCAACATGTGCCACGTCAGACTTGCACGTCAAAACTCAGTTCAAGACTGAAGATACGCGGCTGAAGTTTGCGTTGTTGCATTGTTTTCGTCTTAGATGGTTACTTTGTTATTGTCTTAGCTGTCGATGCCCGTGGCGTGGCTGGGAATGTACCTCTCGGCCTTAAGGACCTCGTTGGCGATCTCGCGCAGCTGCTCGTCGTGCTTGACGGCCGACTTGATCTCGCCCAACAGCGTCTGGATCTTGCTGGATGTGAGGTCGCAGTACAGCGTCGTCACCTTCTTCTCGTGCTCAGCCGACGCGATACCTGCCGTCAAAGACGAGCTAGCGCGGAGATCGTGGCGGTCATTGCGAACAGCGCAATGGCCGAGTCGGCAAGTCGCTCCAGCTGCATCTGCTCGTCGACGATCTTCTTGCCATGCTTGCGAAGCAGGTGCTCCACAGCGTCGCCAAAATCACTGGTGCGCTTCTGAAGAAGATCGGCAGAGGCCTTCAGACTCGGGTGCACACCACTGAGTGGGGCAGGTGAGAATTTACGTTGCAAGCGATCAGAAATCTCCTTAGCTGCTGCTGGTGGATCCGACAGCGGGTTCCCTAGCAACTTGCCCACTCCAGAGAGACGCTCACCTGCCGTCTAAATGACACAAAGAGATAGCAAACCAGTCAAAAGATGCAACATGACAGTGCAACAATTAGCGACCTTACCTTGATCCCACTAAGAGCGATCAACATCCGGAGGATCTCATTCGTGCCCTCAAAGATGGACAGGATGCGGCAGTCGCGCATGAGCCGTTCAAACGGCCACTCTTTCATAAATCCGGTGCCACCCATGACCTGAATGCACTCGTTAATGCCCGTAAACGCTACTTCGGACCCGTACACCTTGCACATTGCAGCTTCAATCTCGCACGACGGGTCACCGCGGTCAATCATGCCAGTGGTCATGAACGCCATGGACTCGATAGCGTAGGCTTCCAGCGCCATCACGCCAAACTTCTTCTGGATGAGTCCAAAGTTCGCCAACGGCGCGCCAAACTGTTTGCGCGAGTTTGCGTGTTCAGCTGCCACACCAAGCACACGTCGCAGCGACGCCCCAGCACATGCACCAAGCCCAAAGCGGCCATTATTCAGGATGTTCATCGCCACTTTGAATCCCTGGCCGACACCAGCTTCACCACCAGTCTTCATGTCCGGTCCGCCACCGAGAACATTCTCAATCGGCACCTTGCAGTTGTCAAAGAACACTTGGCACGTGTTCGAGCCACGAATGCCGAGCTTATCTTCCGGTGGTCCGCTCGTGACGCCGCCAAAGGCTCGTTCCACGATAAAAGCCGTCACCTTGTCCTTGCCGTCCACTTCTGTCTGTGCAAACACCGTCATGACATCTGCCCATCCGCCGTTACTGATCCAGATCTTGCCTCCGTTCAGTACAAAGTGCTTGCCGTCTTCCGACAGCGCCGCTCTTGTCTTGATAGAGCCAGCGTCAGAGCCACTAGAGGGTTCTGTGAGTGCAAAGGCCGCAATGTGCTCCCCGTGGCCAGTTTGGGCAGGTACTTGGCCTTCTGCTGGTCGTTGCCATTGAGCAGAATGCCCTTCAAGCCGATGGACTGGTGGGCCATGACCGTGACTGCCAGACTGCCGTCTGTGATCTCCTCGCACACGCGAGCGTAGCCCGTATTGGAGAGGCCCAGGCCTTCAAAGTCCTCTGCGATCTGCAGGCCGAAGAGTCCGAGCTCCTTCATGTCCTTCATCACTTGCTCCGGGATCTCCTTCGTCTCGTCGATGCGTCGCGAGTCCACAGAGGCGAAGAACTTGTTCACGGGCTCCACCAGCATCTGCAGCGTCTCGGCCTCATGGTCGGACACTTTCGGGTACGGGAAGGCACGAGCGCAGTTGTTGACGCCCAAGAAGAGCCCGCGAGTGTACGAGACGTCGGCAGCAGCTTCAGCCGCGGTCTGCAGGCCGCGAACGGAGCGCAGGAGAGCGACGCGACGACTGCCACGGACGAGCATCAGGGCGATAGACTGCAAATACCGGAATGATGACCTTTGGGCTCAGGATCCGATTCACGTCAGATTCGACGTGTCTTAGTCTTACTTACACGTCACTTCAACGACTGCCACTTCAATAATTAATGACACACTACTTCAGCTAGCGTTACTTTCGAGCAATAATTATTGTGATCCAACCCAAAACAGCAATTATTGCGCAGGATGAGCGGCTTGGGGCAGCGGGTGCGCAACACGTATGCGTCTGGGGCGCCGGCCAACTATGTGCCGGGCCTCGGACGAGGCGCCGTGGGCTTCACGACGCGCTCGGACATCGGTCCTGCGCGCGCGCCCATGGCGCAGGACGGCACGGCGGACGCGCCGTTCCTTCCTCCTGCAGGACGCGGCGCAGGACGAGGACGCGGCGTGGAGATCCCAGGCATGGACCCTTCCGGTCCTGCAGGCGCAGGACGCGGGTCCGGGACCGCGGGAATGGGCGGCTTTGGACGGGAGAAGGACGAGAACGAAGACTTCGGCGACTACAGCGAGACCAACTACGACGAGTTCTCTGGCTACTCGTCCCGCGGGCTTTTCCAGGACACGCCGTACGATCAGGACGACAAAGAGGCCGACGACGTCTACGAGTCGGTGGACGAGCGGATGGACTCGAGACGCAAGCGGCGGCGGAGCTGCGACAGCTGGAGGAGCTCAAGAAACAGCGCAAGGAGATGCCCAAAATCAGCGACCAGTTTGCAGATTTAAAGTCTTCTCTGCAGCAAATGTCGGACGCAGAGTGGGAGATGATCCCGGACATTGGCGACTATTCGCTCAAGTACAAGACCAACACGGCGCTGCAGAAGCGCAACGAGATGTTTGCACCAGTGCCGGACAGTGTTTTAGGCGCCAATGCTGGCCAGTCAACCAATGTGAGCGGAACGATTACGCCAGCAGGAAACGGCATGGACACGCCTGCGAGCGGTATGACGAGCTCGATGACCGGTTTGGCGGGGGCTAGAGGTGCTGTGCTGTCTCACAAGCTGGACAAGATGTCGGACTCGATCTCCGGACAGACCGTGGTGGACCCCAAGGGCTATTTGACAGACTTGAACAGTCTGAAACTCACGAGTGACGCGGAGATCGGAGATATTAAGAAGGCTCGGCTGTTGCTGCGATCGGTTACGATGACGAACCCCAAACATGGTCCAGGATGGATTGCCGCAGCTCGTCTGGAAGAAGTGGCAGGCAAGATTGTGCAGGCAAGAAAGATCATTGCGCAGGGTTGTGAATCGTGTCCTACCCAAGAAGATGTATGGCTTGAAGCTGCTCGGTTGCAGAATCCAGAGAACGCCAAGACGATTCTCGCTAAGGCGGTGCGTCATGTTCCCAAGTCAGTGAAAGTGTGGCTGCAAGCTGCGCAACTCGAGAACGATGACGAGTTAAAGAAACTCGTGATGCGACGTGCTCTTGAGTTTATTCCGAACTCTGTGAAGCTATGGAAGGCTCTGATTGAGCTAGAAGATATTGACGGTGCGCGAATCCTACTCGGACGAGCTGTCGAGTGCGTCCCACAAGCCGTGGACCTGTGGCTGGCGTTGGCGCGGCTTGAGACGTATGAGAATGCGAAAAAGACATTGAACAAGGCGCGTGCTGCAATTCCGACGGAACCATCCATCTGGATTACCGCCGCCAAGCTGGAAGAAGCTCAAGGGAAGAACTTGGACATGATCGATCGTATCATTCAGTTGGCACTCAAGTCACTGCAGAAACATCAAGTGGTTATGAATAGAGAGATGTGGCTGAAGGAAGCTGAAGCGTGCGAACAGGCTGAGGCACCATTGACATGTGATGCGATTGTTCGTGCCAGCTTGGACGTCGGAGTTGAACCTGAAGATCGGAAACGCACGTGGATGGATGACGCAGAGAACAGCATCAGCCGTGGCGCGGTACTAACTGCGAAAGCAATTTATGCGGCTGCATTGAAAGTGTTTCCAGGCAAGAAGTCTATTTGGTTGCGTGCGGTCGCTCTGGAAAAAGAGTGCAAGAAGGCAAAAGCCCGGAACCCGTCGAACAGCTGCTACAAAAAGCTGTCACGTGCTGCCCTCACGCGGAAATCTTGTGGCTCATGGCAGCGAAGGAGGTGTGGACAAACGGTTCTGTGGAGAATGCACGTTTGATTTTGCGACAGGCATTCAGTGCCAATCCGAATAGCGAAGCAATTTGGCTTGCAGCCGTGAAGTTAGAATGGGAAAATGACGAGATCGATTTGGCTCGAGCATTATTGGCGAAGGCGCGCGCACAAGCCCCATCCCCTCACGTGTGGATGAAATCCGTGCTGCTTGAGAGAGAATGTGCTGAAAAGCGCGAGGACGAAGAAAACCTGGTGTTGGAGGGTGTTAAGATGTATCCAGACTTCCCTAGGCTGCACATGATGGCAGGACAATTCTATGAGGCATTAGAGCCACCCAATTTCGATAAGGCGAAGAAGATGTATCGCGAAGGAGTTCAGCACTGTCCGAAATCGATCCCATTATGGATACTCTCCAGCCGTTTAGAGGAAAAAGTGAACGGTGTGACGAAGGCGCGATCTGTGTTAGAGCTTGCGCGTCTAAAGAACCCGAAGAACGATCAGCTGTGGCTGGAGGCTGCTCGACTAGAAGCTCGATGGGACAATCCGAAGGGGCAGGAAATGCTGATGGCTAAGGCATTGCAAGAGTGCCCTGAGTCGGGCATCCTCTTGGCAGAGTCCATTGACATTGCCCCGCGGGCGCAGCAGAAGCGTGCTTCGTTTACTGCGCTTAAGAAGAAAGACAACGATCCAGCAGTGTGCTTGTCCGTCGCCAAATTGTTCTGGCAAGAGCGCAAGTACTCAAAGGCACGGAAATGGTTGGAACGAACGGTCCAGTTGGATTCGGATTTCGGAGATGCGTGGGCCCATTATTATCTCTTTGAGCTTAAACATGGCTCGAAAGATGCAGCTGAGAAGATCCTAAAGCGCTGTGTGAACTCCGACCCACATCACGGCGAAAAGTGGACTTGTGTGTCCAAACTTACGCAAAACCGTCGCAAAAGGTTGGAGAAATGGTCAAGCTTGTCAGCCTCACGCTACCATTTGCAGAGCAACCGTAGGAAGGTGTCGCTGCCACTCAGGACGCTCGCCTCTGGTAAGAAACGCGGCTTTGTCACACTCAACATGACATGTTTCATTTAACCCTTTTGCTAGTTGGTTTGTTACATCTAGGCTTCTTTCTTGACGAATGCAGCGACCTTACGAGCAATGCGCTCGACTTTATGGTTGTTCCAGTATTCCTCCTCCTCGTCAATGGCCTCCTCTGCTCGGATTTGCGAGATAAACTCTGCGAGCTCCACACGCTTGTCCTCAGCGGCAATACGCCCCAGCCTACCGCGATATGCGCGTTGCAGTGTGATGGCTGCCGCATGGTCCAGTGCACGCTGTGCATTGATTTCTCGCCGACGTACCATCCACTTCTTTCCAGCACATTTGCCGAGGTGTCCCCGATAGATGCGCTGGATCTCGGTGGCAGCCCGCCGCTCTCTCTTCGCCTTGCGGTTTTCGTCCACCAGGCGTTTCCGGTAGGCCGCCAGCTTCTGTTCCTGAAACTTTTGCTTGCGGGCTTGCCCACTGCGAGCTTTCTCGTCGTACAAAGCTGCCTTACGAGCGCGAAGGTCGATATTGCGCTTCTCCTTGTCCATGCGAAGGCGTTCGGCACTTTTAGGTGGATTTGCTGCGGCCCGGCGTTTGGCTGCGGAGACAGACCAGACGGACTTCTGCTTCTTCAGCAGTGATAGACCTCGGAAGTACATGAGCGTCATGCAGAACAAACCAAATTTCAGGGCATTCTCCGTTTCGGTGAGTGACTTGTCCAAGTCGGAGCCCTTCTGAACGGCCTTTTTGTTGAGGTTCACCTGGAATGCTTCAACCTCAATGGGCTTCCACTTGTCGGAAGGAAGCCCTTGGGCATTCAGCATCTGTTCCTCCCGGATATCCTGTTGAATTTGCAGGATTCGACGGTCTTGCTCAAAGCGGCGAAGGTCCTGCATTGTCAAGGGCCCTCACGCTTTAGACTTGGCACATATCCGAGCACCTGCCGGTCGGACTCGCGCTCACCGAAGTTCCAGCCTTCCAGCATCGACTCAAGAATATCTTCTACCACTTCATATGCGGTGAGGTGTGCAACAAGAATGTTGTGTTCACGCTGAAGAGCGACCTGGACCTTGGTTTTGTGCTGTATTTGCCGAAATCCATGGAGCGCTTGCGTCTCAAAGAATTCATTTTTTGATCGGAAGGTCTCGTGGAACTCCTCATCGACGGCTTTCAAGCGCAGATTCTTCTCCCAAATCTTCACTTCCAGAGTAAGTTCATCGAACAAATCGCTTTTGCGCAATGTAATGGCTTGGTTTCCCGATTTCACCGCGGCCATGCAGACGCTCGACGATATTGTCAAGTCCGGGCAGTGTTTTACCCGCTCCAGTTCTTCTCGAATGGTGTCAATACGGTCCTGAATGGTAGTGTGTGAATCCTCGAGAAACGGCTTCCATTGGCAAGGGTTTGTCCAGCAAGCCGTACAACCGCCAGGACCTAGCTCCTGCTCTCTCAAGAGCAAGCGCTGCTGCTCAAGGCTGCGTCCCTGGAGTGCGTCTTTGATCTCGCGGCGCTGCTTTTGCAGTGACTTCGTCTTCAACGCTTTGCCTCGGACTTTTGTTCCGCGCTTGGCTCCATCCTTTGCCTTGCGTTGCTCTTCGACCTCGCGTGCGATTTGGGCTTCTTCGTCACTATCAGAGTCCGATATCGTGTCTATGGAGTCTCCTGGTAATTTTTTCTTCGCGAGGAAATTGGCTAGCTCGAAGTCTTCCTTCTCCTTGATCTGGGAGATTAAAAGACGGTCTAAATCTTTCTCCAGCTCAAGTCGCAAGACCTTTGTGGGGAAGCGCTGTAGTGTTGAGTGCAGCACGTACGAGTCCATGAACTCGTTGCGGGTGTTGGCAATCGCACGTTGGAGTTCTTGATACACGATGCGGCACCTTGCATCAACATCCAATTCTGCAACGTTTGCTCTGGTGGTTTGATCCTGAGTGCTGTGATGCTGGATGCGCACGGCTTCGAGGAGATTTTTGCCGAGTTGCGGGTCATATTTAAGAAGCAACGTACGCCCTCGGAGCAAATCACTCGGTAGTTTGTAAAGCTCCTCCTCTGGTGTGTTAAGTGCCATCACGATATCTTCTCTCGTAATTGAGGGGAGATTGACACCTCTTCCAATCCTCCAGGAACAGCAACAGCACTGGCGATCTCTTGTGCTAGCCTCTTGAAGTTGAGGGGATAGTACATCGGGTTTAACAACTGATCGTACAAGCGCCACTCGCGTTCTTCGTGTGTGAGCTCTGTCGTTTTCTGCGCACGCAGCAACGAAACGATTGTCATCGTTGAGCTATTCGCCTTCCGTTTGGAGTCGGCTCCATGATCGTCTCGAAATCGTGTAATGATCTTCCGAATTTGGATTTCCTTGCGCTCAAGTAAATTCCACTGAGCTTTCATGATCCGCTCCAGCTCCATTCGTGATAGCGTCGCGAGCTTTTCCTCGTCTTTCGAGAGCTTCGGGTATGCGCCGTGAAGTCGGAGCTTCACACCGGGAGCATTTGTATACCCTCCATCGTTGGCACTGCCGTGTTTATCACATTCCCATTGGTACAACCGCGGATGCAGGATGCGATCTAGCAGGATCCACTCGCGCTCCTTCTTGTCGAGTGTATCTCGTCCTTTTTTGTATTTCCTCCGAAGTCGCTCGGCGTGTGTCATCATCGACGGCAATTTGGCCTTCATGGCAGATAGCTCGGCCCACCGCACCTTTGAGCACTTTGTGCCACTCTTGTTCACGTACTCCACATTAAGCTCCCTGGCGAGTCTGGCTGCTGCTGCTTCACCAGTTCCTACATCTCTTTCACCCGACAGCATGGCCGCAATGTGTGGTAATTTATCGCGGTACTCAGCTAATTGTTGCTCCATACTCTCGCACTCTTCCAGAATGTCCACGTGGATTGTCGTCAGTTCTCGGAGACTCTGCTCAATGTCCCGAGCTTCCTCTTCACGTTTGGAAAACAGGAAGCACATGCGTGTAAACGTGTTGTTTGCCGTACGAATTGCAGCATGAAGATCTCGTCGTTCTTCGTGGCCCAACAAAGGTTCAGCGTCGTCGCGTTCGAGCTTCTGTGTGTTGCGTAACATCTCGAGTTCCACTACACGAGCTTGGTCTTTCGCTTCCGTGGCAAGTCGGTGTGCTAGCCTCTTCTTCCGCTCACTGAGTTGCACTGTCAGGAAGACATTCTGCAGCTCGTCTTGTTTACGTGGAAGCAGGTCTTGCTTTTTCAGAGCGTCCACACGTTTCCGGCGGAGTGCCTCATCCGCAAACAATGCCGTACGACAGCGTATTTCCAATGTGTATGCTGTGAATACCGGTGCTCCCAGCACTATCTGATACGTCGCGGCAGAATTGAGAGGTATAGCGAGTGGCTCATGTCGTAGAACAATCTTGCCCATGCTATGCGGTGAACATAGTGAGAGGTCATCGGTGTGCAAGCACTTACCAATAGGGATTGGTGCTTGGTACTTCTGCTGTGATGATGTAGAGTCTGTAGCCCGAGGCAACACATACATCATGGCCGCTAGCCGACCGTTTTGATATCCGACAGACTTGAAATGGCCCTGAAAAACTATGGAGACGGTTAGTGATAGCACAGCTATGCCCTCAGTATCTTTCGGGAGTTGAAAACTGTGGGTGACGCTTTTGTGCGGGAATATTTGACTTTGTGGCACTTGGAGTAGCGTGAGCGGCGGCAATTTTCATCCAGCAATATTGCCCTCGCTCTCGGGCAGCGAGGGACACGTGATGGCGACTCCGCTATCTGTTGAAGAGCCAGGAGCATATCTTCGATACTCCCGGAAAGTGATGCGCGTGGAGTAGCGGCATAGTCTGGAAGCTTAAAGTCATGGTCAAGTTGCGCAAAGTGGTCTTCCCCGTCCCCAAACGTAAACTTGCGAAGCAAGCAATGGGCCTCCATTTCTTCGGGCGATTTGAAGAATGCGAATGCCAAACAATTACGAGCTGGGAGCTGCATTAGACGCTGGAGCTGCTCGCTTGTCAGCTTCTTCTCGCTCTTTTGTTGGTAATCAGCGCTTTTTGAATGGTTTCGACTTCTGCCGGATCAACGTGTTTGTAGTAATGGGCAAAATTCATGAAGAAGTCCAACCCCACCCATTGCTTCTCCTCCGGAGATCGATCTACATGCTTCTTCTGCCGTACAGTCTCGGCGACGTCCTGGTCTGGCTGTGTTTTCTGGTCTCCTGTTCGCTTGTCATCGCCACATTTGTTGTTGGTGCCACTAGCGGCAGAATTCTTCACCTCGGTTGTCTGTTCCAACGTCCGCTGACTTTCTTCGACAACGAGTGTTTGCTTGGCTAGTTCTTCCAATGCCGCCCTACCTCGAGCCAGATCTTGCCGAGCAGCTTCGTCCTCTTCATCAAGTCTTGAGATTCGCGCGATTAGTGTTTCAGCCTCCGCCTCGAGCTCTTTAATGACGACGGTACGATGCACACGCTGGAGGGCTCCTTCTACGCGAAGACTTGTATCAAAGAAGGCAGTGTCTGCGGCTCGAGCGCGCTCACATTCGCCTTCCACTGCTGCCTGACGGCGAATCAACTTTTCACGGAGTTTGATCAGGTTGTCGCGCTTCAGTTCAAGTGCCTCAGTGTCTTCCCGTTGCGACAACACTCGCTCGTTGCCCAAGTCTGCGCACACAGCCAGTTTGGCAAGAACTTCTTCTCGAAAGCGCTCATTGCGCTGGATTAGCATGCTTAGACGTTGCAAAAGCTGGTCCTTCCACGCCAAGTCTTTCCGCTGTAAAGCAGCATCATTTTGCATCCGCTCGAGCTCATCGCGTGCTGCATCAAGTTCGACTCCCAAGGTCTGCATCTCTACCGGCGTAATGGGCACAATTCGTACTGTGCCCATGCCGGCTTTGGCGATCATGCCTGTGCTTTGAGCTTTCGCTAGTACACGCTCCAAGTTGCGCACTTGCAATTCCTTGGCAGCGAGTGGACCGTTCTGCAGTGTCTCCAGCTCAGCGCGCTTCTCAGTCGATTCTCGCATTTGAAGCGCCTTGATCTCATAAAAATGTGAGAGATCTGCAGCTAGTACCCGTGCACCGCTGGCTATGTCATCGAAGTGCTCATAAACAGCGGGGACGTCTAACCAGTACGCCTCCACCGGACTTGACACCAACTCTTTTTGTTCGAAAGCGCGTTGAAACGCCTTGAGTGCCTCACGCTGTGCTTTCTGTTCTTCAAGACGGTGGGCTTGGAGCTCCACCTGCAGTTCTCGTCTTGCCTGCTCTGCGCGCTCGGCTTCCAACTCACCAATCTGCTGTGCCGCGGATTGATTGCGCTGCTGGCGCTCCATGTCACTAGCCACGATATCCTCTACTTTACGTGAACGTAAATCTTCGAGGGTCATGCTTTCATTCTCCTGCAACCGTCGTGCGTATTCAAGCTTCTTTGCCTCCATCTGCTCAAAGAATTGCTGCTGGGTTTCTCGCTCCCGTTTCTGGATAGCGCGCCGGGCCTCACTTGCCCGGAGCTCGCGTTCCTTGACTTCATCTTCTTTTACGCGGCGTTGCGCTTCGATAACAGCGTGCTTTGCTTGAACGCGCTGTATACCAAGTCTTTCGCGCCTCGCAATTTGATCTTCTTCGGCCAGTACACGCTCGAAGCGCTTAAGGATGTCATTGGTCTGGCCAGAACCCTCGATACCGCGGTCGTACAGCTCCTGCTGTATCCACGGAAGTCCGTGTGTTGCTATGAGCTCAGTTACCCGTTCATGTAGCTTTGGCTGACGATTTGAAGTTGATGGCTGGGGTGCTGCTGTGTCGTCTTTTTCTCGACTGGATATCGGAGAGTTTTCTTCAGAGGATTGTGTTGGAGGTGAAGATGTTGATCCTCCCTTTTCATGACTATTTGGACTGGAAATGGCAGGATGCTGATCCTTACTGTTGTTTGGTCTGGGTGGCACTTGCTCGTCGTGTGCTTTGGCCAAATCCTGAGCGGGGGTGACTTCAGCAGTAGCGAGCTGTCTAAACAGCTCGTAGAAATATGAAGCGCGTTCCTGCAGCAATTCATGTCCACCTTTGAGCCATGCCACATGCAAGTGCCGAGCATCATTACTGTCGTCGATGTTGTTGGAGGCACTGGTAAGTGCTAAAGCCTCAGATACACTTTTCGAGGAAACGAATCCTGTTGTAGAAGGCTGTGAACTGTCGACTCCTGTGAGCAGCGCAACTTGATGCGGAGTAAATAGTGCATTCTGAGATCCATGGACAACAATCAGCGCGAATGGTGCAGCTACTACAGCCGCCAAGTTAGCAACAGCTGGACTGACATCCTTCGATTTGAGAGCTCCTCGCAATAAGGTCCGCAGCAAGAGACCTTGTGACCCACCCTCATCGGCAAGCTTATCATTCAAGACGGAAGAGGACGTAGTTGAGATGGGAATGGTACTGGAAGAATCTGGCGCTTGGAGGAATCTGCGTCGTGTGCGAAAGAAAGTGTCAAGGGCCACTTGCCTGGTAGGCACAACTTGCGACAGGTAATGCTCGCTGAAAAGTGTTGCTGCCAGCGCTTCCTGCAACTCCACGGCACGACCACCGTTAACAGCGACCCCAGGTTTATTGTTGCTTGCATCCAGTAACTTCTGGAGAGCGTGCAGTGCTCTACGCTCCATCTCCGTTACGCTCGTAAGTGAGTTGACAAGCACCACCCCACGCAGCGAACGTGCGAAAAGCCCAAGAAAGCCCCCACCGTCACTCTCTTTATACCTCAATGGAAGATTCATTCCCAGCAATTGAAGTGCCGTACTACCTCCCGTTCCAATGCCTACAAGGTACTGGGGAACAGCACCAACGCCCAACTTTGGTTGAACTAGCCACTCGCGTGAACGGGTCATAAGGTGCTCGAGAAGCTTGGAGTAGGCATTGGCAAAACGCGCGTTGTGCCATATAGCTCCGCACTTGGAGCGTGTGGGAAACCCACACAGCAACACTTTTCCTCGTGGGAAATGCACAAGCAGTGGATGGAAGAAAGCTTCAAGGGTTTCCAATCGTTGGAAGGCGTCCAAAAACACAGTTAGTCGAAGCGATGCCGTATTTGGGACCCCCGCGGCTTCGTTCTCAGCTGTGATTTCTGCAGGTGTCTGTGATGGGGTGCCCATGCAGTTTGTGCAGCAGTTTTATCCTCCTGACTGGTTCTGGAAGGAGACGACGATATCGCATCGTGTGAGAGAATGCCGTAGGATATGACCGTGTCAGCATCCACCTGAAAAGTCTTCCATCTATCAGATAGTGGAAAGAGAATCGGATCATCTGAATTATCAACTGCCTTCTTCGATCGCCGTTGGTTTGCATCCTTAGTCAAGTCCAGCTGCGGAACCTCGCCCGGTAGCGACAAATGGGAATTGGGGTCGTTATTATCTTCGCCAGGAACCGCACCATTGTTGCTGCTGTAGCTATCGGGCGCTGATTGAGACAGCGATCCGTCAGAATGGAAGCTAGGTGTGGAGCTCAGCGCAAGTGGTGGCTTGGATTTTTGTCGCGCTCGGCGGCGTGCCTCTAGCTCCTTCAGTGCTCGTTTGCTGCGTGCATGTGCCCACATAGGCAGCGATACACGTAGTTGTGAGTTCTTCTGTGTTGGAGACTCATACAGTGAGTGAGTTGTAGCTGTGGCATTCTCTTGCCAGTGCTGAAGGTGGTCTTTCTGCGGAGATGCTACTTGGAATCGAACAGTGCGATCAAAACTTTTTGCCACAGGGCTCTCCAGTTCAATTTCGTGCTGCTTAGTCTTTTTCGGCGGTGACGTTAGAGATTCTGTGAAGAAGCGAACGAAGTCATCCCTAGTGAAATATGTTCGGGATCTGTCGCGAGATAGTGTGACCACAACCTCTTCAGCATCCTGTTCGTCCCATAGAGCGCCACTAGGACCGCTAGGACACAAGCGCAACTCCACAACAGCCTGCAGCAAGTCGTCCACACTCACAACGCCTTCGTCTCGTCGGTCGAAGTGCACATAGGCCTCCGAGAGTGGCAGACCTCGTTTCTGAGCTTCCGACACAACCTCAGTGAGAGCCTGCAATACCTGTTGGGCTCTCCTGCTGGGCGGTCAGATGAACCGAGACTTGAGTGTTTGTTAGGCGATGGTCGACGTGGCATAGCGAATGACCGCAGACAAAGGAACGCAATTGGAGACGAGATGGCTACATGTGTGTCGTTTCAAGATCAATGGGTACAGTACCCGCTGAAGTGAACGGGCCAATCAGCGGTCGGGAATCGTGGAATTTTATCAGGATGGCTACATTGCCTTCAACATGCTGTGCGAATGTGCACAACGTTTGATGTGGAAAATGCGCACCAATCTCCTTCCATGCAATGGGCGGACTGAATGACTAGAGGGGACTCCAGAGGCGTGCTCACAAGTGCAAAGTAGAATGTTAAATAAACAGCGAAACCTTTACACAGCTTGGTTTGTGGTAACCTTGACTACATGCAACGTAATACGTCGACAGAGAAAGAAGTAGAGCGCTTTCTCGCCACTTCACATCGATTTCCACCACAGGGTCACCATTCCTGATTTCAGCAGAGCCGTAATGAAGGTGTCGCTAAACAGGAAAATGGCGTCTCGCGCACAAGCATCACACCAAAGCTCACATTTTCGAAATGAGGAAAATGCAGCCCAAAGCCGGAATGTTGCCGTCTGGAAATGATCGTTCAGCAACGAACGCCAACAAAAAGCTGGTGCGCATTCCACGCTTCCAACGGTCTAGCCACATTCGAATCGGAGAAGCCGTCATGAGGGCAACTCCGGTTCGAAGGAGCAGTCATCGTCAGCGCGTCTCGGTGAACACAAGACCAACCTGCACGAGATTTATCGCGTTCCGTGATGAGGAAGGCATCGTAAACCCACTGCAGGTCGGTTATGGTAGCTTGTGTGAGTTGATGAAATTGGTCTAGCACAGTCGAGGCATCGCGTCATAAACCGCAGCGAAAGACTGGAACGCTCGGTCTTCGTCTCCATGCCACATCTGAAGGCACTCACGCGCCGTCGAAATCATCCCAGGATGGTAACCAATGACTTCGTTGTACGTAGAGAAGGCCTGCAGTAAACGCACGATACTTCTTCTCTGCTGATCGTTGTGCCAGAAATGTGTTGCTGCAGTGACATCTTGTACGATGCTTTTGTACTGCGGGCACTCGCCACACTCGCACAAATAGGCCTCGAGGTACATCGAAACACACTGGCTATCTTCTGTAGTGCACACGGTGGCGGTCAATCGCATCAACACGTCAGCTTGAGCCGCACAGTCGCTGTCACAGGTGTACTCACAGAAGTCTTCAAAATCATCAATCGATTCTGCGTCACTCCCGTCGTCACTCCCGTCGTCGCTCTCGTCGCAATCTTCTTCGTCGGTCTCATTCTCAACGTCACTGAGAAGATCAGTCGCTTCGGTTGTGCATGATTGAGTGTCATCTTCCACGATGCACTTGTGGCCAACCACGCAAAGGTTCCAGTCGCATTCCAACTCCAGCCAATCCTCCTCATCTGTCTGGCAAGCGGTTTCCACGAGACGCGGCGTCGTCTTTGGTTTGTCGAGTGACACTTTGAAGCTTCCCACGAGCAACGTCATCACCGTTGACAGCACAATTGTGCAGTATAGTGCGACAGTCTTCATCCAGTGTGTCGTATCTTTGAGAGGCACTTGCTTCTCCAGTTGGTCCAGCAGGATGTCGGAGGGATCGAATCCCGGACGTGAGTACTGCATCGTAGACGCGGAGCAGCTCATTATTGTGGTTTTTCGGATCAAATAAACGTGTCGTGGAGCAGTGTGACTCAGCGTGCAAATTGGAAAATGAGACTTCGTGAGCACGCCTCTGGAGTCCCCTCTAGTCATTCAGTCCGCCCATTGCATGGAAGGAGATTGGTGCGCATTTTCCACATCAAACGTTGTGCACATTCGCACAGCATGTTGAAGGCAATGTAGCCATCCTGATAAAATTCCACGATTCCCGACCGCTGATTGGCCCGTTCACTTCAGCGGGTACTGTACCCATTGATCTTGAAACGACACACATGTAGCCATCTCGTCTCCAATTGCGTTCCTTTGTCTGCGGTCATTCGCTATGCCACGTCGACCATCGCCTAACAAACACTCAAGTCTCGGTTCATCTGACCGCCCAGCAGGGAGAGCCCAACAGGTATTGCAGGCTCTCACTGAGGTTGTGTCGGAAGCTCAGAAACGAGGTCTGCCACTCTCGGAGGCCTATGTGCACTTCGACCGACGAGACGAAGGCGTTGTGAGTGTGGACGACTTGCTGCAGGCTGTTGTGGAGTTGCGCTTGTGTCCTAGCGGTCCTAGTGGCGCTCTATGGGACGAACAAGATATCGATCTCCCGCCAGATGCCAAACTGATGTCACTACTGTCGCGCTGATGTGTGTGTGTGTTTTTTGCATGGTGATGTCACTTGGAATCAACAACTGGGACTCAACTTAGCGTTTTATTGGCTGTTGTGGTAGGGACGCTGGTGATACGTGAAGCAGCGTTCAGGTCACGCGACTGCAACTCTCTCGCTGTTCTTTTTCGCACAGATGAACGCCAACTAGTGCTATTCAAAGATGCCAATCCTTGTCACACTTTCGTGGAAAAGAACAAGGCCGACATCACTTTGACGTTTGCAAAGAGAAACACAATGGCAAAGAAAGTGGAGTGCAAGTGGTGGACGATGAAGGCAAAGATTTCGAGGGCATTCCCGCCACTACTTTCGTGCTTGATGGCACCGAGACGGTCGAAGATTTTCGGAAGTCGGTACACGAAAAATGGCAAGACAAAATAGTAGTGAACTTCTGTCGCCTGCGAGTTTTCGTGAGCCAAGCGGCATTCGGGACGGGCTAACCAATCCATCCACTCAAGTACTTTCACAACTTAGCGGAGCAAGTCGACGAACGGAACACCATACTCGTGAAAGTCCCGCGTCAGGAAAAGCTTACATTTTATATGCCAGTACATACTCAGGTGGAAGTTTTAGTGAGGCATTTCCAATGGAACAGCCCAAACCGACTCTGCGATGGCCCTGGGCGAGACTGGCCGTATCAAGGAGCGCCAGAGATTGCAAATAAGCTCATGCGCCCGCTTGTCGAGCATTACGACATGTGGCTACGCAACGAAACTTTCGTCTGTATCATGCACTCAATCTCGTTCTGGGCGGAGAAGGAACGGGAAAATCACGCATGCTGGATAACATGAAGAGGTTGCTGTGTCTTGCTGCTGAACGATCGAAGCGTGAAGATTTCGCCGAGAGATTGCGCAAGGCGTATGTGTTCAAAATATCGTTTAGAGGCGACAGTGGTCCATTACTTGAGACTGAAGACGCTGAATTTGACATCACCCACCGAATGATGCATCAGTTGTCGAAAGGCAACAAATCGTGGCCGGAATTTGCTGCAGACATGAAAAAGTTCCCATACTTTATTCCTCGCGTCGACATAGTGATCAAGGCACAGATGGAGAACGTTGACCCAAAAGATATGACGGTGGTCTTGTGTGTGGACGATCTGCAGAACCTTGTATTTGAGCACGACCAGGATCACGACCAGGATCACGACCAGGACTCGGATTTATCTCGGGTGATGATGTCGATTTGCCGGTTTCTGGTTTCCTCCGCAGCATTTTCGGTGTGCGTGTGTGCAGCAACTGGCATGTGTCCGATTCCGTACGTGATTGCAGATTTTTCCCAGCGTCAGGTCACACTACGCCCGCCGCAGTTAAATGGTCATAAAATATTGAATGCAAGGACAGTCTGGGAGAAGCAATTGGTGGAGGATATGGACGGACACGGCCGAGCTCTGGAGACACTAGAGGAAGTGTTGGGTACCAACGAAGACCCAGTTAGCATTCATGACGAGGTGTGCAACCCCATTCGAAGCAAGTATCCCGCTGTAATCGATTCTCCTCTGTTTACCAACGCAATGACTTGCCAGAAAGTATTGATCACTATACTGTCACGTGAGCGTTACTGTCAGCTTCACGAAATTGGTTCCATGACAGTTGATGACCTGCAAAGCTTGGGTTTAATCCGATGGGCTCCCGATTATCGTTTGGAATGCGCTTTCATTCTACTCTTGCTGCTGATCAAGAAGCATATGAACAACATTGGAGGCAGTGATAGCCCCTTTTACAGGTCACATACCATACTTGGTCACACTTCAAATTGACAAGTTGGTCACGTGACCAAATTCAGTTGGTCACAGGTGAAATTGAATGTATCACGTGTATTAGGCAAGAATTCAAACGACTGCTTGTGTCTCGCCGTCGTAGTCAAACGAGTAATCTGGGCGGCTGTCTTCTTTCTCCTCTTCGTTAGTGCTGCTGTTCCAACTGAAATCGCTGATGCATGACTCGCACGGATCAATTGAGTCGTCGTTGCTGCTACTGCTCTCAGACGCGATGATATCGCCTCGGTTTGGTAGACGGGGTGCTCGCGGGAGCTTGAACCCTCCGCGTTTGGGTGGATCAGCCAATCCTGCCATGATTGCTTCACGTTGACACACATACTCTCGTGCAAGAGCTTCAATGGTACTAATAAAGCGATTCATGGACGGGTGAGGGGAAATCGAGCGTTGAGAACTCTGTGGAACCTCTCCAATGGGTTATTAGTCCGGGAAACAATTGCTCGTGAGATACCATACACGTTCCAGTATGTCGGTGGATACATCCCAAG
Organism: Phytophthora boehmeriae; assembly: GCA_011947355.1. Classification (NCBI taxonomy): domain Eukaryota; phylum Oomycota; class Peronosporomycetes; order Peronosporales; family Peronosporaceae; genus Phytophthora; species Phytophthora boehmeriae. Next base: position 220,244 of record JAAVTJ010000065.1, on the reverse strand, counting down.
CCAAGTCCTCTTGAAATACTTCCAAAAGTTGGTCCATTTCTTTCGCAAGTAGTTGATACCTTTTGGCTACATCGAGTCCGAATCTCAGTTTTCACCCAAGCAATCCCTTCCACAGCAACTTTAGATGGATCAATCACAGTGAGAATGTCAAAAACACTAGACTTCATCGCTAGCTTTGTCTCCGCATCAGGTAGGCGGTACTCTTTCATCTTGCGACGGCATGCCTGTTTAAAGTGGAACAGACACCCGATAATTCTGATAGTTGGGAAAAACTCTCGAATCGCCATGATTAATGAGTTCTCGAAGTCACAAACGGCATCTTTAGGCGATAATAAAGACCCAACCATTTCTTGAGTGCACTGTAGCAGTCGACGGTATGCCGGTTTCGTGGAGGAAGTTGTAAGCGCAAAGACAGTAGGAATGAACAATCGGCTAGACGGGTCGTAGATCATAATTGTTACGCACTGTTTGTATCCTTTAGGAGTGCATCGAAAGGTGCCATCGATATACCACGACAAGCCTTCGAAGCGCAATAGGTTACGCAGTACTGGGTGCGCCCACGCAACAATCCGGTCCACCCCAACACCATCTTTCTGAGCCTTGGTGTCGTCGTGCCACGAATACTGAAACCGAAAGAATCCCTGGCAAGATCCTACCACCTTAGATTTTGGAGGGATTCTATGCTGTGGCTCGTATCACCGCCTGACAGTTTGGCGCGAGAGTTTTGGACTCGCTTTAGGACTGCTTGCTTTCCAGCTCCACGCACCGGTCCTTCTGTAGTATTCGTGTAGAATTTTTCAAAGATTGCCGTCCAAATTGCTCCTTGGGTCATCGTTGATTCAACAACCAGTCTGTCTACCTCTTCCATGATAGCTTCGGTAACATCTTTACAATGAGGATGACTCGAAGCTCTCGAGTCATTTGACGGGTCGCGGCTCGGCCTGCAAGTGTGGGGCGTGAAATCTGTGAAATCATACTCGCCTTTTGAGCTGATGTACGCAAATTGTGCGTCACAGCCCTTCCGGTACGAACTGCAGCGATATGTAATTTTGGTGGAAGTGATATTGGCTCGGGTGTATGAAAAGCCGTCATAGTACAGGTTGGTGCGACCGTCACGTTGCAATGTAGTCTTTTGCGATGAATTGGTGCTGTTTCGTGGTGTAGACGCGATCACTGTGCTACAGGTTCCGTTGCGTTGAGTATAGGAAACTGTAGACGCCGTCAATACATTTTGTCTTTCTTGAGGGACGAACCCTTGCTGCCGGCGTTGAGGTGGAAGTGGAGGCTTAGAAGCTTGAGCCTGAGTAGAAAGTGTTGGATTCGCCGCGCCTCCGCCATCCAGTGAGGTAAAAATCCTCGATGCACTGCTCAAAGTACCTGATAGAACAGCGGTATCGCCACGATCTCCATCGCCAGGCAACGTGTTGTCTTCATCGCCTTGTCCTTCCCTCCGAAGCCGAGGTGATATACTGCCCCGCGAGGTTGGTGAAAAACGAACACTTGCACGACGTGTAGAGCTTCGAGTAGCAGTGGCATCTTTCGTGAAGGCCGGGGTCTACCTCTTCGACGGGGCATTTGACGTGGGCGGAAAGTGGAAATTTCTGTTCTAGTCTGTGATTTACAGACTGCCGCCGCAGAGATGGCAGTTTCGTAACTGCTAGGAAGGTTATATGTGTCGTTTATAAGGGCTCTTTGAAACAGCTTGGACTGTGACCAAGTACATATTGATCACGTGACCAAAACATTAAATGTGTGACCTATCCGTGACCTATTGTTATCCTTGAGGTGTGACCAAGTATGATATTTGACCTGTAATAGGCTCTTCGGGAGGCAGTGCTGCTTTCGACGCTCATTTGACACGTTTCATGCTGGAACACCAGTCGTTTGAGAACATCGTGGCGTTCCTCCGTAGCTTGAAATCGATCGTTTCCTGCGATACTCCGGTTGAGTTATCGGCATTTCACGCTGGCGCCATGTTTGGCCCAATGAGCGAGAATATCATCGATGAGGCGAAGACATTCTGGTGTGGCCCAATGGAACAGCTTATCATCCATGAGCCGAAGCCACGGACTCTGGTAGAAGCTACAAACCATCTACTTCCAGAGTCCGGCTCCGATCCATTGGCGTGTTTTACGAATCCTGGTGGTGTTATTAACATGGCAGAGATGGACAAGATTGTCGTGGACAAGTCCAAGGACTCAACTGGTGCTCTGTTTTCGAGTGTCCAACTAATGGTTAACGAGGAGAAGATACTGCGCACGGAAGTGATCCAGTACAAAGTATTAGAAGCGAATAGGATGAGCAAGTCAGTGTACAACCAGGAGCGAGCGAAATCCGTGAACGCCAGCTCGGACGTGTTCGTGCTCATTACACCAGCTCGTGTAGCGACCAAGACGTTTTCCTTCCTGCAGGGTGCGGCATTGTCACGAAAAACGAAATTGGCCAGGACTTTGGGCCATTCGAGAGTCGAGTGTATCGAAGTCTGGAGAAATAAACTCGATAGCGAGTGATACAACAGGAAAGCAACTCGATAGCAACACGATGATGCATTCGAAACTTAAACGCAGTTTATGGCGACTACAATGAGAGATGCCATCCTTGTTAAGCATGATCTTCTTGTTATTTGTTTTTCTGTTGTTGTTTAATGCCTTTGGCAAAAGACGAGCGACTGAGACAATCTCCTACCTCTCCAACACGGTACACGAAGTTGCAGATGAACAAGGGAGCATGTATTTGTTTGGTCGTGCAGCTACAAAGTAGAATGTTAAATAAACAGCGAAACCTTTACACAGCTTGGTTTGTGGTAACCTTGACTACATGCAACGTAATACGTCGACAGAGAAAGAAGTAGAGCGCTTTCTCGCCACTTCACATCGATTTCCACCACAGGGTCACCATTCCTGATTTCAGCAGAGCCGTAATGAAGGTGTCGCTAAACAGGAAAATGGCGTCTCGCGCACAAGCATCACACCAAAGCTCACATTTTCGAAATGAGGAAAATGCAGCTCAAAGCCGGAATGTTGCCGTCTGGAAATGATCGTTCAGCAACGAACGCCAACAAAAAGCTGATGCACAGGTGTTCGGAGAAGTGTTGAGACCGAGGTATGCTGAAATTGACATCAGAAGCAGAATGATTTATCAGCTTTCAAAAACGTAACGTGGAATGCATTTTTCTAGGCTCCGTGCTGTGAGGAATAGCGTTGGTGCGTCATATCTAGGCCGAGTTACCACGATATAATTTTTCGTCAATATATTTAACATTCTACATGTTCTTCGTAGTTGCACGAGCAAACAAATATATACTTCCTCGTTCATCCGCAACTCTTGTGTCCATCTTGCCGTCGGATGGTTGAAAATATATCTTAGTTTGAATGTAGTTGGCACTGCTACACCCATGCAGCATTGGTCTCAGGTCGCATCGACTCGACTCGCGAGCGGATTGCCTCGAGCTCGAGCACTTGGCGGTAAATAATACTCTCCGCCAGGTATCGAGGCATTAAACCCTTAAAGTCTGCTCTCACGACGCAAGTTAGCCGTGTGCACACAGAATCTTGAGTTTCATCATCATCGTCGCCGATAGATGGCTCCACGAGGAAGCCGCCAGTTGCAAAAGCCATCCGCACAACTCCCTTAAGCTCAGGCACATCCGGTCGTGGAATGGACTGTTGCAACACTGCGTACGTATCTGGCCGACCTGTTTTCTCAACGAAGCTGTGGAGGTCACACGAGTCACGGGGTTTCACCAGCCATGCGGGCCAAAGGGAGAGTCTTGAATGAGAACGATAAAGAACTGTCTTCGAGTCATCCAGGGGCTCTACCTTTCGGAGAACAGTTTTCCCGTCTCCAATATTGCCTCCGGGGTACAGTGCGCGCGTTTTCGAGCGAGCGCAAATACTCGAACACACGCTTAGGGTGAGATCGGATGATCACATGCCCTTTCATCTCAACCAGCCGGTTCTTTTCGGACGCAAAACTTCCTGATGGCGTCGCAAAATTCGCTGGTGTCTTGCGGAGAACTTCGACATCATCACTGCTTCTGTAGGCTGTCCATTCTGCATCATCTGCGTCGTTCACATGTAGTAGCCGTTTCAAACCATTTTGAGCTAGTTTGGCGTAGTATACCTGCATCAACTGGCTATCGCGGTGACTTGTGTGTCCAATTAATCGATCGAGTTCGTCCATGGTGACAGGCATCGCAGCATCGCGCACCTGGGAGGCTTTAAACCCATTTAGAGTTTCGTCAGTTTTCTCCTCTTCGTCCTCTTCCTCAATGGGAAACCTTGGCGCACTCTTCGACGTTTTTAACCTCCTCTTTGCTGCGACTTGGATTTTTCAGGCGAAGATGTCATTGCTGAAGTAGCTGTCGTTGGGGGTAGCACTTCCATTGCTGCTGTTACTGCTGCTATTCACTACTATCTGCTGTTGCCGCCGGAACTTGTTATTGTCCGCAACCTCCATGGCCAGGTAGTCCAGATTCGAGCGCATCCAATCTCGAAGTACGGCACAGGCTGCCTCTGGCGCCTCCATGAAACGCGCGCCTGTGAGGTTAACGATTGCGGGGTCTTTTCCAATACTGCTGCTGCTGCGACTTGCCCAGAGTTGCGATAGTCTTGGTGCTGCATTGCTTCGCGCGATAGCACTCTCGCGACGGTAGTCGTTCTGCGCTTGTTGGCACAATTGTTCATAGAAGCGTGTCAGCTGGGGCCGATTCCGTAAGAGGAACGAGTTGAATGGCACCATGAACGGCTCGGCTGAGGCACTATACTCGACGTTGTTTGCTAGAGACTGCATCAACTTGGCGAGGAGTACAAGTGTGCGCTGCATCTGCTTGTTCGGTGCCTCATTTCCAGGCGTGAGATTCATCTTGTGTGGCACCACAAGTGCTGGACAAAGGAAGCGCAGGAACACCAATCCACCTAAATGCATGTAGAACTCCTCCTTCCCAGCAGCTGTGGTCGACGAGGTGCCGTTTGAAGCACTCGACTGCGTCAGCATCTCGTCCAGTAGATTTTCTTCGATAGAGCTGAGCCTCGGCAGTGCTCCTAACAGTCCGTTGCTGTCCAGAGACGCACTCATTCTCTCTTCCACGAAGTTGCTACTGGTGTTGTTGCCCACATCCGAATGGCGTAAACTGTTGCTGCTGCCACCTAAAGTGCTGAGACGAGGCAACGACACATTGCTCCGTCGATCTCTTTCAATGAGTCGCAACATCTCGAGTTCCAAGACTCGATAGATCTTGGCAATCTGGTAAGGGAAAAGACTGGCAGCACTGAAGATCTGACTCAATGTACGCTCCGCCAGAGCTTCTAGTCGCTTCTGATTGGCCTCCAAGTCGTCCTGAGGCTGTAGATATCGCGGGTTGACCTCGTACCCTTCCGAGTTATTCCATAACTCGTTCATAACATCAGCCAGAGCGTGTTGAAGAAATTCTCCTCCCAATTCACATGTATATTCACGTAGAAGCTGTATCAACATAAAATAAATAAATAAACATGTATATTAGTTTCTGGTAAAAAAATGTCATCTTCAAAAATACCCATGAATGTGGAAAAGAATATCTACTTACCGCAGTTGTAGCCGAGTTGGCTCGGAACAGTTCGTTCCAGTTTAACGTGTGCACCATTTCTCGGAACATCAAAAGGCCCAGCAGTTTTCTCAGTTGGTCTTCGTAGTTTTCAAACACAAACAAAATCGCTCTGATCACGTTCACATCTGCCCCAGAAGGTGTCTAAAATACACAATAAAAACATTCTTTTAAAAACATAACCCCCTTATAAAAACTCTTCTAGGTAGCTTAAGCGTACCGTGGCCAGTGCAATCGCTAACCGAAACTCCGGGTCGTGAACCAGAGCGTAAATCAACGCGTTTTCGGCGTCTTCTTGGGTGAGGAACAGCACTGCGTTCCGCACCGTCTCGTCCGCTCCCATTGAGGCCACTGCTGTCGCTGCTCGGACGTTTGGATTGCGTTTGTTAGTGCTCGAAGGAGGCTGAGACCTCGTTTCCCTCCGCGGACGACTACGGAGGCCACTTGCGAGCGCCCTCACGGCGCGCAACACGCGCATTGGCAACACCCGAAGGTTCCGGAACGAGGCAATAGAAAGAGTGAGAGCGGGCGTTTCGGGTACCAAAAGCCCGAGTGAGAAAGGACGTTTTCTAGACTTAAAGTCAGTAGATTTGGAATTGAGATCGGTTATTTGATGGCGTTTTTGTATGCAGATAGACTGAATTGTGAATTAATTGACTTTGGACGTGAGATAAGTGAGGTTGTGATGGATTTTCAGCGGGTGCCGTGGACTTGGTTTCAGTATAGAGCGCTTCACTTCCCATTTTGCGGATGAAACGAATGTACTTGTTCACACAGTCTTTTAGCGATGAAAAGTTCTTGCAACGGAAGGCAAAGTGTTGTAAAAGCAAAACGCATTCCTTAGATTGACTTTCCACACAGTCTTCAGTGACAGTCTCCGCGCCAGAGTTCAGGCAGATTTGAACATCTTGTTGTCGCGGATAAAGCCTGGACGCTGCAAATTTTGCTTTTCGCTTCAAGATGCCATCACGAACAAACTGCGAGGAAAGTATCAAGTGGAAGTTGGTAATGCGGATGATATGAAATGCCAAACTCGAGTTCGACCCACAAGCGCACGGCGCTCGAGGTTGTGCGTCTCGATCGCGCTTTTCGGTTCGGTCGCGCTGACTACTGAAAACGGAGAAAGCGGCGTTGTGAACGGGGTGCAACAGCCACCACAACGTCGTCTTCGACCTTTGTGTGCGATTGCAGCAGCTGAAGTCAGCAACACTTCCATCAGTTTTCGATACTTTTTCATCGTCGAGGCGACGACGAGCCACTTCGGACTCAGTACGTCGTTTAGTTGACAGGAGCTTGCGTCAGGCACGACTGAACACGCCCAAATTGACAGAAGCATTCAACTCATTCGGCAACAAACCGCATCCCTTACGTACACTTCTAGCGTCGTCAACTATAGCCTTGGGAACTATTTGCTTCCTTCCTCCTCAAAAAGGGCAGGCCTTATCTAAGGCACAAAATGGGCGGGCTTCCGTTCTTGTGGTGAATCGCGATCAGGAGATTTGCCCTGCATAATTTGTGAGCGGCCGCGTTGGAATGGGCCTCATGGGCTAATTCCACCGGCACCCTCCGCATTCAATTTCAACTGGTGGTCGAACTGACCCAAAAGTTGCTGCAGTCGTCGTAGAAGCTGCCCGTTCGCACACTCAACAGTACGAAAGGGTTCACGCAGTGTCGCTGCCCCGCCAAATAACCGCATGCTGCCGTCTGCTGCCGTCTCAAACGGGACGAAGCTCTGCAAATAAAAATCGCATCAGCCTCGCATCACCAGACTATCTCTCTGTAAGCTTTACCTTGCTGAGGAATTGACTTAATTGCTCTCTACGGTGGTGGGGACTCATCGAGTCTTCTTCGTTTGCATCGCTGTCCACTCGCAGTGATTCTTGCAATTCAGCGAGTGTAGGAAGGTTTTCGTCGTCGCTCGCTGCGAGGGTTTTCACGTGATGTGCCAACAGTATCTTGATGCTGTAGCTTGCATCTTGACCCGATGGACACAAAAGCGCGACGTGGTCGGCCTCAGGGTCGACGCAATACAGGACGCCCGACGTGGAGGTTCTGTCCTGAAGCTGCACACGCACGGGCAGCCCGATAAGCTCCTTAAACTCGCCAAATAGAGATCGCTCGCTGCTCATGCTCTCTCCGCCAGTCGTTTCTTCAATGGTGCTGAGGAATTATGGCAATGGCAACGAAACAACAAGCGAATGCTAGAGTGCTACGTGTACATCCATATCCGATTATATGGGTTAAAAAAGCAAGAAGATGAAAAGAGGCGGGCGCCGATCTCCTACACTCGAGACCGGCAGCACCGAGGGGCCAAACCTAACATAGCTTAGGTACTGCTGGTTGCGGGCTTCTCCACATGGACCCACAACGCGATGAACATGAGGCCCACCGCGATGGAGATCGAGCCCATGAAGTTGCCCTGGTCCATCAGACTCTGGTAGCTCCAGCCAAAGTACTCCTGAATGCTCATACGCACGCTCGGGCCCAGATTGTACGCGATGAACGCACCCATGAGAACGGCAGCGCACAGCATAGAGTCGCCGTGCGAGTACACGCGGTTGTAGTACGCTACAATGTAACGAACCATGGCCCAGATAATGCCAAACACCGCGCCAGAGAACACCAGCACATTCGGCAACTCGGCCAGTGATCCACGGGAGGCATCGCGCTTGTTGAGCCATTTCGACTTTCGGCCGGTAAGCTTCCACACAATGGCGCCCAGCATAGCTGTGAAGTTGGTGAACGCGTACACGAAACGCGTCTCCTGCGACCGCACAACATCGTTGTTCTCTACACCACGAGTGCTCAATGCCTGCAGTAGACCTTGCACAATCAGCTTCGGCACTAACGCCACAAGCACACGCAATCCGTTCACGTAGATAGGAGCGTAGCCAGTGTACAGGAAGTACAGCGTGATGTAGTACAAAAGGATCACAGGAATCGAGCCGATCGGGTACAATGTCGAGTTCAGGTAGAACACACGGCGCATGAAAGTGCTCGGCTTGCGGTACTTCGGAATGTCCACATGCGGACGCTTCCACTCTGGGTCCGTCACGCTCTTGTTTTTCTTCATCAGCAGCGTCTGGAAGTTACCCTTGGCCCAGCGCTTGCGCTGCGCCATGGCACCGGCCACTGAGTCAGGAATCAAACCCTCTGCTAGGCGAATACGCTCCGTTGCTTCGCCTTCAAAATCCTTGCGGAAGTACAGCGCTTTCCAGCCCATGGACACCAGACGTTCACCCGTGTAGCAGTCCTCCGTCAGCGTGCCGTATTGGATACCACCAATCGAGTCAAGTGCTTCACGACGAATCAAAGCGTTCGTACCGGCAAACGAAGCACAATCGTAGCCGTCCTGGCCCGTCTGGATAGCATCGTAGAAGGTTGAGTTACGGTGGCCCAGTGGGTCTCCAATCTGGAGCTGCACACACTCACGGAAGTACTGCGGCGTTTGCACAAAACCCACAGCATTATCACGGACATCATCCGAGTATGTGTGCAGGATAGTTACGTCCGCGTCGCCGTTGTTGTTGTTCGTGTTGCACTTGCGGCACACACCACTCTTGCCGAGTTTCGAGTCACAGTTCATGCAACGCAGATCCTTCTTGGTGGCCCGCGTGTCGCTCACTGTGCCATTCACTTGGCGGCGGTGAAGGTCGCTCTGGACATGCATCGCATTCTCAAAACACTCCTTCGAGCAGTAGCTGATACGTTCCTCCGGTACACCAGCAATTTTGCACGATGCACAGCACATCTTGGCAACGTTATTGCAGCCCGAGCAAGAGCACGAATACTTATTCTTGAACTGACGGTCCTCATCATCAAAGAAGAACGGCAGAGTCGCCAGGATGAATTTCGGGTGCGGCTGCATGTCCGAATCCAGCAGAATCATGTAACGACCGTTGGCACCTTCATTGTACAGGCAGTTGTTGATGTTGCCAGCCTTGGAGTAGTGCATTTCCGGCTTCACACGTCCCACGAACGTTACATGCGGCAAACCAGGGTAACGGTAGTCATCACGGAAAGACCCAACGGCGCAATCCGCACGGTTCACGACTTTAGGACGGGACGCTGAAGGCAGGTTGGCAGACGAGTGAAGTTTGCGCCACGCGTACACCTCCATATCCTCGTTCGGATCACAAACACGGTCGTACATGAACTGAGCCACTTCCTGACGAAGATCACCGCTCTTTTCAAGAACCACCTTGTTGAGCTCAATTGCTGGGACTGGGTTGCCCTTAGTCCACTTCGTACTGCAATAGCCGTCATCCAGAACGTAGATTTGTAGAAGGTGGGGAGGGTACTGCAGGTTCATGCAAGCCATGAGCGTGTCGATCGTCTCCTCTGCAGGCTCGGAATAGTGGCAAAGCAGCACGTCAATCTTTGGCCACAGGTCGTCCGGCACCTTGGGGTCAAACTCGTCGAAGTAGTGAGCACCACGGCGCACAGGCTTCCACATGCCTAGGTAGGACAGCGCACCTAACACGATGGAAACGAGCTCTGCCGCAATCAACGCAAAGAACGCGACCCATTGAGCGTACGGCGGGTTGTGGAAGCAGACCACATCATCAACTCCCGCGAGGGTCAAGTACCAGTCAGGCGGCGTGAACCAGCCGCTCATGGGGTCAGCAAGACAGTTGAGCTCGTCAGGGGAGTTGTCGTACACGTCTTCGCATGCCAGTGTCCTGTTGCTCGAGTCACACGGCTGAATCCCCACAACAAACCAAAACACGAATCCGAAGATCTCGACGATGCTCAGGATCAGAAAGAGGAAGTACAGCGTGCGGTACGTAGTAATGCCCTTCATGTAGTACTTGCGGACGTTGGGCAGTTTGCGCTCAATGATGTTGCCGGAGCCGCAGGCCACAATGGCCTCCTCGACTCCTTCAAACCAAAGGCGGTACTCATCGTCCGTTTCCGGACAGAGCACCCACACACGACGCTTGGTCATGACTTCGAAGCCTCTATGGGGAGATCCAGTCGAGCACAAGGACGCAATTGCAGCGCGTCCTTCAGCTCAATGGCGCCCACCACCAGGTCCGTGTTTCTGGTAGTAAAATACTGCCTGCACTCCAAGTGCGAGTGGAAGTAGTAGATCTTGGCCTTCTCCAGCGCAAAGTACCGACGCTTCCAGCTCTTGTGCATCGGCCCCTTGATGGTTCTCTTGCCCTGCTTGTGCATGTAGCCGTGGACAGTGATGACGTTCTCCTTGTAGCTGCCTTCAAAGTCGTTGGAGGACTGATGAGCCGGGGGTCCGCTCCACGGCGGACGATCTCCGCCTCGCCAGGCTGCAGCTGCGTCTCGACGGCCGACGGAGTCGCGTACATCTCGTAGTCGTCGGCGGGAGGGGCCACTGCTGGCTGGTCCTTGTCGAACATGGCGCCTAGAGCAAGGGCCTAGTACGAATGAGGCTGGAAGAAAGCAGAGCAATAAAAAACACGGTTAAGGCTCCATAGTTACGGCCGAAATACTGAAGGACAGTACCTGGTAATGGGAAGGAGACGCGTCTCTCTTTCCAATTCTCGCTCACTCGTGTTTCTTACGAATGGAGAGGAGGGAGTGAAGTCTCCTCGAGGCTCAAGAGCGGCCGGTGGTTTCTCTCTCGCTAAACGCTATCTGTGCTCTCTGTCACGCACAAAAGCAGCCAGTTGCAACCGCTAAAAACCTCGTTTCCAAGAAACGAAACCTACTCGCGTTCCGTCCGCTCTCGTACACTCACTCAACGCAAGTGAGATGGATTGAAAAGACTGCTTCATCTCGAGATAACCTAGCATCATCAGAGTCCGCTGCAGAAATTTTCGGTACTTACTGGATAGTGGTGCGACGGATATCACCAGTGAGTTATGTGCATCACCTTCGGTGATTTTGCCACCAATGGACATGTAATAGGTTCATATTTGTCGGCGCTTGTCGATGCCTTTGCTTGCTACCTGATCCCGAGCCGGTGGCTTTGAAACTTTAGTTGGCCGCAAACGGACATGGCACCTAACCGACAAGTCACACGTCAGCGCCTGTCCTAGTTACCTACCTCTTGCGGTTGACGTTACTCGTGTCGGCCACAGTAGTGTGAAGCCATACGCATTGCACACGTGTACACTGTACCAGGATAGCACTTGCATGTTGCAAGAAGGGGGAAAATATATTGAAGGCACGTATGAAAATGAGGAATATGCGACGTAGCGCATGGCCACTTTGACCTGACTGATGCTACTAATCCTGTCCAGCCTAAAACGGGTTGGATGTCGGCTCCTCGATCCAGACCCACAGCGTGATGAAGACGAGGCCGAACGCGATCGAGATCGTGCCCAGCACGTTGCCCTGGTCCGTCAGACTCTCGTAGCTCCAGCCAAAATACTCCTGGATGCTCATGCGCACGCTCGGTGCCAGCTTGATAGCGATGAACAGACCCATCATCAGACTGGCGAACAGCAGTGACGCGCCGTGCGACGTCTGGATGCTGTTGTAGCCTGCCAGGAAACGCACCACTGACCACAGCAGACCCACCACCGTGCCGAAGAAGATGATCACGTTCGGTAGCTCGGCTGTCGAACCACGGCTAGCACCACCCGTGTTGAACCATGTCGGCTCCTTGCCCGTGATCTTCCACCAGAAGGCCTCGAGCACAGCCGTGCAGTTCGTGAACGCGTACGCAAACCATACCTCCTGAGAACGCACAACATCGTTGTTCTCGACAGTACGATTGCTCAGGGCTGATAGCACGCCCTGGATGAACAGCTTTGGCACAAGAGCGTACACCAAACGAGCGCCAGCCATGTAGATCGGAGCGTAGCCGGAGAATAGGAAGTAGATCGTGATGTAGTAGAACAGAATGGCTGTGATCGAGCCGAGCGGGTACAGCGTCGAGTTGAAGTAAAACACGCGACGCATGAACTTGTTCGACTTGTGGTACGTAGGAACATCCACCTCGGGTATTTTCCACTCCGGGTCAAAGTACTCAGTCTTCTTGTTCATCAGCGCGATCTGGAAGTTACCCTTAGCCCAACGCTTGCGCTGTGCCAGCGAGCCAGCCACCGAGTCAGGAATCAGGCCCTCAGCTAGACGAATGCGCTCCGACGGCTCACCTTCGAAATCCTTGCGGAAATACTGCGCCTTCCAGCCCATGCCGCAAAGAACCTGGCCAGTATAGCAATCCTCCGTCAGACTTCCGTACTGAATGCCGCCGATCGAGTCCAGAGCCTCACGACGGAACATAGCGTTGGTACCAGCGAACGAGGCACAGTCATACCCATCTTGACCAGTTTGGATAGCATCGTAAAAAGTAGCATTACGGTGGCCCAGCGGGTCGCCAATCTGCAGCTGAATGCAATCGCGGAAGTACTGCGGCGTCTGCACGAATGCTACAGCGTTGTCGCGCACACTGTCGGAGTACGTGTGCAGAGATGACACGTCCTCGCCCTCACTGCCGTTGCCAGGGTTGCACCTACGGCACACGCCAGTCTTGCCCAACTTCGAATCACAGTTCATGCAACGTAGATCTTTTTGCTTGCGCGTGTGTCACTCATGGTGCCGTTCACCTGGCGACGGTGCACAGCGCTCTGCACGTGCATCGCATTTTCAAAGCAGTCCTTGGAGCAGTAACTGATTTGCTCTTCCGGTACACCAGCAATCTTGCACGAAGCGCAACAAAGCTTAGCAACAGCATTGCAGCCAACACCACAGCAGATGTACTTCGCCTTGTCCTGGCGGTCCTCATCGTCGAAGAAGAACGGAAGCGTCGCGAGAATGAATTTTGGGTGCGGCTGCATATCTGTGTCCAGAATGATCAGGTAGCGACCGTTTGCGCCCTCATTGTATAGAGTGTTGTTGATGTTACCGGCCTTGGAGTAGTGGGTCTCTGGCTTCACACGACCGACAAATGTCACGTGTGGTAGGCCAGGGTAACGGTAGTCGTCTCGGAACGAACCAACAGCACAGTCAGCGCGGTTCACAACCTTAGGGCGTCCAGGAGACGGAAGGTTAGCAGACGAGTGAAGCTTGCGCCAAGCATACACTTCCATCTCCTCGTTCGGGTCGCACACGCGGTCGTACATGAACTGAGCCACTTCCTGTCGGAGATCACCAGCCGTCTCCAAGATGCCCTTGTTCAGCTCCACCGTAGGAACGGGGTTGCCCTTGGTATATTTGGCCTTGCAGTAGCCGTCATCACACACGTAAATCTGCAGTAGGTGTGGCGGGTACTGAAGGTTCATACAGGCCATGAGCGTGTCGATCGTCTCCTCTGCAGGCTCCGAGTAGTGACACAGTAGCACATCCACCTTGGGCCACAACTCATCGGGAACCGGCGGCTCAAACTCATCGAAGTAGTGAGCACCACGGCGCACAGGCTTCCACATGCCGAGGTAGTACAGCACACCCAACGAGAAAGACAAGATTTCAGCGAAGAGCATCGCGAAGTACGAGGCCCACTGAGGAATGGGAGGGTCGCGGAAGCACTGCACATTGTCCACATCCGCAATCTGCAAATACCAGTCTGGCGGCGTGAACCATCCGCTGAAGGCATTCACTGAGCATCGCACTGGCTCAAGAGACGTGATCCTAATCGTCTCACAGTCCACTTCCATCCGTGAGGCGTCGCACGGCTCCAAGCCAATGACGAACCAGAACACGATACCCAGCAGCTCGACAATTCCTGCAATAAGGAACAGGAAGTAGAAAACGCGATACGTCAAGTTGCCTTTCATCAGGTACTTGCGGACGTTGGGCAGTTTCCGCTCAATGATGTTGCCAGCTCCGTTCGAGACAATGGCTCGCTCCACTCCTTGGAACCACATCCGGTATTCATCGTCCGTTTCCGGACAGAGCACCCACACACGTCGCTTGGTGTGGACTTCGAAGCCCTTGTGAGGCAGATCCAGACGAGCACAAGGACGCAGTTGCAGCGCGTCCTTCAGCTCGATGGCGCCCACCACCAGGTCAGCGTTTCTGGTAGTGAAGTACTGTCTGCACTCCAAGTGCGAGTGGAAGTAGTAGATCTTGGCCTTCTCCAGCGCAAAGTACCGACGCTTCCAGCTCTTGTGGATGGGGCCCTTGATCGTCCGCTTGCCCTGCTTGTGCATGTAGCCGTGCACCGAAATGATGTTGTCACGTTGTCCGCCGACGCCCACAGCGTCCGAGACGTTCATGGGCGGGAGAGCAGGTCCACGAGGGTCCACGTAGCCCTGTTGGGCCATGGGACGGCCTTCTTGAGGGTAGAACCCGCCGTCGTTGCCGTCCCCGTGGCTGGCGTCCCGTGCAGCTCGTAGTCTTCGTGCTTCATCAGTCCTTGCTTGTCGTTGCCGTACATGGCGTCCGTCAACGAAGGGGTTTAGTGTACGACTGACACCGCGGAGTGTGTGTCGTGAGCCAGTTTGAGCCTTGAGCGAGTTTTTAGCTGTGAGCTTGCAAGGAAGAAGAGCACTGGGGCAAACTGTGCGGAAGAGGGCGAAATGGCGAAACCCCTTTTTTGAGCAGTTAGAGTGACTCGCGTCCACTAAGTGGACGGAGATGCTGGAGCGAATGATTTGGATTCAGTAAGAGCGTCCGCTGAGAGCGGACGAGGTTTTTCGTTACCCTTGTCTCGAGCGGAATCAGATGGACTCAGTCGTGCTGAAAATTGCGTTTGTCGATCAATCCAGGCGGCAGCTTCCTGAGGAGGAATCCCATGGACAATCATCAAGTGCGTGTGAGTTGAATCGAATCTTGGCACTTGATTGCCGTGCGATCCAAAATCTGGATTCCAAATGGGGAAATTCCACTGGTTTGCGTGAGATGGCAGATGTGAGATCAATAGAGTATCGTGTCCATGACACAGTGTCATGCTGCTCGATACTGTATCATCGGCTTTAGCTACAGGATTTGCATGAACAGACAGTGCGGTTCTTGTTTTGAGGACTTGCAATGGAGTCTCCATGGGCAATGGAGCCACACCAGTGGGCCATTGCTGTAGCAAGCCTTTGTCGGTCGCTGCTGTCTTGGCTTCAGGGTTGAGCCTGTCAGTGCTTCAGTTTCATGGAGAAGTTCGCCTCATCGTTTTAGCCGTGACCACTTTTGCGTTCAAGGCCATCGTTGAGTCGAGTCAGCCTTGGAGACGGCATCTGAAGATCTTTGGGAAGGAAACGGCAGTGGTAACATCGCATTTCGTTTCCTGTCGCTTTAGTCTAAATGTGCACCTCGTCACCTTTACGTTTGGTTGCGCAGAGCCAAACAGTTAGTAGCCACGAGTACTGTTGTCGTTGGTTGTTGTCGTTGCGCTTGTCACGCATGAAAGTTGCAGTGGCCCTGTATCACGCTTTGCCACTGCGGTTATCACTGCACTGTAATGAGTCTTGGCCGAATCAAACGTGCCACAGCACGTGCGGGTCAGGACGCTATAGAGTACGGAATCGCCAACAACTGCTGTAAGCGCACACGATAAGCTTATCCCATTCATTTGAGGTGGTTACCTACTTTGCTTGCCTTCAGTCGGAACCCATGGTCCATGTCCCGCTGCTCTACCTACGACTTGACGGACAAGTTCATCAGGTGCTCCATAAACACCTTAAGACTCACATCGTCCGTGAAGATAACCTCGCCCTGGCCGTCCATACTGTTGTGCGTGACACTGGGGTTGAGCTTCGCCATCAGGAAACGCGACTGTGACTTGTGCTGGTCGCACACCACGTAACGCGGCACGGGGAAGCGCGAGTCCATGATGAGCTGCGCGTCGGCTTGCGGGGCCTCCAGCAAATTCTTGAAATTCTCGTGTGAAGGGTCCTCGTGGAACTTCTGGTCACGCCACGCAGCAATTGTGTCGCCGTGGAACACCACAACGTAAAAGAACGAGTCCAACAGCAGAATTGTATCGGAGCGCACACTGGCGGCATCCAGAAGTGCCGGTACTGGCGGACCGTTGAACGAGTACGACAGCAGCGATGGCTGAATCATCACCAGCGAGTTGGTCGTACTCTCACGCAGCAAACAGTGGCGGTAGTACGAACTTTCATCGGGTGAATAACCGAACACGGTCAGGAACTGTGAGCGACGCAAGTGGAACATGAACTGCGGGAAGATGGCAAATTCGGGTGACAACCGGAAAGAAGACGGGTCGTCCTTGCGGTAGTCGGCGAAGCGAGCAGCTAGTCGGATCAACGAACGGTCAATCCACCTCATAATGTCCAACTGCTCTTCGCCCTGTTCCGAACGGTGCACAGCAATACGTGCGAGCAGCACGGCGGCGGCCTCCTGATCAAAGCCACGGCCCAAAGTCGCTGTGTCGTTCGGGTCCACGGTCCAAGGTCCGCAGATTGTCGTCACGCGCGTGCGATAGCGGCCACTAGCGTGCTGGTAGCGCGTGATCAGCTGAATGTAGCGAGCCTTGCCAGGTGCCAATGGTGTTTGGTTGGAAATATCGAAGTAGATAGCGACTGTAGTGTTAGGATCAATGCCACCCATGGACCAGGCATTGGTGCCACCCACGCCAATTTCCACCTCTGATACGTTCTTGGGAGCTGCACCCTGGCGCTTCATCGGAGCGCAAGGACCGATGGCACCGGCAACCTTGAACTCACGACTCGTTAGCACCTCTACCGACGCGGCAAAAGCCATCGTTAGTTGGTCCTTGTCGCAGTCTGCGGCCTCGTCAGAGAACTTGCTGAACATGCGTCGGAACGATTCGCGGAAGACCGATTGTCCGAACGAGTCAGCCAACACGATCACACCGCCAGTCTTCTGCACGCAAGCTGCCATTTCCATCACACCACTCTGATCCAAAGAGCAAGCAAAAATGTCCACAACATGACTAGAGGCCACGCAGCGCGCAGCCAAGTCATTGTAGTGCACAAGGGCTTTCTTAGTGAGCGGCGCCTTGTCCTTCTGTAGATCCGTGTGTGAACGAATGTCTTCCTTGCGATCCCGACTGACAATAGCGCCGGGTCCTACCGTGGGAGGGCCACCCACGAACATCATAATACGGGCACCTTGGCCACGGAATGTGGCTTCGAGCAGTCCTACACACACCGACATGGCAACACCCGTGCATCGCTGCGGTCGCTGGTCTGCAGCAACTGGCCACGGGTCACGCTGCAGGTCTTCCAGGATAGACTCAAGAGTGAATCCACACTCGAACACTGGCAGCAAGAAGCGAGCCGAGTTGCTGACCTGCTGTTGGGGTTGCTGAGGCTGACCGGGAGCAGGTTGCTGCTGCTTGCGCGCCGCTGCTAGGCCTAGCATGTCATACACCTGTTGAGCCGTAAAATCCTTGTTGCCGCGGAAGACGTGCGACTTGGGTACCTCTGGGAAGCCCAGTTCGTGCACGTGCACCATGGTGCCGAAGGTGACGAGACCGATGAGTGCATCAGGAGGTAGTTGGTTGAGCGTCTGCTGAATGGAATCTTTCAGCTCTTCCAACTCTTCCTCAGGGACGCAAGTGTCAATACAGAAGACAAACACCGGGGGTCCAGCTTGGCGGTTCTGCAGCTCGTACTCAAGCGTCGTGTACTGCGGGATGAGCTCAGCAGGCAAGTTATCCTGCGTGATGTTCTCAGCATAGTGCGGCGGGAAGTGGTTGCGCGTCACACAGAACGGACAGACCCAGAGCTTGGACACAAAGTCCACTTGGCAGTAGGGGTTCAATATCGCCGAACAAGCCTTGCAATGGATAGGGTCGTACTCCACAGCAGGAGGCATGCCGTCAATAGGCTTCAAAGGCTGGTACAGACAGCCCGTGGGCATGACGCAGCGCGTCTGCTCCAGCTTGGTGCAGGGCCACGAGTTCCACGAGAAGCGCACGCCGTCCTTGGCCTCCATGCCGTGGAAGTCCCACTCCTGGGGCTGCATGCCTGGCTGGTGGCCTCCCTGCTGTCCGTACTGGTCGTATCCTCCCTGCTGCTGTCCGTATTGGTCGTATCCGCCCTGCTGCTGGCCGTACTGCTGCTGGTCGTAGCCTTGCTGTTGCTGTCCATACTGCTGCTGGTCGTAGCCGCCTTGCTGCTGTTGATACTGCTGCTGGTCGTACTGCTGCTGCTGCTGGCCATACTGCTGCTGCTGACCGTACTGCTGCTGCTGCTGGTCGTAGCCTCCGTAGCCCTGCTGCTGCATCTTGCCTCGAGTAGGGGAGATCGCGGATTGAACGCCACGTTTCAGTAAGTAGATTGTGGTGTGGCGTACACCACAATATAGACGCTGTGGACCACACCATCTACGATGACGCGACGGTTACAGTATCGAACCCGGAAGCGATGTCATGGAGCGTTCGCCGTTTCTTCTCGGCTTGTGTAGGTCGGCAGCAGCCGCTGACGGCCATCAGCCTTTCGGCTACAGTAGGAAGATTCACTGAGTTTGTATGGTACGGCTGTGTTTGGATCCGATGCGCTCGGAATCTTATATGCAAGCTTGGCTGCTCTGCTACTTAGTATGTACACTACTTATGGATACCTATCGATCAATTCACGGGCATGTACTGCTTGCTCTCGATGCGACGCTCTTCTCGTCGACGGCGCACAAATGTTGCCACTCTGGTGAAGCTGGCGTACAGCCCAATGGCGAAAAACGGCAGTACAAAGACCCACGTGAGAGGGTGTCCAAGCACGTCGGTCATCGACGACGGGCCTCCTGTCTGCACGTGGTTGGCGGCCAGAGCGCCGCCTGAGCGAAGCGCATGGCCAGCGCCGTTGTGGTGTCTCGAGTAGTAAATGTTGATCTCCATGGACGAGTCGTCGTCGGCTGCGTTGTCGTCCAGCGCCCTTTTCTTCATTGGTATCGACGACGCAGTGATGGTCGGCGTCACGGCGTCGACGGTATCACCCGACAGGGTGTTCACACAGTCCACGGACAGCACGTCCGCGTGCGTGACCATGCACAGGTGAAGCTTACGCACTGCATCAACGATCTTCTTAGGTTCCACCAGGTCGGGGACTTCACGTAGCAGTGCTAGAACGTTTGCTTCAGCCTGGCAGTAGGCGGCTACGTCTTGAGCGCATGAAGGTCCAGTGGCGGCGTCTTTTAGAGCTTCAGGTTCTCGCTCGACATTCGGCGTTTGTTCCTCTGCGGCGGCACGCAATGCGCGACTTTCCTGTGTGTCCTGCATCTTATTCGAAGGGGATCGTTTAACGAGTGCGCGGTCTTGCGGGCAAAAGCTCGAGTGGCTGCACTTCGGTGACGCACTGCCGCTGCGCCGATTGCATCGGTGTGAACCGACAGGGTTTAGGGCGAGTTTCTGCCGCAGATGTCACGGCATAGTGAACCCTAGTCAAACCACGTCACAGATTCTCCGACATTTTCGCCAACCTCACGGCTGCTGGGCTCAAATCTGCGGGTCAAGTTCCTCGTTGTGGCTCGTGGTCGAGCAGAGGCGGGCGGTCCTGTGTCAATAGGACCCCCACTGCCACTGCCAGTCTCGATTCGAACTTCCGGCTCCAGAGTCTCATGGCGCATCTTCTGTAGCGGCGCCAAGAGCCACTTCAACGACATGCAGAATGGCTGTCGTGCGTCGAGCGGATCGCGTCGCACTTGTGGCAATAGAGCACGCGATGTGTCAATCCGCCAAATGTGTCAACGCCAGCTTCAAGTGGAGCCTCACGATCGCACACACACACACAGCACCGCGTCAAACCCTGCACACAATGCAAAGCAGCTTGAAGCCGGAGCGCACAGAGAGAAATTCTTACAGAGAGAACCGCGATAGCCTACATGCGATCCGCGACACTGCACCATCTGCACTATCGTACAAAAACTAGCTCCCATTTGTGTGCACCACACACTTTTCTCCATTCCTCTCTTCAATACCCAAAATGAGCGTTTTGGGCACTTCGGACGTCGCGGAGCTGCTGCGGCTGCTCTGGCCGTCGTCCAGCGGCGACTCCGACGACTCGCAGCGCTGGTACCAGCAGGGCTTCGAGTTCCAAACGCTGCAGGGCTTCCGCCTTGGACTCGTGCAGGCTCACGGCGGTCCGTGCGGCGTGTTGGCGGCGGTACAAGCGGAGATCCTGCGGCTTTTCCTGTTCATTCATCGGAGCGAGGCGTTGAGTGAGACGGAGCTGCGGCTTTTACTGGAAGGAGACAAGAGTGTCGCAGATGAAGCTGCCAGACTGGAGCTCCTGGCTGAAGCGATGGCTTCATTGCTGCTGCAATGTGCTGAGGGACGAGTGGTGAGAGTTGTGGTGCAAGATCCAGCGGCGACAGGGGACAATGCTGCAGTTTACAAGGAGCATACAGTGACTGTGTCCACTACAGAAACTGAAGAGCTGGTGGCACTTTTGCTGCGGGAAATGCCGGCGTTCTGCAGTTCCCATGGCGTCATCAACTTCACGTTCAGTGTGCTGCGAACAAAAGGCGTCGCTGCTGTCCGTGAGGAGATGGATGACCCGAGCAATGCGCTTACTGGCGCCTTTGGACATTGCACACAAGAGCTGCTGAATCTGCTGCTCACGGGCAGCGCGGTGTCGAATGTGTTCGATGGCAGTGTCCCCATGGGCGACACAGGGTTGTATTTGCAGGGAATTTCGGGACGTGCACGAGTGGGCTATTTGACGCAACTTGAGGCGCTGCGGTATTGTCGAGTGGGAAGTTATTACAAGTCGCCGCAGTTTCCTGTGTGGGTGATTGGCAGCTCGTCACACTTTAGTGTGGGGTTTGCACTGGATGTTCGCGTGTGCGAGGAGTCGGCGTCTGCGCAGCTCTTCCAGCGTGTGCAACGAGTGTTTAAAGCATTCGACTCGATGGAGACGGGATTCATACAGATGGGCTCATTGGCGGATTCATTGCAGCAACTGGGTGTGGCCCCTGAGATCCTATCAAACGAATACTTAATGGCACGGCTGTTGGGCAGACTGGAAATCTCAAGTGGTGCAGGCATCGTGCTTTGGGACGAATATTGGAAGGTCATTTCGGTGCTGTTGCACACGGGAGACTTTGAGTTAGCACTTTCCGGCAAATACGATGCTACCAAATCTACAGAGGCACCAACTTGTCTTCAGCGATCCGACTCTGATCTCGCACGTGAGCTGCAAGCACAGTTTGATGCTGAAGAGAGAGGAGCAAGTGACACGCCTTCAGAAAACACTTCACAATCTGCAACTTTGGCAACAGAACCAGTATTAAAGACGCCCACTTCACCACTTTCGTTTGATTGGTTTTTCTACAACGGATTGGGCAGCAAAGAAGGCCAAGGGCGTGGACGATATCCACATTTAACCAGATGCCGAATCACTCTCGAAAGCTCTATTGAATTCATTGGAAAATCGGTACCGATTGAAAGCTCCGGTAGCAGTGGAGGTCATGGCTCGCCTCCCCTCGAAGAGATTTTAAAGACCAAATGGGCCAATGCTCGTATCGACTGGATGGGCTCGCCAACGCCAAGTGTCGACTAGTGCTGACACGGAAGTATGTTAAGGTCGACTATCCTGGGTGAGGCCTTCCGCTCAAAATTCTGTAAGTGATAGTTGGTTTATGCCTTCATTCAATACAGCACGTCCATTTTGACGGTTTTGGCGTTATGCTCGAGGAATCCACAGTTTTCACTACACGTCGGCGGCGGTTGTAGCACTTGACATTCCCGCATATAACCCGCTGATCGAAAAGAGTGCGACCGTTCAATTTCACTGAAGGCATCTTGGTTTATAACCATCACTGGAGATGCCTGCATTGCAGGACGAAGATGCCGTCGACGATGCTGCTGTGGAAATTCATCATGTTGCAAATCTCGTACTTGGTACGGATGATATCGTTGACGGCGCCGGCGCCGATCAATGGGAAAGTCTATCTGGGGACAACGAGCAGGCACGAGAGCTAAGGAGACATGTTGCAGCTGATACGAAGACGTCAATCGAGCCAAACGCTTCGTTTGCGGAGACTGTTATTGCGGAAGTTGCTTCGTTCCACGATGTCTTTGGCTTTTTGGGGATTCCTATGATTATTGTCTTCGTGCTGTCTGCTCTCTGGACCTTCGCGCTGGCCTACATTCAGGTGCATGCAACTTCCATGGCAAACAATATCATGAACACGACGGAGTTTGACAACGGCGAGTTTTGGCTGCTTCCTCATCCAAATGATGGCATCGTCATTTCGTCAGTAGTGATGCTGGGGCTTTTTGGAATTGGATACAGCGGATTGGTGGTGATCATGGTAGTTTTCTTTCGAGGGCATCAAACTGTTGTTACTACTGCAAACTCGAACGCTGTCGACGTGGCTGGATCCAGTGTACCAAAGAAGGGCAGGTTTTATCGGTTCATTTCGTGGGTACGCCACAATTGCAACATACCAAGCGATATTCGCGACCAGTATTATGTAAGTCTCATGCGTTTGGTAAGCCTGTAGCATAATGCCTCTGACGGAAGTACTCTTTCGGTGCCCTGTGTATTATTGACTTGTCCTGCAGACTGCAGCTCTCGACCTCCCGAAGCTAATCTTCCAGACGACCACGTTGTTTACCTACCTACAACATGGATTTCCAACTCCAGTCGTGTACTCCTATTCTATCCTACTGCTAGGCAACTGGCTAGTGGCCTGCTATCGATCCCAACGTTACGTGATTGATCCCAACCTGATCATTGCTCGACTTTATTACACGTACGTAGCGCTGTCGCGGATAATGACAAAGATATTATACTTACTTGTTCCTGCAAATTTTTGTTTCGCAGCTACGACCTGTTCTTCGCCGTCTTCGCACCTCTAGTGGTGCTTATCTATTTCATCTATTCATTTGAATTCGACCGTGGTGCATTCATGACGAGGTTGGAATCGATCCACGGCGGATCTTTTGACGTTGTTGCCCGGCTGTTCGGAGATCCATCGCAGATATCGAGTTTCTGCAACGCGTTTCATTATCTCCAATTTTCATCTGGTGATACGCTCTTCTTTAAATCTGCTCTCAACCTTCTTTCGCTGTACAAGTGGCGAAAGATCATTATGACGCTGATCCACAACTACCACGAGCGTCGCCTCGAGCGGGAGCGTAGAGCCCTGGTCCAACCAGTTGCAGAAGACAAGTCACGGACTCGGACTCAAACTTTTAAGGAAGCAATTACGAAGAAAATCGAGGAAACTGCGAGGAGACCGAAACTGGGGAAGCACTTCCTTCCAAAGATACTGCTCTCGTTGATCTACTTCAGCGCTGGCTCGGCCGTCTTCATCTATTCCATCGGAGCGGTGAGATCCAGCACTGAGCTGTGCAGCAAATACGATAAATGTGTCATGATCAGCTATCACTGGAATTTTGGCGAGGAGCACTGCACGTGCCTCGTGTTTGCTGACCGTCAGATCGCACCGCGCACCTACGCGGAGTGGACGGACCCCGAGGACACGACGTCCAAGTTGGCAGAACTTGCCGTTGCAGGTGAGCTTCGTATTGTCCAGATCATCAATCGCGCTCTTCCCCACCTGCCGGCGGAACTGCAGAACTGTCACCATCTTATGCAACTCATTTTGATTTACACTAAGACGGAGGCGCTACCGGCATGGATGGCCGGACTCTCTGAGCTCGAGTATCTGCACCTTGAAGGTGACTACACGAGCAGAAGACTCAAGACGATATCACCAGGCATCTTCGACCACATGCCTCACCTGACATTCATCCACTTTGGCGGCATCCCTGACGTGGAGGAATTCCCGTCGATCTCATCGCTCACTAACCTTCGATACTTCACACTGGCGATCGTGAATTCACTGCGTGAACTGCCTACTTTCGATGGGCTCTCCAATCTTCGTTCTTTGCTAATTGTCGAAGCGGAGAGAGCGAGAACTCTCCCGACATTGACATCTCTGGTAAAATTGTCCGGCATGATGTTGCTGTATCGCAGCGCAGTGTGCTGCAACGGCTTCATCTCTGGTGTATGTGACGACACTGCGTTCCAGTGCAGACCGAAGGTTGGCGAGAAGTACCCTATGACCTGCACGGACGCGCGCATTTCGGCGGACAACAAGGCAATACTGGACTCGTTCAGCTCGAAAGAGATCTGTGACAACTCGTACGAGCTGGACTTGGCGTCTGCAGCTCCAACGAAATACACGTCCGATGATCTCTGCGGTAGCGTCATGTACAAGGAGTGCTCGCTGGGCGGAGTGCAGGGCATTTGCTTCAACATGCGCATGACGGTGATCAGCTGCACTCCGTTGCCCGAATATATCAAAATGCGGAGGCTGCAGATCGAACGTCGAGTAGGAGACCCTTGTAATCCAGAGGTAGAGGCTTGGCTCGGTTGCAGATAATCATCACATCAACATGATTATACGCTGATTATTCGATACACATTTTTTGTGTCTATATTTTGTCTATACACAAAATAATAGCACAGTCCAATATTATTGGGTCAAGATGGAAGAGGAGCGCGTGGTGTACGACTTGGACGCGGACTCGCACAGCCGCCAGCTGAAGCTGCCGCCTGACGATGCGGCGGCATTGAGGAAGAGACGCTCGCCAAGCTCCCGACCAGCAGAGCGACAGATCTTCGCTCGTTCTTCGCGCTCTGTTTTCCATCTTGGTAGGGTCAATTGGTCTTGGCCTTTGTATGGTGGTGTGTAAAATTGATACAAAAAGTGTTGGTAGATGACAGCGGGGACGAAACAGAGGAGGAAAACCCCTTTGCGTCGTTGTTGCAGCTGCAGGAGGCCACTATACAAGCTGCAAATGACACAAGCGAGGTGTCTGAGGAGCAGCAACGGCATGAGCATTCTGTACCATCAGCAGCAACAAGTTCAATACAGAAGCAGCCATCAACTGGAGTCGGCAGCAGAAACAACGGAGACAATCGGCGCTCCATTCTGAAACGGAGTCAACAGCCAGCACCAGTGAAGACTAATGCCAAGAAACTGGGGTTTGAAGCTGCAGCTTCGAGACCAGCAAGATGGAGCACGAGGAAACCCTCGGCAGCAGATACCAACAACCGACGTAGATCGCTGAGTGCCATTCAAAAGAGGCGCTCGCAATTGGAAGCCGCGTCTGCAAAGAGGTAGGTAGACTATTGGTGGTGGTTGTGTGGATAAGTTGCTAACATGATGCGTGTGTTTGTCGCCGACAGGAGGAAGTCAATGCCGTCAACGGGGCTGAGTCAACCGACTGCACTGAATCGATTCAGTATGGATGAATCCATGAGCAGCAGTCAAACTGTGCCAAAGAGACGACTGCTGTCTGATGTATTGCAGCGTGCCACCCAACTCTCGCAGCAACAATGCACGCCTGACAACGATGTTTCCATGTCACAGGTGAGGTTGGCATGTGTGATTACAAAAACATGTTAACTTCACTTTTGTTGTTTGTGACTGCTTTAGGCTCAGATGCAGTCGCAGGAGAACCCTACGGATGGAGATGCAATCCTCGATACTGAGCATCAGATGAGAGCAGAGCCATTTGCCCCGCAGATTTTCTCGCCAACAAAGCCTGTATCACCAGGTACTGGGGCTGGCCGCAAGACAAAGTCTGATGGAATTATCTCTAAAATCCGTGGCAACGTTGGCGAGGTCATTCGGAAGGCAACTCGCAAGAGCAATCGCGATTTGACATTGCTACGATCACACGGACAGCATTTACTTCCGCAAAACAAGACCGCTGTCAGTTCAGTGGGGTCCGTCCAAGATCGGCCACACGTCGTGATTTGTACCAAACGGCAGCGCCCGATGACTGCCGGTTTTATTGCGTATGAGTGTCATATCCACAACGTGGCAGCTGAGTTAGAGGAGTCCACCGCAGCATATTTGACGACATGCCATTCAAGCCGGTCTCAACTACTCGAAGTCCTCTTTCTTCCCCAGACAGCAGAGTTCCTGAAGGTGACATCTGGAAAACTGTTAAAAGTTTATGGACCACTTCATTTCGTGCCCCACCACACTGCAGCAGGTTCTGACGCCAAGGGACATTGGCTTCTCATGGGCACACAGCTAACAGAAGTAGTGGAAGAGAACTTTTGTTGCCCTTCACTGTAAGGGAATATCAGCTACTATCGCGTGATCGGATTGTGCGTTTGCTTGCGCAGCTTCTCGTTTCGTTACTTTGCGCTCTCAGCTTATGGGGAGTTTGTAGAGGTGAATGTTTCTCGAGAATGCAGTGGTCGCTCGCGGCTCATGCGCGTTTTCAAGCGTTCGCGGGATTCCAATGGCTGTCGCTGGTACATGTCGTGGAGTGTCATCGTTGCACTTAACGGAGTTTGAACTTTTGTCGAGAAGTCTCATTCAGAAGTGCAGTTTCCTGCCCCATCCGTGCAAGTACCTGTTGTTGCTTTATACGTTTTCGCTGCTCAATCTGCGGGACTCGAGACAACCGAGTAGTTGGCGAGCCTACGCTAAGCGGTGAGATGGGATGTTGGGATCCATAGAGATGGGGATTATAAAGTTGCAACACCTGAAGCTGCTCGTGGTGTGTCAACTCGAACAAGGGGCTCCTGTATTTCTCAGGATGCCGTTCTCGCCACCGTCGACATAAGATTTTCCGAGCGTGATCGGCTGCGTTATCGCGTCTACAAACACTTCGAAAAAAGCGGGAAATAATGAGAGCGGCGCGGTGCTGGTACATGCGACTAGATTTGTCAAAACCGTGCGGTTTATTGACTTGGTTCACTTCGTCGTATTCTTCTGCAGAACGATCACTTGCGTCGTCAAGACCTGGATCAGCGTGATGTTTTAGAATTTTGTTGGGCAAGGAAGCATCATGACTGGAGCGAGAATCACGCTTTTCGAAAGTCACTGGAGTCAGCGGTTGGCGGGGACAAGGCCTTCGCGACTTTCGGTGTTGGTGCAGAGTCCTCTCTCGTTGATACTCCACATCGTGAATCACCCATTTGCTTGAATAGGGCAATGACGCAGTTGAACGACGTTTGAGTGGCTCTTTTGACCTTGAGTAAAGAAGCCATACGTCTCTGCTCGCTGGCAGTATTGGAGTAATAGATTGGTTGTTTTTGTGCAAGGAGAAGGACTCGTGGACAGGTTGCGAGTGATCGGCCTGAGGGGATTGTGCTGCAATCAAATCTGTGCCTGCGTTGGAGATGGAGGATATTTGTGTCGACAAACTGCTTCGTACTGGCAAATCGTAGCAGAGTTGGAGACCCTGTTGTACAAGTTGGGATGACTCACCACTTCGAAAAGAATGAGGTTTAGAATATGACGTATTCGGCGTATCACCGATATGCCGATGAGAATCGGGACACGAAATCTTTAAACGCCAGATCGTAGTGGCCATTGCATCGGAGTTTTTGGAGATACTTTTCGATGAAAGTAGCTCTTTGCGACGGCATACTTCTCGTTTTGCGGAGTTTCGAACGTTTAGCTGTCGAGAATCGGCATAAACGGCCCCTTGTCGCGAATATGTAGGTGCTGCGCCCTGCACGATGAACACGTCCTCACCCTCCTTCACACACTTTTTACCAACTGTACTGCTTTGTGGGTCCACTGGGAAAATCGTAAGTAGAGTTCGTGGATCGTTGTGAAACTCAAAGGGAACTTTGCAAAGAGTTCCATCATTCTCAACGAGGAGATAGTCTCCGTCTTCGGACTGGAATTGCACCGGACATCCGTAGCGAATATATGGTATTGCAGACAGCGCTCCCAAACGCTCGGGTAACGAGATGGAATGTTGCAGCGAAGTTTCTGAGGAGGTATTTGGTCTCCCGACGGCATCGCGATAGATGAGTGTATCTAAGGACACTGGTCCCGGCGTCCGTGACAATTTATCTTGGAATTTTTGGTGCTTCGGAAGTACCAATGGTGTTGGGGTCTACGGGAAGAAACCAACACCAGTGAGGACGTTTTGTACGCAGCTAAAAGGCTGATGGCAGACGTACGTAGTGCAGCGCTGTGTCCAGACGTTGCCCTAGTCGAACTTTGCGCAGAACTCCTGACGAGCGGTTGCTAAAACAACGAAAGTGGGGGAATTATTAGTGGCATCTACATCACATTTCAGGTTATCACGACTTCGCCACGTACACGTAATTAAAGATGGGGCAACTGCGCTCAACCGGGTACTCAGGTAGCGGATTCGGTTGTGTCTCGAG
Organism: Phytophthora boehmeriae; assembly: GCA_011947355.1. Taxonomy (NCBI): domain Eukaryota; phylum Oomycota; class Peronosporomycetes; order Peronosporales; family Peronosporaceae; genus Phytophthora; species Phytophthora boehmeriae. The sequence continues at coordinate 191,714 of JAAVTJ010000065.1, read as the reverse complement.
GTCTACCGAGTCCACATCTACTACCATCGCTACAAGAAAAATGCTTCAATTGAAGAACCTCGTCAGCCAAGTCATTCTCTTTATAGATTGACGCGTCAATATTTATGAACGTGGCTCATAGGTGGCAATCCAACCAAATTCTCCACTACAAAGTCAGTTAGCTCCCATTGGTAGCCCATTCCTTCAGGAGCGCAGAGCACTGGATACTTCCATTGCGCAGCATACCTTCCAGTGTCCGGGGCGCGAAATTTAAATGAACAGCGCGGAATTCGGGCTGCAACGAACCCGAAGCGTCCTGCTTCGAGGAACCATCACCCACACGACCAATCTTGAATGCATCGCCAGCATCTTTCACGAGTTTTAACTGCAGCAAATTCTCTAAAGCTTTTTGTGCCTCACTGCGTGTTGGAAGCTGCGCAAGCATATCGTGCTGCCGAAGGAAGTTTTCCCACCGTGCGTACACCATTTCAAGCGTGAAAACACGCTGGTCTGCTTTCTCCAGATGCCCCATCCCAATTAGCAACGCGATACCATGCTCCGTTACAGTTCCCAGCACTGCGAGCTGGTGGTCCTGCTCTAGTAAGTGCCGAGCCTGCCGAAAGTGCGTGGACGATAGAAGTGGGGCACGTGTTTCCAGATAGTAAACCGCAGCGGCAGCAAGTCGCAGGAAGAAGGCTTGTGGTTTTCCAATATCGTAGTCAAACTCGAGACTCGCGAGGAAGTTACTTTGCGTCGTTAACAGCTTGCGCACACTGTTGGAAAAGGCTGTGATAAACTCTTGTGAAGGTTGCTGTAGATGGCTGTGGCTGCTCCAATCAAAGCTGTCGAGCGACAGCGTGTTTACAAGGAGTTGCTTGATGTGCTCAAACGAGGGGCGCTCAACAACAATCTGCAGGTTTGAAAACCTGGTTCCATGGGAAGGAAAAACTAATAATCAGAAATGACGACGGTTTGAGCCCTCACGCTTGTGTCTGGTAGACAAAAAGCATACCTGGAGCGCACTCGTTTCTCAAGATTATCAACGACGTTGTAGCTGTTCGTGACGCCCAAGACTCCCATCTTGACATCTTTGGCCTACGTACAGTAGCAAGATATTATCTTAGCTGAATTCCAGTCCAGTGCATGAAGCACAAGATAGTGTACCTGGAGCCAATCCAATAAATTGTAGAGCAATAACTGCTTCGCGTTGCTGTTCTCACGCACAAACTGCTCCAAGGCGTCGAGAATGACAATAACGTGGTCGCCAGCGCTAGCTTTGGCGACTAGCAGACTGCGCAGATACTCGTACATATTCCAATAGGACAGCACCTTCCCCACATCAAAACACCATCAGACTAATTACTCTAAAAACCAAGATACTTCACGTCCTTACCGGATGCTTGACGGCTGCGTCTCGCGTCAATTGCGCCGTGAGTTCCTTGAAAGCCTCGAGTTCGCTCTGCAGGATGACTCCATTGAGATAAACGAGCGTAAAGTCGCCAAACTTCTCTCGTAAGTTGCGCATCGCCCGAGTCACAATCGCGCGTCGGTCGCTGCCCATGGACGCCAGCAGCAGCCCCGACTGGTTCTCCCCGCATCGCACCGTGCGCTCGAAGAGCTGCTCCAATTGCACTGCGGCCGACGCGACGCCTCTCTTCGCTGCGTCTCCATCGGCGTCGATTGGCGTCGGCAGGCTGTCGCTCTGGAGACGGAGACGCAGTGCACTGCGCACGGAGCGCACCTCAGCGTCCGTCGGCGCAAGGTTTGGTGGGTCGTCGGCCATCGAGCCAATAGTGTTATAATATCGTTGGGTTTTCTATGTTCTACATCGATCTATTGCCATCAGCAATAAAGCTATCGCAGTCGGTGTGTGCGACCTGTGACGTGTGAGCCAAGCACTTGAGACTGCAGCGAGTTCAGTTCACTTCTGAACGAAAAGATCCAGTGGGTCTCAACCCAACGACCACCAGGACACCATCATCAGTCTTGCCCAGAAGCATGTTGACAATAATACTAGGAACGAATAAGAACCCCACACACGTGTAAGAGCAAAGCAATCGTCAATTCCTACTACCTAGTCAATGGAAAAAGAAAACTGCATGGAAAGCGAGAAAAAGAAGCTAGCTAAGCGTTTCTCTGGGAGTTCTCTCTCGTCGTCGGCGCTCGCGTCGCTGAGCTCTTCCGTCCTCATGTAATAATTTACATTCGCCAGCAGTCTTCTTGCCTCCTGGCGTTCATTCCTCCTCCCTGCCACGTCCTCTCGCCCCTTGGCGAGCTCCCCGAGCCTTCCGCGCACTCTCAAAGGGTCGAAATCCACCTGTAATACCTCTCTTAGAGCTTCTCCAGCTTGCCGAACTGGCCGCCGCCAGGGTTGCGGCGCGCCAGCTCCTCCCGGTCCGCCGTCTTGAAGTCGAAGCTGCAGTTGTGCTGGTCCGCGTAGCGGTGGCCGCTGCAAAACACGAAGCCGCAGCGGCACTCGATGGCCGTCAGCCCCACCTTCTTCTTGCACTCCCAGCAGCGCTTCTTGTTCTTCTGCACTAGCTTCTCCGCCGGCTTCTCCTCCTGCTGCGCCGCTTCCTTCGGTGCCGGGGCCTCCTCGGCTGCTGCTACCGTCTCCGCCTTCAGCTCCTCCTGAGGCTTCTGCTCGGCCGAGCGCGGGGACGGCGCCGCAGCCGCCGCCTGACGGTCCGACATCGTCTTCTTCCAGCAGACCGAGCACATGCCGCCGCTCCCTGGCGCCCCGAAGAAGCCGCAGCCGTTCAGACAAAGCTCGGCGCTCTCTCGTTCCTGTTGCATCTTTTGATTGGCTGAAAATAGGGAGCAGGTCCTGCTGTCGTCGCTTGGTCGCTGCTTCCTCGGCTTCGCTTGATCCCCACCCAGAGAAACGAAAACTGCCGCTTTCTCTCGGCTTTTCCTCCCTCTCCCAGGGGCGTCCCAGCGGAAAATCCACCAATCGCACGGCGTAGAACCGACATTGAACCAATCACAATCACTCACGTCTTCTTCACCTTATGCGATTGTAAAGTTACAAAGCGTGCTGCGCTTTCATTGGCTCCGTTCTGTGAAATATACAATATGTCGGGAGCAGCGATCTGGACGAGTATTACGCAACCAGAACGTTCTGGAGCACAAGAATTTTTAGCTCGAAGAGGAGGACGCTTTTGTCCATGTGAACACTAGTACTAGATTTGAAGACCATCGATACGACATTCCTTGCTCAAGTGACAACACTCTCCACTTGGGAGGGAGACAATATGACCATACAGATCCAACGGCACCGAATTAGCTTGCGACCAAGTGGTTTGCCGGAGCAGGAATTACTGGCACCGGCTGCGTGGAAGACGCAGCAAATGGTCAAGCAGCTGCTGCATCGACGGTTGGGGCGGGTGATTGACCGCAGTGGGTGAATGGCTCAGTTCCTGTTCTAGAATGACGACTGGAAGATGCCTCGGATTGGATTGTTCTCGACGACACGAAGTTCTATGATCTGTGGCAACAGAAGTACATTCAGGTCGAAATGTGGGAGGGCGTTCGTGGTGGCAACGGGAATTTGGGAGCATTTCGAAGTATCGACGCCGAGGAAGAGGGATGAAGGGGAAAAGAGATCGAGAGGTCGAGATTCTGTGTCGAAGGCGTTACGCAGGGTGTCAAGAGCTGAGGCTGCTGAAAACGAGGTGAAAGGTGATTCTCGATCTGAGATCGCATAGCTGTTGCGGTTGTTGTAGTGATAAGGTCGCAGTGCAAATAAAGAATGACGAGGAAGAAGAGTCGACCAAGGAGAAGGAGCGTGACGACAAAAAGAATGTCGAGATATGACGACGACTAGATTGTCGATGTGGAGACTATATAGATGAACGCGCTCTGGCGCATCCCCAATACCCGGCAAGGATGCAGGCAACAGTTTGTAGCTTCACAGTAAAAAGTGTGCATGGAGACCCTGATAGAAGAAGGCGTGAAGGAAGACTTGGAGCATTTAAGCAACAAGGATGACACAGTAGCTTCGTCGGTGGAGGAGGCATGATGGCGTTGCGAGCAGGAAAAATGAAGCATCGTTGGAAGAATCAGTCATTTCTGAACGAGTAGAGGATGGAGTCAAGTTTTTTGGGGTATAACCACCTCGCAGCGGAAGTGACAAGCAGAGGGCAAGCGTATGATGTAGCATTTCTTCGCATTCAGTGTCAAGAAGGAGAACTGCGTCACACAGGTGGGGCTGAAGACGACGGCCACCTCGCCGTTGTTGAAATACTCTACAGGCAGTAGAGTTTTGTTAAAGTGGCGGCGCTATCGCGGCTTTCAGTGGTGCTGATGTTGACAACCAGTCCGAATTTGCTCCAGCGCGGTTTAGGAATCCTGCGTCTAGTGATTCCTAGGTTGTTACGATTTTCACAGCGTACCATACACTACTATTCGAAAAGGAGTCAATATTGATCGTAGTCGCTGAACAAGGCGCGATTACGAGCAGCATAAACAGCAGTGTCATCGTCGACACCGTTCAGTTCACTCTTGGGATTGCGACGATGAGGAATTATGCCCAGGGCCATGACAACAACAGTGGCGATCACAACTTCACGCGTGCGTCGCGAATGATGCATGCTTGGGCACTTTGACAAGCGTTTTTGGTTGCTTCAAGTAACAACGGGTATCAGTAGATTAAGCTAAATGGATGTCGGCGACAATACCACAATCGTCGTCCAGCCTGGAAAAGGAAGTCGAAGAGTGATCCTGCGTAAAGCTGTACTAGTAGTGTGTGATTTCGCAAAACGAGATCCCTGATGTCATCTGCGAGGATTCCCATTCCTTGCCATGCAGGATTGACCGTCCGTGTTAAGCCCCTCTTTAAAGGCGCCGTGATCTGCGGTGCCGTTTTTAATCGGTGGGGTTATAGAATTCACCTGTGCGGTTATCTGCCAGTACCGGGGCCTTTTCACTTAACCATGCATTTCTAAAGTAGTGAGCGCGCATAAGCAAGAAATTTTAGTGTAAAAGTGCCTACGCCAACTGAGGCTCTCTTAGATCTTGTTGAACGCGGTCATCCTATCGTACTTGACTAGAACAGGCCAATTTACGTGTGATACGGCATCCTTTCTCTTCAGACCAACTATGCCTAACTGCTTTGCGACGCTTCCCACCGATTCTTTCTTCACCAACATGTCAATCAGCCACTTGTTCGTATAAGCTTCGTTGCGAAGAAGTCCGCCGATGACTGAGGTCACCTTCCTGTCGTGGAACTTTGCATACATCTTCTTATACTTCAGGAAGGCAGGCCCATTCAGGGACTTAGAGATTTCCTTTGATTCACTCCTAACTTCACGGCAACATCGTCGATAGTGGCACCTTCCTTCAGCCACATCCACAGAAGGTCCTTTGTCTGACTCTTGGTCCAGGTGATCCCTGCCAGGAATGCAAACTTATTTTTGCCGTGCTTTGCCTTGTACGCCATGGTCTGGTACTTGACGAGAGCGTTCCAATTCACATGTTTGACTGCCTCCTCTTGCTTCAATCCGAACACTCCCATTTTCCTGGCGACATCCTCGACTTTCACATTATTTCTGCTCCAGAATTTCAGCAATAGTTTGGTGTCGGCCTCGGTGCGCTCGACGCCCTTGATGACCGAGAAAGCTGGCAGAAGGGTTAATGTTAATCTCTCTTCGTCGTCCGCACCGGTGTCTACATCGGACATGTTATACGTTCTTAAGAACCGTTTGCCGTGGTTGTTGCTTGGCCCAGCTTTCATCGATTGAGTTCGGCCAGTCGAGACTACTTGAGAGACTTGGTTGGTATCAGCGGCCCCAGACAAGGCGTCACAGCCCGAAAGCAACGCTGCCGCAGCCAGTAGCAGAATGCACCATATCGAAGCACGCATGGCTGGGTAGACTTGACCGGTCCGCGAAGTTTTGAAGAATGAACTCTAAGTCTCTTCCAGACAGCGCACTTGTTCACATTACTCTTGTACCAGCAATACAACAGATGCTTTCGCTCGAGGATCGAAAGCATTGGTGTTGATTCTGCACCAAGTATACAATTTCCTAGTTATCGGCCAATTCATGCAAATCTTACGTGGGACTGTACTTCCAGCATGGGATCTGCCAATGACACTGAACTTCGGTATTAGTATCATGATACGACACTCATGCGTGTGCTAGTATTAATAATTGCAACGCGATTTCATTGCCAATGGATCGTAGGCAACCTTGCTCACCTTAATTTACTGTAAATCCACTTCTGGTTATATATGTACCTCGAAATTGCCACTACTATTGCCACTACAAAGTGATAGTAGTGCTGCATATGTACACTAAGCGAAGTGGGTGAACATTCATGTTTTAACAATTCTTAAATTGCTAAAAGAGTCATTTAAAAATATAGTTATTGCAATAATAGTCGGTTCCATCGTAATTTGATAAATTGCATACTTTCTTAACAGTGATAAATTGCACGAATCGACCACTTCAGCAGTTTGATGATACAGTAATCGCTAAAGCGAGCAACAGAGTCAGCTTCACTTCCTGCAGATCCCACGCTGCGGCTGTTTCGTAATTGCTGCTTCGCAGTCACTCTGAACAAAGTGATCTGTCTGTCCGACTGGTATCATCAGCGATCTTGCTACATAGTAACTGAGGGATTACAATCAAACCTGCTTCGGTAGTACCCAGATAGATCTTTCCTTCCTCGAGTACTTTCATAGATGATATTAAGCCGCGAGCAGCCTTCCAACTCGAGGTGAGCGGTTGTGAGTGCGCGTAACCAAAGCGAACTCACCCACCGGGATGTCCGCGAAGCAAGATTGTGCGGTGTTTGGCCAGCCCGCGAGTCGACCATGCCTTCGCCATTTGTTGCTATCTGTTCCGCCAACGATTTGTCCCCTCCCAAGGTTGTGGCATGTCAGCAACTCATCATACGCTAGTGCTACGGCAACGTTAATACTGGTAGTGCTACGGCAACGTAGTACGGACAGCCCAACAGGGATTAATTTACTTAGCAATTTGAAGTAGAGGACACCATTTTTTCAATACAATTCTCAAGTGAAGGCTTAATACTCACTCCTAATTTTATCATCCCGAAAGGTAATTTAAATATTGGAGGTTCTGAGAAATGCTCATTAAATTTGGGAGCTCGTTCTGAAGGTCACTAATTGGATTTACTTGCGTTAGTGACCGCAATATGAAAAACAACTATTATAGTCCTTGAAGCGAAAGGAACACTGAATCAACAGAAAACACCCTCACTGCTACCAGCAAACAAGCAGTGACGCCTTCCTGCCTCTGGATCTTAATTGTCACCGGAGAAATTGTAGTTGTGCGGCGTTCTTGTTGGGCACATGCACATTTCTTAAAAACGGCATATTAATGTTTTAATAAAAATGTATTTATGTCTTCAATGACTTGTGTCGAGATTCTGTAAAAAAACAGTCCGTCATACAAATACATCAAGGGATATGATTGGACGAAATTCAGTTGTTTTCCAGTGCAATTAAGGACTCAGTCAGCAGTAGGAACGTCGCTGACAAGGCCACCGACGGCAAAATCAACAGGAAGAAAGCTGTGATGTCTAACTTGTTGTTGTTACTAAGCTACTTACTACTGTTTCTTGCTCTTTCTGTGACGGAACGGAACATCCCGTGCTTCTGGATTAGCATCGTGTGCTACCTGTCGGATATATCGCAGCGTAGTGACGGCTCGCTCCGGGGGCTTCTTATGTAGATGGGTACATAGTTTCAAAGGCACATTCGACATAGTAGAGGCGATCTGCCTCATCTTGGCAATCTGGGCGTCGCATTTCGGCGCCGCAGTCTGTCTTAACATTGGTAGTAAACTGGCGCACGAGCACACACCACTCGGAGTACTTCTTGCGACTACGAGCAGCAAAAGCCGAGGTATGCAGCGCTGGAAATGGGGGATATATAGCTGCAGGATTGCCCAGCCACCACAAACGTTTGACACGATGTGCTCGTGGAAAATTTGATTCTTGGATGTGGATTGGTGGAATCAAGGTCACCCTTGGATTGGCTGAGAATTTAAAGCCGGGTGACCATATGTAGTTGTGACATAAAGTGTGGGAAAGTGGAGCGACTGTTGGGAGAAGTGACGTGGATACAGACACTTGCCTGCGTCAGAGAGGGCCTTACTGGCTTGGAAGCTCTTGGTCCGAAGTTTAGAACCAAGAATAAGAGGCTCAGTCCAAGCCGACGCTTGCCTGAACCAGGTTGCCCGTAATGGATGGCGGAAAACACCCCTTTGAACGTATCGAAGAGAGTGTCCTGGCTAGCTCTGACAAGATGGCAGTCACTCTGATCAAGAATTATCCTGATCCCAAGTCCTCCGACCCTGGAATCAAGCCTGGTCCCGTCTACAACCAAGGATTTCTGCCTAAGACCCCAAGATCCAAGAACACAAGAGCTTCGATCAAGGTTATACCGACTTGTGTCTACGTCTATATGCAAACAAGCTTGGTCGACATGAATCAAGTCTTGGTTTTCAAGACCAAGACACTTCGGACCAAGAACCTTGGACTGAGAAGCGATCTTTGGGGATCTGAAGAGTTGCCTCCTGATTCGAAGAAGACCTAACTTTTAATCAGTCGAAGACTGATTCAACCCACGCATACAAGATACTGGTGGAAGTATGTCACACAATCTTTCATACTATATTGTAGTACTTAGTTTTATAACCTAAACAGAGTTCAATTTGCTTCCTAAGGCTCAAGTCGTGCAAGTTGCCTGTGACACTGAGTGCGAGCAGACCCAAGACGTCTTCGCTGTCCTTCTGAAGCTCCTTCGACCAAGCGTCGTCTGGATCTCCGCCTGTTGTCAAGTCAAGTTAGCCTGGGGTCTTAGGTGAAGTAACTTAGGGCAAACCCCAGTCTATTTCATATCTTAGTTGGGGAGGTCACGGCCAAGCCCATTTCATATTCCAAGTGCCGAAGACCGCCTGGACCTGCAGGCAGTCAACGATCAAGGCCTCCGACCAAGGAACTGCCTGTGCGAAGCGAAGACCAAGAAGCGTCATACCTGCAAAGTGAACTGTTCTCCCGGCTTGGGGAGTGGTACGCGTCTGTCAAGGGGGTCCTCGATTATACCGATTATCTTGGACCAAGAACCCTCATCAACATCGGTTTAGCCTTTTGTTCAAGGCTAGGACAAATAATCAAGAACGCTGCATATCGTGTCGTGTACAAGAATCAAGGAACTCTGCACTTGTTATATTACGAAGTGTTACGTGTGGTGCTCTACCCTAGAGTCTCGGTTCTTAGGTCCTGTGTTCAAGAAACAAGGCCGCTGTACACCCTGAACGGAAAAAGGTTCACCACCTCGTCTCAATTTTGCAAGCGATTCCTAGTCCTATTCCGATAAGTTTTCGACAAAACCGGCTCAATTTTTTAGGAATAGGGTAACCAACCAGGAATGGTCGATCGGACGGTCTGGAAATTGCTTACCAAACCAGGGATCGTTGCTGGTTGCGAAAACCTGTCGATTTGAAAGCATCGTCATGTTGAGCGGGAGCTTCTCTCCCTCCCTCTCTGAGTTTGCGTTCATACACATTCTACCGAGAATGGCGGCGAAGGACGATGCGATTCTCTACTGGCTAGTGACAAAGAGTACAACTTTAAGCAAGGCCCGGAAGCTGACATGTCTGTGCGTGCTCCACTACAGTGAACGTCCATTGATTCCAGCTTTGATATTTCGTCTTGATGACTACAACGTCGCCAACGCAGAACGGTCGTTTCGGTTAAATGCTGCGGGATTTCAAGAGCTTGTTGTACTTTTCGGATTCCAGACATCGTGATCACGGACAACCGCGACCACGTGTGCGGTGTAGAAGCGTTGTGCATTTTGCTATCGAATGCCATTCCTCCTTGTTAAAAAATGCTTTCGCTTCGACTTGGTTGCTGCTTCCAAATCTTGACTTGCAGCCTCGCTATCTAGAGGACCTTCAGTGTCGTTGTCCATTTTGTACGATTATTCAAAAGATTCATTGCTCAGCCTACATCGGAAGTCGTAAACAATTCTGCCAGCTTCATCCAGTGCATTCAGAGGGTACTCTGCATGAAGTAGCTGCCTTTCTCGTCGTTTAAACTGTGTGTAGTTGTCCACGACTCAAATACGCAGGGGAAGGCACTAGCCAGGGTACCCGGGGGGCTGCAACGGATGATCACTGGAAACATGCGCCGTGTATACTGTGCAAAATGGGAGAGTGTCGTGTTGTCTGTTGACGTTTGTGCTTGCGCTGATTTGCTACCTCCTACAACTGTTTGTACTCCGTGTCTTCATTACCGGATTCAGATTTGTTGTTGTAACTGTTTTCGGTTTTCCTGGTCCGATTCCCAAATCGAACCAGGACAAGGAATCCTTATTTGTGAAATACCCTTGTGCTTCGTGCTTCGCTGAATTCTTCGCTCTACCAGGTTCATCTTTGTAGTGCTACCAGCCCAATCGTCTAGTTACATTGCAAGTTAAGGTTCACATTAAGTTGATAAGACCACAAATTGGACGTCAGTCGAAATTCCCGGGTTAAACAGGGTTGTGGTATTCTCTGAAGTTTACTTTCAGAGTTATGGGTAGCACCGTACGCTAGCATTGGATCTGCCAAACGGTACTAATACTGTACAATGCTTCTTCGTTTTTTTGGAGAGGCTTGTGTGCGGTGATTTAATATTTCTACACTAAATTACATAGCGTACATTTTCTAAATATACACTATGTAATCTTCTAAAGCAAAATTCGCTTGCAAGTCCTAAAAACACTCCTCCGAGTACTGCGTAAGGGGGCCCTCACTTGCATCATCCTCCCCACCTAGGTTATGAATGGTAATCTCTAGGCGCCGCTTCTTTTTGGCACTATACTTTGCCTGCTGCAAAAGCCTCTTTTTCTTGCACATCACTTTCGGTCAGTCTGTACTGGGATTGGGCGGTACACGTTTTCTTCTCCGTTGGGCTTGCATTTGTGCTCGGTAGGAATGATGCAAATAGCTAATTGGGCTATTTTCTCACTGAAATAATTTGTAGATCGGGAGAAACTACGATTTTCATACGGCTCCTGCACACTCGGAACAGCTTTATTCACCAGATAGACCCATACGTTCTTTGTATCTTAGTGTGGAGCGGAAGAGCGTTTTTGTTTTTAATTACGCAGAAGGAGACGATATACGAAAGGTATACCTGGCTATTTGGACTCTAAGGCTTATGTATTCACAAACTAACAGACGATGAGCTCTCTCCCACGTCGTTATCTACCTAGCTGATCTATTCCAAGGGCAAATAGTTCTCCTGAATCTATCCAAGCTGCGTTGTGAATCGGTATGACTTTCTCATTCAAAATTTCACCACGCACCGCGCACAACGAATTGTGTAAAGTCTGCTGCGTTTCAAGTTACGGTCGAAGATGCAGCGCACCCAAGCTCTTGTGTACCCAGAAGACGTCCCAGCGGCCCAACCGGTGGCTTTGAGCTCTGGTGATGTCGTGACTACGAAATCATTTTCAATACATGCTAAAACAAGTGCTTATGAGCCGAAGATACGCGGATGTCGACAAGCTCGTGGAAGACAATTACTTCTACTGGGTGTTCAACATGCGGATGAAGTTGTCCCGCAAGACACTCGCGCACCTCGACAAACCCGATTTCGACCACAATAGTGACCGCTCAACGTTGAAATGGAAGGCCAACGATCTCAAGGCCCTTGGTGGGATAGCTGGAGATGTCAGCATCACCTACCAAGTCTACATGCGTTGAGCGCTAACGGCTGCCTGGTTCATGCTGCAAGACCGCTTCAACCGCAGTACGCTGAAGAATCGACTGCTCGTAACCAAGAAGCTGCACACTTCAAGATGGAAGCTCGCACGCGCTTCACGGAGCACGCCGACAAGTTCAAGAAGCTCGTCATGAAGATGGAGGCTATTGGAGAGCCTCTCGACGAGACACGTCAGATCTTACTGCTGCTGGGTATTCTGACGGACGAGTATTGGCTGGTGTGCAGCGTACTCAAGAAAACGCCCAACCTGAGCCTGCTGCATGCGATCGAAGCGCTTTTAGGTGTCGAGACCTTGGACGGAGCGTCGCCTAATCAAGAACATGCGCTCACAACGAAGAAGAAGGAGATTTTAAAGCGCAAGTTCAACAGCAAGTGTTACTACTGGGCCACCGAGAGGTCGACTGCCGCTAGAAGAAGGCTGACGAAAGACACGGTCAGTGTGCCTAAGAAGAGCGAGGTTCAAGCTCTGCGTTTGCGGCTGCCACGGCGATGGCCAAGTCCGAATAGCTTGTCGACTCCAATGTAAGCTTGTACATGACCAGTGTTCGGGACAAGTTCGTGTCCTTAAAGGAGCTGAAGACGCCGGTTCGCATCGTCATCGCGGACGGCACCAAGATCGACACAGTTGCAATTGGCACCGTCAGATTAAAGTTAGTGGACGGGACATCCGTCACATTGTCCGATATACGCAACATCCCTGAAATTGAAGGAAGCCTCATCTCAGTGTCGAAGCTGGCCGAGAAGGAAGTCGTCCCGCAGTTCAGCAAGGACAAGTGTGGCTTTCACTATGGCAACGCTACCGTCATGGAGACCAAGCGTTGCGGAAAATTTTACAAGCTGAAGACAGTGAGGGGCGAGGAGTGTCATGTTGCGACGGCACCTCGTAAGTGCACGCCCGTCTTGGCCACATCCCATACAAGCGATATGAATAGGTGTTGAGCATGTCGGATGGGCTACCGCGCATCATGGGAGACCCACCAAGCAACCTCGTCTGCCCGGGTTGCTGCATGGGTAAGATGCAAGCAGACAACTTCCCCGGAACCGGAGAAGCTCATCAAGAGTACAGGGGTGATCGGTTTGGTGCACTCGGACGTCATGGGTCCAATGCAGACCAAGACCCCACGTGGCTGCATGTATTCAGTGACGTACATTGACGACTACTCACGTCACATCACGGTGTACTTCCTGAAGTACAAGTCGGAAGTACTGGAGAAATTCAGAACCTACAAGGAAGGCATCGAGAAAGCAACGGGTTCGAAGATCAAGCGGGCGCGTTCCGACAATGGCGGTGAATACACAAGCCGACAATTCAAGGAGTACTTGAACAGCGCGGGCATCAAGTGTGGTGTTGTAAAACCCACGTGAATCGTCGGTAGTAGTGTAAATAGCTTTAACCCACAACAAATAGTCTATCAGACCGGCAAACTAATAGTCGGGATGAATTCTGAAGGCCCAGACTCAGTCCCTATACCGGGCCAGACGTTGGACCGTGAATTCGCTAAGTACGACTTTCACCAGTAATACACCGCGCACAACTACCGCGAACAGTCGGTAGTGTGCGCTACACACTCACACAACCCCGTAGTCCCAACAGCATAAAGTACTAGGCCTTGTCTAGGCTTATAAGGGGGCGCCGAGGTAAAACCTCGACTGGAAGCACTCAAATAAAGAGATATAGGCAATTCAGCTTTCACCCTATACAAACTCCCAATATAATCGACCACACACTCTTGGCCTTGCCAGGTGAACACTTCACTGCAATGCTCGGTGTTCACTGACGGGCATACCCACACAAACAAGCAAGTAGACTGACGTAAAGGTCTCCACATCACTCTTCGTGTTTGGTGGAATATTCAATCTGGTTATATGTCCTTTCGGACCTACATCCTACTATGTAACGAATTATGCAACTATACAATTATGTAATGAACTATGACTCGTTACGGATCTCTGTGCCTATTCACCGAAGAGTTGAACCCCCATTGAGCGTCCCTGAAGGGCCACTGAATACTCAAAATAGCCGCCGAGTTCTTGAAGGGTCACCGTGTACCCATTTAGGGTCGAACTTACGACCACCGGGAAATCCGCACTTAGACCCAGATAGGTTCGCACCGAGGACTCGGCAAAGTTCGGTATCCACAATAGTGACTTCCTCGCTCGAGTGACCAGGTCCTTCAATATAGTCGGTCGTATGAAATACAGACCAATCACACCCAATAATATCAGTCAATCACAGAGCCGAATACTCGACGTTTCTCCAAAAAGCGCGGCAGGTCAGTCAACTGGCGTATCCACACAGTGAGAAATCGCTACACCACACAAGCATGAGTGAACGGCGCCCTACACGACTCAGCAGAACGGTCTGGCGGAGAGCATGAACCGGTGCCTTGTTGATATGACTCGGTGTATGCTCTACCATGAGTGAATTGACAACAAATGGTGGACAGAAGCTGTGGACACAGCGGCGTGGATCATCAACCGGATCCCCTCCTCAGTGACGGTCAAGACACTGTATGAAATCGTGTCCGGTTCGAAGCCCCAACTCAAGAACGAAGAACGTGAAAGATTTAGGTTCACTTGGATACGCACATATTCCCGACGAAAAGCGTCACAAGCTTGATGCCAAGGCTTCAAGTGTCGTTCAATGGGCTACGAGGATAGTGTAAAAGGATTTCGTGTCCTTGATATGGCTACTGGGAAGGTACAAATTGTACGGACCGTCAAGTTCATGGATACGACCAGCGCAAGACATCTGATGTCGTAGATGGACTCCCGACACGAAAATGCTGAATTGAAGCCTTAGCTTGAAATGGAACAACCTACACAACTTGCTCCTAAATTTGGTCAAGACAATTACGTGATCAAACCTTAACATCAAGTTGAAGATGACGTGGCTATGGTTCCATATGGCCCGTCTCATCACATGATTACCCGGTCCAGATCTCGACGTATTGAAGAGACAGATGAACCGGAGGAAGCTACTGCTCGGAAGAAGCAAATTGTTGATGCTTCTGCATCGTTTGGCATTAAGCGTCAGAAGCTGATTCAAGATCGATCCAAGTCCAGCGACGACCAATTGGCTATTGTTGAAAGTCAACTGATGGCTGTGACTGAAGTTCTGAAGACCTACGCCGAGGCGACTACATGTGATGACTATGATAATTGGTAAAAGGCTATTGCAAGTGAGTTGAAGTCACTCAAGGCAAATGTCACGTGAAAAATTAGTACCAAAGCCGAAACATTAGCGTCCAATTGTTGGTCGCTGGATGTTCGCTCTCAAGCATGACGAAAACGGGCAAGTCATTCGGTACAAGGCTCGACTCGTCGCTAAGGGGTACTCGCAGCGACACGGCGTGGATCACGAAGAGACCTACTTGTCGGTCATAAGTCTAAACTAACTACGTGCGAACTTAGCGAAAATGTGTGAAGAAGGTATGTTCGTCGAACAGTGTGACGTCGACTTTCCTGTACGGTGAATTTGATGAAGTCATCTACATGGAGCTTCCAGAAGGTCTGACGGTCAAGGATGAAGAAGGACAACTTGTGTGAAACCTTCAGAAGTGCTTGTATGGACTTAAGCAAGCGTCTCGTGTTTGGAACGAGACCATCGACATTCACCTCAAGAGCCTCGGGTTCAAGGCCGCTGATGCAGACCCGTGCGTCTACACAAGAGGCCAAGGTGCGAACAAATGTGTGGTATGTCTATATGTCGACGACATGTTGATTGCTTCTCAAGAGTCAAGTGGCATTGCTTCTATCAAGGAGGACATCGCGAACAAGTTCAAGATTAAGGATTTGAGTGACGCTTGTTTCATTTTGGGTATCGAAATCGACTACATAATGGACAAGAAGCTCCTGGAAATCTGTCAGGTAGGATACACGGAATCGATTATTGAGCGGTTCGGTCAGGAGGACTCAAGCCAAGTCTGATACCACTCGACCCGAGTTGTCAGCTAACTAAGGATGATGAAACAGTCACCAGGCCAAGTAAAGTCTAAGCCTTATCGTTTGCTCATCGGGCGCCTGATGTATCTCGCTTGTGGAACACGACCCGACATCTCGGTGGCTATTGCAAAGCTGAGTCAGTTCCTCGAAAACCCCGACCAAAAGCACTGGGTGCTGGCATTAAGGTCGTCAAGTACCTGTTGAAGCCCAAGGATGTTGGGATCGTCTACGACGACAAGATTCAATCTCAGCTGGTTGCCTATCCTGACGCATATGAGGCTAAAAATCGCGACGACAGTGGTTTGGTGAGCGGTATGCTGATAGTGATGCGCGGTGCGCCAGCTGTGTGGCGATCGACATTTCAGAAGACGGTTGCATTGATTCCGACCGAGACCAAGTAGATTGCCCTAAGTGACTGCGTGAAGGAGTGTGTGTGGATGCAACTTCTACTCAAGAACATTGGCGATGACCAAGTCGGCACTACATGATCTACGAGGACAATCAATGTGCAATGGCGTTGGCAAAGAACGTCGGTTATCAAGCACGCACCAATCATATTGACATTCGCTACCACTTCATACGTGAAAAGTTAATGAGTGGTGAGGTCAATCTGAAGGACAGCGGTGATGATGAAGATGAAGCGACGACGATATACGAGGATAATCAAGGAGCGATGGCATTGGCGAAGAACGTTGGATACCAAGCGCGTACCAAGCACATCGACATTCGCTACCACGTCATCCGCAATAAATGGCAAGCAACACGTCAAGCTCGAGTATGTTGAGTCGAAGAAGCAACTCGATCACTTCCTGACCAAGGGTCTATCACCCAAGACCTTTCGTCACCTATTGGAGCGCTGCAACATGGTGCCAGTGGTCACGTAGACTACGAATTGAGTGGGGGTGTTGTGGTTGCACTTCGTTCTCCCCTTGCTGCGGGCACTTAATCGCTTACTTCTGATTGGACGAAATGTACAATAACTTTTCTGTGATTGGTTCATCGCTGAGAATTCTCAAATATTATTGTCTAAGAGATTGAAGTTGAAGTTGACAAGAGGATCAAGGTCCAGGATATGCTGCATTGGCCCTCACTCGAGTTATTGGAGTTAGAGTGTGAGAGTTAGTGGAGACCTACCTGAGACCAAGGAGAACAAAACGTACAAGGCAATTTTTACTCATCCATTTTAATTTACTTTCGGATTTCCATTATACTACTCACTTCACTCCTACCAAGCTTCGTCGACCATACTAAAAACAAGTAGCAACACTGGTAAAATCAATGTCAACGCCCCACCCACCTTGTCTTTGGGCAACACAAAGTGGGTCGAGTCCATCTTGAGCGGCGCCGCACAACTCAGACTTAGTTCCTCAAAGCGTGCGTAGTCCAAAACCTTCCGCTTGGAGCGGTTACACGTCACCAACGTTCCTCGATTGCGCGTCAACGTGGCGACGTTGGAAGTCTTTCATCCTGGGGCTGCACATTTGTCCAACATCACGTCACCCTTCAAGTTTGGGGTGAGCCATCCATGGTTGAAATGTCGGCTTTCCTGAGATCAATCAAGAGGGTCCATGTGAGTAGCAAATATGGCACAATCAATTGGCGTGATGCGTTTAAAGATTTAATGTTGTGGCGACTTAAGAACTGAAACCGATGGTGTCATGGTGTACACTGAGTAGTTATACTGCTCATAATCGCGCTTTGTTCGACGGTTACGATCAATATTGGAGGTCAGACCAGGCCAGATCACGTAGCCGCTGACTACAGATCAAACAAGCATCCCCAACTTCTGTGTGACGCTCCCACCGATACATTCTCCACCAGCACATCAATCAGTCAGAGTTTGGTCTGTCTAACCCATCTTGATCTTTCTCCCGACCATGTTTGCGTGCATCTTCTCGTACTTCAGGATGGCAGCTTCATTCGTGGGCGAGGTCTTCCTCAACAGGTTGGTAACAGACTCCACACTCTTACCGTTCTTCAGGAACGTATTGAGCAGGCCCTCTGTCTGGCCCTTGGTCCAAAAGAATCCTAACAGATATGCATACTTCTTGTGAGAGGGTTTACCGTTCTCCTTCTTGTAAACCATTTCCTTGTACTTGACCAGTGCTCTCCAGTTCTTATCGTAGACTTGCGCATTCTTCATTAGAGGGGCAATTCCCAGTGTCTTGGAAAAGTCATCCACGCCTACCTTACCGAGTATGGTCTTCAGATACTTCGTGGTTTCATCTTTGGAGCGCTGCACGCCGCCGATTACCGAGAAAGGTGGTAATGGGAGAGAGACTCCTCTCTCTTCGCCGTTCGCGCTAGTGTCTACGTCGTCCGTATTGTATTTCCTCAAGAAGCGTTTGCCTTGGTTGTCGTTTGCATCCATCAATTGAGCGCGCCTTGTCGAGTCAAGTTGGGAGACTTGGTTCGGGCCGGTGGCCCCGATACGGCTTCACTGCTTGAAAGGCAGGCAACCGCAGCCAGTAGCAGGATATAACATGCCGGTGCGCGCATGGTTGGTTTGAGCTTTGTTGGACTTGAACAGTGTGCGGAGTTTTGGGGAATGGCCAGCCATCTCAAATCTTTGATTTCTTCAGGGCTCGAGGTCCTGGACAGCAGACCTGTTTTCCGCAACCAGCTCAATCACCTCGGCTTTTGACACTGCCGAGCATACAAGGCACAAGTAACTTGCGACGAGTTTCCTGGTTGTTTGAACGAACTGTGGCACATGCTTTGGATGGCACCGTACACTCCAGCATGGGATCTGCAAATAGCTAATACAGTACGTTAGAAGCTGTTTTGTAGAGTACTGTACGGCACTTGATAGTAGTCGTATTATTTGTGCATGAGACTTCTACGTACGTTAACACTGACCCTATTACACATGTCATGACTGACCCTCGTTCGACCTACTGAATCCAGCATTAAAAGCGATAACCCTTACCTCGTAACTCAACCTTAATGAGCCCTGGGCCACCTAGAGACCCCCTGGATGGATTGGGGGAGCACTTCGCTTCGCTCGGTCTGAAGCCAAGCAGTATGTATTAATACTTGTTTTGTTAGATTTAGTTGATGTTACTGTAATAGGCTGATAATTATCCCTG
The DNA here is from genome assembly GCA_011947355.1 of Phytophthora boehmeriae. Lineage (NCBI taxonomy): Eukaryota > Oomycota > Peronosporomycetes > Peronosporales > Peronosporaceae > Phytophthora > Phytophthora boehmeriae. Next base: position 172,956 of record JAAVTJ010000065.1, on the reverse strand, counting down.
CCACTGTATAGTCACAATCATTGCACCTTTCGTGTTGGCTTCATGATTTGTGAGTCGTGACGAATGTGTCGTGGCTAGTGACGGCATGCTGTGTCCTGACAGGAATTTGAGGTCTACAAAATGTTGTTACCTCAGTTGTACAAGGAAGTGTGTACCTAGATGGAAATGGCGCTGGGTCGAACTTTGCCGCAGCTCGAGGTTCGCTTGAAGAATCCCCAAGCCCGAGCTTTCGACGATCACCAACCACGCCAAGAAGCGATACAGTGACTGTTTCACCAGGAAGACGGTAGCACGTCGACAGATCCTTAAGGGCATCAGTGGTGTCTTCAAACCGGGCAATATGACACTCGTGCTTGGCCAACCGGGTCCGGGCAAGTCTGCACTGCTGAAAATACTAAGCGGTCGGTTCCCCATGGACAAGAACGTGGTGCTTGATGGCAACATCACTTACAACGATCTACCGCGGGAGAAAATCCTCGACCGCCTGCCTCAATTCGTGTCGTTCGTGCCTCAAACCGACAGTCATTTCCAATGCTCTGCGTACGTGAAACAACCGCGTTCGCGCATACTTTCAGCGACGTCTATCATAACTCGTTTTGTAGATAGTAGTACGATAGTAGTAGCGCTCTTTCGTTATTCATGGGTGCTTCTCTTACTTGGTAGGCAGGATTACCAGTATGCAAAGGTTTAGCCAACCTGCACAAAGGGCTTTTACATGGTTGCATCGAGCCTTGTCTAAACTGATGCTATAATTCATTTAAAAATGTATTTAAAAACATGTTTAATAATTGTTTTTTAAATATCAATTTCGCGGATGTCACGTGCCCTTATTCCTCAGACGTGATGCTGCCATCTTCCCGCCAGGTTCCGAGTCGGAAGCGCTCGCAGCTGCAGCTCTGGAAGCGCGTGGGTCTGTCGATAAGTTGTTGCGTCTTGTGTCTCTTCCTCTGGGTGCAGTACACCATCGTGACGACTCAACTGGGGGCGCTCCGAGCCACGTGGACGAGCTGCAGGGCGCCACTCAGCAGGACGAGCCGCCGACGGACAGTCAGAAGCGACTGCGAGGCGTCCCAGCCCCTCCCAGGCCCCTGCAGACTGCGACGAAAGATGGAGCTCTGGACCAAGCGCTGGAGGGAGCGGCGGCCGACGAAATGCTGGCGAGCGAAGACGTCGCAGACATTCAGGACCCAAGCGAGACGGTCACTGCAGTGCCCTCGGAGCAGCAGGAAGCCCGGCGACTGGCAGTGAGGAAGGCCATGAAGTTCGCGTGGGGAAACTACGAGGAGCACGCGTTCGGAGGCGACGAGGTGGGCCCGAAGAACGGCGTCAAGCTGGACAATGTGTGGGGAGACATCGCCTGCTCTCTGGTGGACGGCATCGACACGCTCTGGATCATGGACCTGAAGGAGGAGTTCCAGCGAGCGAGGGATTATGTGGCGCATCATCTGGATTTCTCGCACTTGGGACGAGATGGCAACAACCTCTCGGTCTTCGAAACCATCATCCGAGAAGTCGGAGGTCTCTTGAGCGCGTTTGACCTGTCAGGGGACAATGTGTTCAAGAACAAGGCCAAGAGCTGATGGACCTACTGACCCCTGCTTTCGACGAGGACGAAGGCGTGTTCTACACGCTGTTCAATCCGTATACAAAGGAGAAAAGTTTTGCTGCGTGGGCTGGGCATCGGTACGTTGTGTTTGATTACTAATTACGGTGGAAAGCTGCGAGGTTTTATTGACAGCTTGCTTGGTACGGGTGTAGAGCTCATATCGCAGATGTCGGGACACTGCAACTGGAGACGCGGTACCTGTCAGACATTACCGGCGATCCGAAATACGCAGAGATGGTACGTAATAATTGTTTCATGGGCAACGTAGCGTTATTGATTTTTAATTTGCACTGCTGAACCAGGGAGACGCGTTTTACCAAATTTTGAAGCGTGAAGGATCATACAAGAAGACTGGGCTGTTCCCTGTGCACTTTGATGCTCCTAGCGGAAAGTTTGACACGCACAGCACAATCACGTTGGGTGCTTTAGGCGACTCTTTTTACAGTATTTGCTGAAAGTATACATTTACAGCGGGAAGCAAGAGGAAGACGAGTACCTCCGCGAACTGTACGATGATGCTGTTAGGGGTATGGAAGAGCATCTGTTGTACTTCTCTATCCCGGATGACCTATACTTCTTACAGGAACTCAAAGTGCCGTCATTTTCGGTGCGTGGGCGAAAATATTGCCAGTTGGCTGCGAATGGAGATGTACTCATGTTTGTGTTATTCTCACAGGCTATTCAGCGCATGGACCACCTTCTCTGCTTCGTTCCCGGCCTCTTAGCGTTGGGTACGCTGGCAGAGACTGAGGACCACGCCAAGAACGCCAAACACTTAGACCTGGCTGAAAAACTCATGGAAACGTGCTACCAATTCTACCATCGACAGCCGACAGGGTTGTCTCCCGACATTGTAAACTTCCCCAAGATGCGTGTTGTGGACCCCAAGTACCGCTTGCGGCCAGAGACCATCGAGAGTTTGTTCTACCTCTACCGTGTCACGAAGAACCCCAAATACCGTGAGTTTGGCTGGGAGATTTTGAGGCGCTGGAGACGCACGCCAGGGTCAAACACGGCTACGCTGCCGTCTTGGACGTTACCAAGCTACCTGCACAAACAGAGAACAAGATGGAGAGTTTTTCCTCGCCGAGACGCTCAAGTATCACTATTTGCTGCAGGCGCCAGAGAGTTTAATTCCTCTCGACAAGTATGTGTTCAACACGGAAGCGCACCCACTGCGCATCCACAGAAGGAAGTAGCGTCGAGTAACTACATGCGTGCGCTTAGCTGCAATACAGTGTTTGTCAAACGTGATCCACAAATTGAGTTTGACGTGCGGTGATTTAGCTCTGTGCAACATGAGAATGGCTGCACCGATATCATGGGGTCAGGAAAAATAGAGTCGCGAATTGAGAATTGATGACAAGTCTCCACGTACCTGTTGAAAGTATCAAGAAGGGAAGGACAGCAAGAATCTGGTGCTTGGAGCTGTACATCTCTGTGCACCGACAGATTTCTAATGTACCGATGACGAATCTCAGTGGGGTGTAACAAGGATTGTGACGACTAGTCTTGCATTGCACAAAAACTCACCGAGTAGGAACGTGGATAAGAAGTATGCCCGCGCCAATATTCGCCCAGCAACTACCGGAGCTGGAATTATCCAAAGACGACAGCGAGGCGTTGCTGGAACTCGAAGCTGTACTGGTGGCCAACAACCTCGAACAGTATGACCAACTTCTGCATCGCCCAAAGAAGGAGAAGGCCAAAATGGCGACACCAAGCAGTCAATGGCACGAGATGCGCAAGGTGGAGAATCTCCGAATCTACGAAGAGCGCGCGTCCGCCAACTCCCACTTGCCCAGTATGCCGACGATCCTCATGTTGGGATCAATTGTAGGCGACCTGGACGATATCATGTACGGGGCCGTGGCTGCCACCGACGCGGACGAACGAATCAAGGACCGCGTTCTTCAAGATGGAGCAAAGGAGACCAAAGTGCTGCGGTGTATTGTCAAGCCGTCGGAGCGCAACCCGTTCCGCCAAGTTAGTGTCAAGTGGCAACTCTACAGCACACGCGACTACGTATGCTTGAACTCCACAGGCTTCGCACGAGCCCCCACAGGCGAGCGGGTGGGTTACAGTCTAACTCACTCCATCGCGTTCGACGGGAAGCTCCCGATTTTCGACCGACACAGTATCGACCGAGGGAACCGATCGGTCTGCGTGCTGTATCGACAAAGAACACCGAACACTGTCGAGTGCTACGCTCGTGGTGTCTTCGACTTTGAGACCAAAAGGGACCCGATCGCGAACAGTGTGGCGCTGCAGGTGATCGCAAACCAGTGGCTCTCGCACGCTCGGATTGCGGACTTGGCGCACATGAAGAAGATCGTGTCGCGATTGAAGCAGCAGGTCGCATGTGGGGAGCCGATCGCAAAGGCGCGCAAGCCAGTGACCTCGCGGTCTTCTTGCCGACTCTGCAGCAAGCCATTTGGGATTCTAGGTGGTGCGAAATCCTGCGGTGTCTGCCTCAGCGCGATCTGCTCTCGCTGTTGTGTGAAAAAGAGCGTTTGCGTCGCCAACCCAAACGCACGTGGAGTCCTCGAGATGAAGAGAGATTTCTGTGCACGATGTATCCAAGAGGTTTCGCTGAGCGATGCCGTTGCCGTTGCGCGCGAAGAGATCCGTGGCGAAGCGAGGTATGCGCAACTTTGAAGAGTATGAGGCAGATAATATCGTAAAGGTGTACTATGAGCGAAGCTACCTACGCGATGAATATGTCAAGCAGTGACGTGCGTGGGCACAACAATCGTGTGATCTTATTCTGCCTTTGATCGAGGCAGAACTATACAGTTGTGCGTCTCACTAGTAGTAATCTTCAACGAGGTCACTCTTGGCGCACACGGCCATCATAGCCGGCCTGGAACTATCCCACGTCGACGAAGCAGCAGGAACTCAATCGAAACCGGCAATCTTAGTCAGCAGCAAGTGCATTGGCAGACAGAACCACTCTCACTACCTACAATATTCCAGCGGCGACTAAGTCTCTAAAAGCAGTGCAGCCGATTCTGAACTCTTGTCGACTTCTTTTCAGTGCGCAATTGTCTTCATCGTGTGCAAATGTTCTCAGCAGCTTACTCCATGGGTGGCGGTGGCATAATTGTTTTCGAATCGAGATAGCTATCGTCGAGCATTGATTCATGAAATCCATTTCGGTTCCTCCGGGGTTCTCCATGTCGGAGCAAGATGGCAACCTACTCCGAGAGTTGGCTGATACTCTCGCGGTGCACAACATCCAGCAGTACAACACGTTGCTGAAGACCAAGGACGGGTTTGCAGACACTCGGATCTGGAAGGAGCTGCGCCGAAAGGATGGCGCGCGAATTTACAGGGAGCGATCGATACGCAACGGACTACCTACCACTCCATCGCTGCTGTTGTTGGGAACACTGGAAGGCACAGTCGACGAGATCATGTACGGTGCAATGGCCACGACAGAAAAGGCTATTCGCATCAAGTCAGCGTACACACAAGACGGCGTGATTAATTGCAAGGTGCTGAAAGAGCTCGTGCACCCGACGATGGATGATCCATTCCACCATGTCAGCGTCAAATGGCGTCTGTACAACAACCAACGTGACTACGTGTCGTTGGACGCCACGGGCATCGCACATACGGTGAAACGCGAACGGGTCGGCTACAATATTTCGCACTCGGTGGCATTTGCACAAATTCCGGCCCTGGACAAATCGGACGGTATCGAACGTGGCAACATGTCAGTGTGCTCGTTGTATCACCAGAAGAGTCCAACGACAGTCGAGTGCTACGTCCGTGGGTTTTTCGACTTTCACACTCAAAGCGAGATGGTCAACGCCATGGCACTTCAGAATGTTGCAACGCAGTGGTCATCTTTCACACGAAATCATGAATGCGCACTGATGAAGAGGTTAGTGTGGCGCATGCGCAGAAGCACAAGTTTTCCGAGTTCAAAATTGCTGGCCAACAATCGATCGCCATTTATCCACGGACAAAAACCAACGATCCCAGTATGCTGCGAACTATGTTCAAGGAATTTCGGTTTCCTTGGCACCAAACACAAGACTTGTGATACCTGTTCTCGCAGAGTGTGCTCGCGTTGCTGTTCTAAGCACACCGTGTGCGTTGAGGCTTTAGATCAGCTCTCAGTCCTGGTCAAGAAGGGTCATTTCTGCTGCACGTGTCTTACTGATGCATCTAACACCGATGCTCTAGGAGTGGCACGGGACGAGCTGGCCAGCTCGGAAGCCTATAACGAAGCGTGTATCGCCAAAACTGAGGATGTGGCGCAAGCATCGATCATGCTGAGTGCAGTCCAGCGGCGCAGCCAGGTTAGCTATCATATCTTAGTGAGTCGCGACAACTTCACAATATGATCCATGCGATTATCTCTCGCTCACCAGTGTTCATTGTCGTGCAAATTCCATGATTCTGTGCCAGTGTTTTCACTACAAATGTCTTGTTGCCTTCAACATGCCTGCTGTGTTTAGAAGGAGAACTTGTCCGGGCTGGAAATGCTGCTGGATCGTTGCCGGACGCCAGACATCAAGATGGTATTTGTCGATGTGTCGCTGTTCCAAGACAAACGATCTGCCGGATGCCACCACGATTCGACTTGCTCTTGATTCTCCGCTTGTAATTCTTCACGTGCAATAGCCAACGCGCTGGTGTTGTGAACCTCATTGATGCATTCCCTGCAAAACGTACGCTTATTTTTCAGCACCGTGAAGCGGTCCGGAGCGACTGCGCACACCCGTTTCTTGGTGTAGCACGTAGCGCAGACCTGATGATCGCACAGATTGCAAGTACTCATAAAGCGAGATTTCTTTCGACAAGCATTGCACCGTGCACCAATAAGGGCCATTACACCGAGGCTGGCACGCTTAGTTGTTGGAGCTCTAAAGTCACTTAGATCGTCGGCGAAAGAATACATTCTCGAGGACGTCGAGCTCCACCCATAGCTTTTGCGCATTTTCCACGCAAGTTTTTTCATCAAGGCACATTCACTTTTGCGCGAGAAAGCTGCCCATTGTGAAGCGATCGCTTGAAGCGCCAAGTTGCCCAGCATTTCATTCTGCGTACGAAATTCAAAGAATCCTCGAACATAGCACTCGATGGTAGTAGGCGTTTTCTGGCGGTACAGCGAGCAGACGGACATATTGGCACGCTCAATACCGTGAGTGTCTTGAAAGCTTGGGAGTTCCGAAAATGCAACAGAATGAGAAATGTTGTATCCGACGCGCTCGCGCTTGGTTGTCTCCACTATGCCAGTGGCATCGAGAGAGACGCAGTCACTCTTGAATGGTAGAGCCGCCACTTGACGCTGATGTGGCGAAACGGGTCTTCGAATGTCGGTCGTAGAATGTCGTGCAGAACTTTGCTATCTTGGACACCGTCACGTGTGCAGGCGGATTTGATCTTGATAGCTTCGTCGGTTGTGGCCACGACGCCGTACATGATATCGTCGAGCTGGCCTTGAATGTTTCCGAGCAGTAGCAATTGTGGGGTGATCGGGCCCTGATTCGACACTGCAACGCGCTCCTTGTAGATTCTAACTCCGTCCCGGCGACGGACTTCTCGCCACCGTGTCGGGTCTGCCAGCCCGTCCTTGGTCACTAGCAGCGTATTGTACTGTTCGAGGTTGTGTGCTGCCAGGGTCTCCGCAAAGTTGTGCAGCATCGTTGCGTCCTGCTTGGACAGCTCGAGCACCGGAAGAAGTTGAGCGAGACGCGTCATTGCTCTTTCTCGGGGCTATTTGTGTTGCAGTTTGCTGGCAAGGAGGTGGTCGGACGCTCGCATTCGACAGGCTAAAATCAGTTCTGAAGCGAGTCACGAGCACTCGCTTTTTCGTCGCCATGAAGACCGAGGCGATTAGCATGACGAAAGTCTGAGCTCCTTTTCGATTATCGAACTCTACGCATCTTGACCATTGACTTGTGCGGCAGTGGCCAGCGAGTTGACTGCAGCTCTGTCTCGTCGAGCAATTGATGGTCAGCGAGCGTTTCAGCTTCGGAATTCCGCTGTGCTCCGCCGGCTCCGGCTTGACACCGACTTGGCGCTCTCGGTGGGTCGACAAGGTGCCTCACCGACAAGTAGCACCACTCCGACGGTGGCTGCACCGACAGCGGCAATCAGGTACCACCAATACTGTTGTACTGCGTTTCATGCGGCGTACGAGGTGGAGAATCGACTAGATCGTTAGCCCACATGCTTGCTACGCTAACTTACGGCTAGCTTGACTTAACTACGAACCAAGAGCGACGGAACGGAACACACTGTATTCACTCAAATCCCGCGTCATTCACTGCACAGTGGTGTCGTGAAACACTGAATCGTGGCGCCAATGAATGCCCCATCGACAGCCAGTCGAGATCAGTTGAAGACACAAGTTCGTGGTCGACAGGGTAACGGCTTAACGCGATACGAGCGACTCGCGCGTTGAGCAACACTCCACGAAGGCGCTGAATGCGCTGGCGTGTGCCTCTGAGGACAGCCGTGCCTTCTACCAAACACACTACGCACACATGGCGACGAACGGCGTTCCGAGTTTGTGGGGCCACGGCTTAACGCCAAGCTTATTCTTCTTACTCTCCACCGACCCCAACTGACGTTCCGCTTAGACGTTCTGGACTCGAGAGCTCATTTGTTCGATTAGGGTGTGCGCTACACTTGCGTGTGGAATTCGCTGACGCTCGGCGTTTGGTCAGCAGCTCGCGTGTCTGTGGATCACTTCGGAATTCAACAACGACAGCATGCGTCTCGTGCATTTGCTACGTGAGCCTACCATCTCACGACAGGATTGCAGCATGCTGCAGAGCCTCGCAGATACGCTGGCAGGACACAACATGGCGCAGTACAACACCCTCGTGGTGACCAAAGACGGTCGCCCTGAACCAAAGCGATGGCGGGAAGTCCGACGTCAGGGCGACGTCCGCATCTACAGCGAGCGAACGTCGTCTTCAGAACAGTGCACATGTCCGTCCACACCACAACTCCTGCTATTAGGTACCATCGAGGGTAAACTGGAGGACATGATGTATGGGGCCGTGGCCACCACGGACGAGGCCATGAAGATTCAGTCTGCCTGTACCAAAGACAGCGTTCTCGATAGCAAAATCCTCTACGAGATCGTCCGCCCGAGCTTTGACAACCCGTTCCGTACGGTAGCAGTGAAATGGCGTCTCTATGAGGAACGCGACTACGTGTCGCTGGATGCTACGGGGATCATCAAACTCCCTGGTCGCGAACAGGTCGGGTACAGTATCTCTCACTCAGTCGCCCTCGCCGACATCCCGAGCTTTTCCAAAACCCACGGGATCGAGCGTGGCAACATGTCCGTGTGCGCTCTGTACCGACAAAAGACCGCTACAACCGTCGAATGCTACGTACGAGGCTTCTTCGACTTTGAAACGGAGAACGACGTGCTCAGGAACATGTCGCTCCAGGAAATCGCCTCTCAGTGGTCAGCTTACGCACGGAAGAGCTCGTGTGCACTGGCCAAGAAACTATCGTGGAAGGCACGTAAGAACTGCGGCTGGAGCTCCCACTCGACTCGAACGTACTCGTTCGCAGACGACCTCGACGATTTCGTGGCGCCAAAGCTTCGACATCGACTACCAGCGTCTCAAAAGCTACGATGTGCTGTGTGCAACAAGAGCTCGAGTTTCCTATCAAGCATTCGACAGGCGTGTTCCAGCTGCGACCTGCCCATTTGTTCAAAGTGTGCCGTGAAGCACTCGGTCGTGGCATTGGCACCCGATCAACACACGGTACTGGAGAGGAAGAGATCGTTCTGCACGCCTTGCATGACGGCAGTGGAGAATTGCGACGTGTTGACGATTGCACGAGAAGAGCTCGTGAGTTCTCAAGAGCAATACGCCAACGACTACTGGTCCCGACTTTCGTCGACCACCACCAACTCGTCTTTTGTATCGCGCCACAGCAGTGTAAGCAGTCTCAGCAGCAGTCTCAACAGCTTCCACCTCGCCAGAGGTGGCAACGACATCCCATGAAGTACGAAAAACGTAGCGATGACCAGATCCACTCGATGTGCAGGTAGTGCAAAGCACCGTCGGAAGTGCAACAATGTTGTAGCCATTATCAATTAAAAATATTGTATCCATTTCTACAAATATTACTATAAAAAAATCGATTGAAGAGGTCTTCACTTTTTTGTAAAAAGTCCAACCCTTTTCAGTTTAAAAACATGATCTCGGACCACTTTCCGTTTAAAAACGGATTTTACCTTGATAATTAAAATATTTTCCCTAAGTGCGGTGCGATGCGCACCCGCATTTGGATCCATTTTTTAAGTTTTAATTGGAAAACACGCTCACCCAAGCTTTTAAAAAAGGTAATTTAACATCACATTTTATTTTGTTTATAAATCGTGTTTTATATATAATTATTTTAAAAATGTTTATATTTTAACATTAAAAGTAACATTTGAAATGATTTTTCAAGACTCAATGAAGCCATTTCTACTTCTGTACCCATTTCTAATCATTTGTCATTAGCGACCTCACTTTTCGGTCATACTCTAATGAGCGACGCCTCGACGCCTCCTTTGGCCCCTTCGTCTCGGAGAACGAGCGGGAGCGGCTCCCCTCGAGCGTGCAGTGGTCGCATGTGGGTCACCACCGCACGAGCATCCCTCCGGAGGCCACTTTCGACCACCAGGACGCGCAGATCAAGCAGGATCTCTTGGCTCTCATCACGCAGTACTTGGAGCAGCAAGGATTCGCCATGTCCAGCGCCACCATCCAAGACGAAGCCAACGTGAAGCGCCACGGCCGACTGCAAGAAAGGGACGCTCTCAGAAGACTCGGCGCCGCCATTATGGACGGCGATTGGGACCTGGTGGCCAAGCTCTTGGGCAAACACTTGAAGAAATTCCACGCCGCCCATCAAGGATTTCTATACGCTGTGTGCAAACAGGAATACCTGGAGCTCATCGACCGACAGGAGTACCAGAAGGCCTTCACCTTCCTCACGACGCACCTCAAGCCGCTGGAGAAGGTGGCGGCCGCCACAAGCTCCAGTCGTCATGAGTTCAAAGAGCTCTGCTACCTGCTCACGTGCAAAGCAGTGGGGAATCGGATGCCTTCCGGGACTGGGAAGGAGTGGTGCGGTCAAGGGAGAAGCTTGTGGAGCAGTTGAGAGCGACGTTTGCATTGGAAGAAGTGATCTCTCCACAGCAGGATGGAGAGACGACGACTGTAGCGGTACCGCCCGTGGCGATGCCCGACAACCGACTGGTGCAATTGCTGCATCAGAGTGTGGCCTACCAGATGGAGTTCAGTCGGTATCACCCCAAGACAATCCCCAAAGTTACGACGCTACTGCGAGACTTTGAGTGCGAAGTGTTGCCTAATGCTGTCAAAAGCACGTACGTGGGGCACTCACAAAACGTCAAGTTCGTCACGTTCGTAGGAACAGACGGTGAGCTTTTGGCGTCCGGTTCGAGTGACGCCAGCATCAAACTATGGCCCACTGAGATTCCGACCACTCAACAAGAAGGCGGCGACGAGGAATCCGACGAGACGACAGGCACCGTTTGTCGATATTGGTCGCGAGACCTGCTCGGGCATTCATCCCGAATCTGGTACCTCTCAGCGAATGCATCCGGCGAACGCCTGTATTCTGGTTCTGGTGATGGTACTGTGAAGATATGGGATTTACGTGCTGCGTTAGAAGAGAGGGCTGCTGCCGAACAAGCTCAAAGCGATGGCGATGACGTCCACAACGGCCAGCGTGGAGCGAATGTGGTGCCGCTTGCAGAGGCGGCTGCCGCAGCATCAGGGACCAATGTTGCAATCGCAGCGGCCACGGCTCTTCCTCACAGCTACTCAGTGACGTCTGCAGAATGCCTTGCAACGCTTATGAGTCCAAACGGAGGCGACGTCTACACGGTGAACTTGCACCCCAGCGAGACGCATTTGGTAACTGGAGGCTACGACCAGAGTGTTCGACTGTGGGATATTGCTACTGGCGCTGTGGCCAAGACCTTCCGTGGCCACTTCGCGTCGGTGTGTGACGTTCAATTTAACCGGCACGCCAACTTCATCGTGAGTGGCTCGAAAGATGGATCCATCCGGCTATGGGATATTCTGAGTGGGTTATGTGTGCACACGCTACGTCAGACGCTAGGCGAAGTCACGTCGATCTCGATGGCTTCCAATGGATACACGCTGCTCAGTGGATCTCGAAACAACAGCAATCGCCTGTGGGATTTGCGTATGCTTCACACTCCGCGCGCCCACTTGTCGACGGGATTGAGTAGTACAGGCTCAAGTGGCGGCTCAAGTGGGTCTCTCAGTAGCTACACTGGTGCTGGCGTTAGCGGCTTCAGTAATGGCTACGGCTCTGGTTACGCATCTGCCAATGGCATCGGTGTGTCGGGAGGTGCTGGCTTTGGGAGCAGCAGCAACTTGAGTGCGATAGGCAGTTTTAACGGCGGAAGTACTACCTTCTCTGGTAGTCGTAACGCAGAACAGCGGCCTCTGCAGCGCTTCAAGGGTCATCAAAACACGGCCAAGAATATTGTGCGCGCATCATTTGGTCCACGTGAAAGATTTGTTCTGGGCGGGTCTGAAGATGGATACGTGTACGTTTGGGAAGTGGCGACGGGAAAGCTGCTGGAGCGGCTCGCTGGTCATCGTGGTGTGACCTACAACGCTCGTTGGCATGAAAAGCAGGCGCTACTGGCGTCAAGTTCCCATGATGGAACCGTCAAAACATGGTGGTGGCAAGACAAGAGTATCTAGCGAACCCCATGATGGTTGGTGAAGCATGCGAGCTGACAGCTCGGGTTCTCAACGTGGTACTGTATAATCTATGGATATAGTTTATCTAGTTCTGTACTTGTGCTCACTGCTGCTCGATGACATCGCTCACACCAGTACGGTCCAAAAACGTTCTCCACACGACTGGAAAGAGATCGGCAACATCTTTGGCTACTTGTTTGCCTTCCTCTTCGTGTTGCTTGCTTGATGCAACCCCACGGAAGAGCTTTTCTTCAAACAAATATTCCAAGAAGCGTTCACCCAGCGCTTCGTAAGCGTTGCAGACCTCGTCAGAAATCTGCAGGAATGCGGGGATAGCTTGGAACCTCTTAAACACAGATTTCTTCGCAGTGTCAAGTGCTTCGGATGGAGACAGAGCTTTCGCTCTACCCTTTGGGGCCTTTTTCGAGTTAAGCGAGCGGCAGAAAGTCTTCGTTTTTCCCGGATTGCACGTAGGCACACATACCACACACTTTTGTGCTTCTGCATCCCGATCACCGCGGCATCCTCGTCCAAGAAAAGATGTACGCCGCCTTCATGTTGGTAAGCACTCTTGCTGCGCTCAAGAGCTGCTTCAAACTCAGCAGGATTGAACTCAGAGACGTCGTAGGTCACGGTACGAACTCCAAGCGCCCCCATGAACTCGTACAACAGCACTGGGTTCACGCAGATCTCGGTGCCTTCCAAGGCGTGATAGCCCATTAGCGATAGCCCATAGAAGACGGGTGTGTCTTCCGACAGGTAGTCCAGCAGCTGCACGTGTTGATGACTGGGGCAGAGCACCTCAAATGATGCCGTGGCACGCGTCTGCCAAAGGAACTCACACAGCAAGTTGCGCTTGTCCGACTCGAGGGCGAACAACATACGCAAAATAGCGATAGCAATGGGCGCCGCCGCGAGGAACGGGTCGTTGCCATTACTGCGCTGCTCCTGCCGCGCACGTTCAACATCCTCAATCGTCTGCGCCATCAAATGTGTGTTTTTCGACCCCAGCACAAACACAAACTGGCCATCACTGCGCTTCAGAATTGCCAAGTGACCAGCTTCGCCATTTTCCTTGGTCGTAGAGATCACCCACTTGCTCGATGCTTGTGGTTTGGTGAAAAACTTAGACAGTTCCTCCTCTTCAGACCCGGAATGTTTCTTCAGCTCCCCGTCGTCTTCTTGTCCTGTGAACTTCCTGTATCCTCGAATGAGTGGGAAGTAGTAAGTCTGTTGGTCCTCGGAGCTCCACTTTGCAATGCAATTGCCACGTGGCAGCCACTCCCGCGCGTACTGAGACTTTTGGTAGATGGCGTCGTCGGGTCTTCCTGGTCGCCCCACCTTGATGTCGTGCATGGTCTCCAGCCCTGGGAGCAGCTCCGGTAGCGCGTGCCGCTGCTGGACACGGACGTCTTTGTCCTCGTTGGCCTTCTGCACATGTTGCTGCCACAGTTCCGAGTCCTTGGCGACCACCTGCTCGAAGGTCGAGGCATGTCCATGTTGACTTTCTAAAAAGTATCCAACTGCTCTCGGCCTTTTCGCATGTGGACGGACTTGCTGGCGTCTTGATTGGCCTCCAAACTGTCCAGGAAGAGAGATAAATCGCTCGACAGCCGCGTGGCAGGAGGGGCGAAGGATGAAGTCGAAGCTGGAGAGGAGGACGCCATTGTGACACAATTGAGGAAGATTGGCAAATGACAGCGAACTGCTGGTAACAGTTCAAATGAACAAACATTCAGGATCGTGAGTGATGGTCATTGAAATTATGATGGGATTATTTCTGAAGTTGAAGACGGATAACGCAAATTTGGATGAGTTAGCAGCCAGTACCGCCAGCGATACGCAGACACGAAGTGGACGGGTAGATGGACATAATGTTGACCATGGTGGACCACACAAGCGCAAAGGCGCAGTAAGCCAGCGTCACAAAGCCCAAAATGCGACTGGAGCCTCCGTTCTGCTTCAATGCTTTCGTCTCCGCCTTCTGTCTCGGAAGCAGCGGCAGGAAGAGCAAACCGGCCAAGTTCATGGCGTAGCGGATGATGAGAATGTACGTCACTTCCCAACGCACGTGGTTCGTGTCGGTGGCAATGTCAGCGTTGGCCACGTCGAAGCCGCTGTTCACGTTCTTGGTGATGGTGCTGGCAAACGGAATGGCGAGGTTGGAGATCGAGCCGATGAGGCCGTACACGGCGCCCTCGTTGCCTTCCTCGGCGAGCTCCACGATCACATAGGTGCCGATGACGAAGGCCATGCCGCTCGGCAGGTTCTCAACAACAGGGACACCGAGCCAGAACCACTGGTTGCGGATCACATCCCAGGTCGTGAGCATCGTGACGAAGCAGTCCAGCACGGTCACCGCGATGATCATTGTGGCGTGCATCCACCGCCAGTTCCATTGTAGACCGTACTTGCCCGTCAAGTAGAGAGTGATAGCGAAGACTCCGTTGCCAATGATGGCGAGGATCTTCTCGTTCAGGGAGTGACACCGGCCCAGTACGCCTGCATAGCCGAGGAAGCCGTGATCGTGAAGTTCTCAAAGATGCCGGAGAAGAATTTGTACGCAATGACTTGGTACACAGGGCGCGTCTGCGCAAGTGCCCACAGGTCGTTCATGTACTTGCTGAAGACGATACCCTCGTGCTTCTCTTCCTTAATGAAATACCACGTCAGAGGCATCACAGGCAGGCAAGCAATGGTGAGAATAAGCATGAGCTGCGGGAAACTCAGCGAGAAGTCAAAGTCGCCGCCGTAGTGTGTGCCGTTGAAGGCGAAGCCGGTCAAGATGCTCGAGATGGTCACGAACACGGTACGGACCATGTAGATTGTGGTCTGCGTGTATCCGCGCGTCGCCTCAGGTTCACGTTGCGCTAACTCGACCATCATGGCGTCAGCAGCCACATCAGCGCCGACATAACCAAGGGCGGCAATCATCATGAGGACAATGAACTTGCTGCCAGTCGAGGGGGCATCCGTGTTGAAAGTGGCGACGATTTCAGGCGACAGCGTGGTGATATCCATCGAGGCATACTTGTATTCCGGGTAGTACGGGTCGCCAGCCTTCATGCACGCCATGATCAGCAGCATAATGAAGCACACCGTCCAGCCGATGATCATGAACGGGCGTCGGCGGTATCCCATGATAGGCACGCAGTCGGTGATGATACCGTAAAGAGCTTGAACGACCACGGCAAGTTGAGCAGCACGGTGGCGGACACGACTTGGGTGCTCTCCATGTTGAGGTAATTGAACAGGAACGGGTAAACGGTGCCGGGCAGCGTGCCGTAGAACATACCGACGGCCGCGTACTGGACGATGATGCCGATGTAGTCGCGGCTCCAGACGTTGATGGCACCGCCAGCACGCAGAGCGCCGCCTTCAATGTCGTCGGTCGGCGTCTTCATGGGCTCGAATTCCTTGGTTTGCGGCGAGGGCGACACACCCGCCGCCATGGGCGACATCCTGTCGAGTTTGTTGGCGGGGTCCATGGTCCGGTCGGGGGTGTACTGCGGAGGAACCCAATTAGGAAGTGAGGGTTGCGAGGTGGACACTCAATGCAGGAAGCATCACCCACCAGAGTCGACCGGCTGGAACGACAACCACCCGCGGGGTGACAGACAGACCTGCCGCGGACTGCGACCCTTGTGGAGGTTTTGTTGAATTCTCCCTCTCCATATTGCTTTGCCGTCTTGGATCGTCTGGTGCTAGGGAGGCCAACATCAACCGATGGTCATCCATTCGCGACGTAAGAAATGCCGCGACGACCCACAAGGTTGACGCCACGGATGTATCGGCCCCGGGAGACTGTGCGGTGCGCACGCGCGGCACCGCACGGAAGATGGTGAGACGCAATCAGGCCGATCCTCGCAAGAGGTACCCAAGACGAATTATCACAACGAAGTGTCAGGCGAGCGCTCTTCTCAGCCACTTTGTATTGCGAATTGGTTGTCGAGTCCTTCCCCAATGAAACATGATAATTTGCTTCGTACATGGAGCGATTGAAGCTGAAAACTGTGGGAGCGTGAAACAGTACGCGGAGGCAAGGTGACGACCGCTACCTTCCTACCTGTAGGTAACCTACCGCTCGTCATGTCAAGGTCTCACTTGACGACTGAGTTTGTTGCAAAACCACGCTGCCCTCCTCTCCGCTTTGCGGGGTTAGACTTGCGCTCCCTCTACGTATGAGGCCGTTCGTCAGTTGTCGAAGGTACCGGCAATACATGTACGTGGCCGGCAAAACTGTCTGAATATGACGTCCATGCAAAACTGGGAGTTCTATGGCGAATAATGCCCTAATCGATCCATCCGAACGACGATCCGAGTGCTTCACCTCCTAAGCTTCAGGAAATGAAGTCAGCAGAGATACAACAGCAAGAGCACGTACGCAGCGTTAGTGCAGCGCACGAACGTCTGGCTCGCTCTGATATCTATGCGAGCAGATAATTTATTGGTGACGTGATTCAACTGGGAATCCGGACGTACAATAGCGCGAGTTAGTCTTTGTGGACACCGCAGCACATGCTTCGGCTGCACCTGTTTTGATAGAACACGTTTTGCCTCCGAAAATGCCCAAGATGGCGATATCGATATCGTCGCTGTTACTGGGTCCAGCGCATGTGTCAGCTCGATTCCTATTTATTGTCGGTCCAACAACTATTCTTGCCTTCATCTCGTTTGCGTTCGCTGCGCTGCAACACCACGCCACCAGCAGGGTGCGCTTCAGCTAAAAGCAATGGAGAAAAATCTCGAGGTGATACCGAGCGCAGAAACAAAGTCGCATGCGTATCATCACAGCAAGCGGTTCACCAAACGCCTCCTTTGTGGGTTCGTCTCGAGCGGAAATGGAACAATGCCCAAGTGGGTCGACAAGGAGCGTACTCCGTCGAGAGACTGGAAAGTTTCGATCACTACTGTAAAACCACGTCTTCCAGTCGAGCGATAATGGTCTGCGTGCTTACCCCTCTTCCAGTGCTGATGCTTACTATCGCGATGGAATGCTTGCCACTCCGACCGCCTTCGGACGGGTGGAAAGCGAACGGGGTTTTCTGGATTCGCATGATTCCGCTCATATTCTCAATCAACTTTTCCTCTGTGTTGGCCTTTAAGGTATTTCTTCCTGGCCTTGTTTTCCCACTCTGGAAGCAACTTGCCGTCTCGATCGTTTTTACTGCTGGCGCAATTGGATTTTACCTGGTGCTAGCGAGATTCATTGGATTCCCGTTGCCGTTCACATGGAATCTAGGTATTGTTCCTACATCAATCTTGCTGCCGATATTGCTAGTGATCGCACTAGGAAAAGCGACCTTTGCTAAGAATTCACCGTATCAACCGCACCTCAAGCGGTTATTCCGCTTCTCGTCTGCTCACATGACGATCATCAATCTTTTCCCAGCATTCAAAGTGGTCTATGATCGATTGCCCGGAAAGTACCAAGGTGTTATGATTATTATGCTGCCGCTATGGAGATTTGCCGGCAAGAGATTCGTCGTTCGGGCTGCTCGCGACTTGGAAGACTTTATGCCTGAATCCGTGGCATTTATTGTCGATTTCTTTAGTGCTCTTTTCGTATCCGTGTGCATGTACAACGCAGGCTCCATTTGGATATCCATACTAGTTATTGTTTCGGACTTGGCACAGTCGTTTCTTGAATTCCGTGAGGTGCACTCCAACGCCAACATAGTGCTTGAATTAATCCGAGAAAATCGTGAATTCAAAAACGATGCCAGCAAGGCACTCCGCTTGGTCAAAGCCTCATATCACTGATCCTCGGTGTGGTTAGAGATCCAGTTGCAGCCAGGGTATCATCTCTCGAAAATGTGCGATGTTCGGCCTGCCTACCACATCGTTTGCCCGAAGAGAGCGTGGAAAACTCATGGCGCTAAGAGTACTAGGTATATATCGCCGTGAAAATTCACACTCCGGCGGGATTATTGCGCACTTACGCCAAGAAGCTCTTCCTAAGTCTGTGAAGTCTCGTTTCGGTACGACCATTTCCGTTGTTCCTGCTCCTGTAAACACATTTTCGACCAGTGTAAATTCTCTTCGGCCCGCTGTAAGAAAGCAACAGCAGCATGATCATTCCGAGAAGACTGCGGCACTGGTTGAGCAGGGATTGCAGCTACTATTCCACTGCGAATATGTGACTCTCGTCGAATACGTTGAGATCATTGTTCCTCTAGTGTTTGTTTCATACAAAAGCGTACTCGAGCTGCTGCCGAATGTTGTTTTCTACCCAGGTGGAAGTGGTGTTTGGGGGTGGACTGCTGTGGCGAATATTTTGGCTTTTTCGCTGCTGGAGATTGGATCACTTGTATTGCTGAGCGCTTTCCTACAGCGCACATTCGCGTTTTCTCCGTTGTATCAGCTTGCGTTCGTGCTGGAAACGCAGTTCTTGCTGATTCAGGCGAAATTGGTCCTAGCGATCGTATGTCTACTACCGTACGAACTAGCACATTTAGGTGGGTGCAATCTTGAATATTCCAGAGTGCTTCGAAGCACTTTGAAGGACTAACATCGTGTGCTATGTAGGTGTCGATTTTACTCTTCGTTTTTCCTGGCTACATGCTCAAACCCCACCATGAATATATTATCGAGTCATTGTTTATACAAATGCCTAATAGAATCACTCAATTAGGCTGCTTCAGCGCAATACTGTACCTCACGGCGAATGGTCCTACCGGATGCTCTTCCACTAAAGTTTTGGCAGGCAAACATGCCATCAGCACATTATTGCTTGTTACTCATATTGATATTCGATGAGCATATTGAAAGAAGTACACGGTACCAGCTGCCGGCTACTTGAAAGCCAATGATGTCTGCAGCAAAATAAAAGCCGTAAAAGAACTGGGCAAGGTTTTGCAGGTGACTCAACACTTTTTCAAGACGTAAGCGTAGTTCGCGCGTCAAAATCGAACGCTCGTGATAGCAGCGTAATGTATATATTCTCCTTGCCTTTGGGTAATTGTTTGTTTGTCTTGCCTACATTGCTTTCCCATTGCCGACAGATAGCATTATGTTGGAGTGTTCACTACAGGCACTTACACTTCTCTAATGAAATAGCCTGACTTCATATTTGATCTGGAGTTTAAAAGGTTGACATTCACATGAAGGAGCAGTAAGCCCCCTTTGTTTTTGGCCACATGACTCAATTTCGGAGTAATCAATCCATGACTTGGCTCGTTGTCAGGTCGAACAGTCAAATCCAGTCGGCACGACAAAAGAACACCTCCGGACGCAACTCTCGGGGTCTGCTTCGCAGGAAAGCATCATTTGTGGAGATCGAGGCACGGGAAGTAGAGTGAAGGTGGTGTTTTCCTGCAAACTCTACAGTGCTGTTTATCTATGTAGACGATATGGTCGCCACCTCCACGATAGTCGTCGAGCTACTCCAGTAGCCAAATCACTCGACTGGCGGAATTATTGACACAGAAAGAGAGATGTCTTTTTCCTCTAATATTCGGTGAGCCAACAGAAACATTGCATACCTACCGGTAGTGAGTATGCCGGTGGAAAAGGAAGCTAGCCGTGGATAGTATGCGTTTCTAGAAAGTGTATTGCCAGCTGGAAGGTTAGAAGAGTCTCAACGCTGTGTCGCTTCCAGTTTTCAATCGGACGAGGATCGGATTTCGAGGTCCCTCCGTGTCATCAACCCGCTACATACAACCCTTGTATGGAGGTCCTCGTTCCTCATCGATACGACATATCGACAAAATACCCAAGCATGTTTGGCACCCAAGTGGGCTGCCCGACAGGATCTATCCGTTGGATAGCCGAAATGAAATCAACTGCCGAGTAAAGGTGGAAATCTCGTCAGGCAGTGCTTAGTTGTAGAAGTTCTACTAGAACTAGCATCTTCGTGGTCGAGGCACCCGCGCGTTTACCTACCAGCCGCGAGGGCTCGGATAAACTGGGAACTGTGTTCTACGAGCAATTTTGTGCCAGCCGGTGTTCGATCGTACCCAACGCAGAGGTTGAAGAAAGGAGCCTTTCGACTGGCTGGCAATGGCAGGAAGCGAACGCGGAGCACCAGACGGTGGTGCTTTGCGCTACGTGGAGCAGCAAATGTTTTAGTGTAGGCTATTGACCAGGATTTGTAGCATCATGTGTATAGTTTTTACACCGAATTTTGCTATATGTACTGACTTAACCACTCATATTATACAAATGAGCGTATAGTTCGACCTTGGCGATAGTGAGTTGTGAATATCGGAGACCAACTTCTGTGTCCGCGGGATCACTGACGTCCCCATCATTGGCGTGGTGCCGAACGACTTTCGAGGATTGAGGTCGTGCAGTCGGTTTCCTGCTGCAATTCGGTCTGGGTGACGGTCAGACTTGTCAGCCGCCCTCCTGCTGTTGAGCTGGACAGCTTTTTCGACCCAGGTGATTCCGTCGCGGCTAGAGGCGACCCGAATCGAATTGGACGCGCCTTCCGCCCATCAGTTCCGTTTTTCTCTTTCAGGCAGCAACCATTCTGCCGCTACTCGAAGAACCGATGAACGCCAACACGACGCCACGCAAGAAAATCGACTTGCTGGCCCCGGCGCCATCCACCACCGAATTCACGTATTCGCCTCGGAAAGAGGACGAATGGTACCTCAACACCCAGTCGCCGCATGAATACGAGGGCGGTGCGCTTCGACAGGGTGGCGAGGTCAACCTTTGGAGCCGCCAAAACATCGGACTCGTCGTGCAATACGCGGCCGTCGGAATGATCTTCGGCACTCTACCGGGCACTGTCTACCCGTTCCTGTTCAACTACCTCAACATGGAAGGCACCCAGGTGGTCTCAGCAACGGTGCTGCTCAACATGCCCTGGTCGTTCAAGATTTTCTACGGTGTCATCACAGACTGCGTACCGGTGTTCGGGTATCGTCGTCGACCGTTCATGCTGATGGGGTGGACACTTTGCTTCGCGATGCTGCTCGTCATGGCCTGCATGGACAGCGGGCTGCCATATTACTCGGACAACAAGTACGCGACGATGGAAAAGGAAGAGTTGACTCCGGAAATCATCGCCACTTTCAACACCAATGCGCCAAACACCGGAGGCAAGTTTATCGTTCTCATGATGCTCGCATCGGTGGGGTACGTTGGTGCTGATGTCGCTGCCGACGCAATGATGGTCGAAGTCGCCCAGCGCGAACCCGAGACTTCGCGAGGATACACGCAGACCATGATCTACATGGTCCGCACAATCTTCGTGACTGTCTCCAGTGTCATCACGGGCGTGGTGTTCAATGGCAAAGACTACGGTGGCGACTTTGACTTTTCGCTGTCATTCCCTCAGCTCATGGTAGTTCTCACCATCTTCTGCCTTCCTGTGATTCCGATCTCTTGGTACTGCATCCAAGAGGAGCGACACCCTGGTGTGATCTTCCGCGATTACTTGGCTGAACTCTGGCATCTCATGCAGATGCGGCCGATGTACCAAGTCATCGCGTACAAATATCTCTCCGGTATCTTCGAGAACTTCACCATCACGTGCGCAGACCCGATGCAGTCTTACTGGGCTGGAGCTACACCTCTCAACCAGAAGGTCATGGCCATCATCGGCAACGGAATTTTCGCGATCACCCTCTACTATACAGGAAAGTTTGGTCTGAACTGGAATTGGCGGTCGATGCATGCTATCACGATTATTGCAGTGACCATCATGGACTTCATCGTGACAATACTGACGACATGGGATGTGATCCGCAACCAATGGTTCTGGCTGGGTGTCCCTGTCGTCGAGAACCTTCCCAATGGTATCTCTTTCGTTATTGGGACGTACGTGATCGTCGAGTTGGCTGGTGAAGGCAATGAAGGTGCTGTGTATGGACTAGTGGGGTCGATCTCCAATATTGCCATCCCGTTGGCTAGTACGCTGACGAAGAACGTGAACAGCAACTTCGACGTGACCAACGCCGACATTGTCGAAGACTCGACTCACGTCCGGTGGGAGGTGACGTACGTCCTCATTATCCGATACACTTTGAACCTCGCCGGTTTGTTCTTCTTGCCACTGCTACCTCGCCAGAAGGCCGAGACGCAGCAGCTCAAGCGCAACGGCGGCTCCAGTCGTATGATGGGACTGATTACCGCTATCTACTTCACGTTCTCGCTCATCTGGACGGTTATGGTCAACATCATGTCAATCTATCCCACGACGTCATGCCTAGTGATCGCAGGCGGCACGGGCTGCTAGACTTAGTTCCTATTCGATGTAGACTTTATATGATGAAAGTGTCGTTCAAATTATCTCAATGGTAAGGTGCTATTCAAACTTTTACAATCCTACCTACGAATTCAAGGCGAAGCATTGAACCAGGATGGAAGTGAATTGCTACAGCATTCTTGTCGTTGAACTGAGTCGCAAGTTGCATCAACAACGACGAAAAGAGAGTCGAACGTTAACTTTGTGTATTTGCAGACATGTATCACTCAGCCAAGAACTAAAACCTAAAAGTCAGACGCCATGCTGGAGCTGACCCCATCGGAGGACAACGACGATTGAAGGCCCGACGGGGCATTGTGAACTTTCCCAGTGGCCAGCATCTGAGCACGAGCTACGTCAATCGCACTCATTGTGGTCGCCTCGCTGATGCACTTCGTGCAAAATGTCACTTTGCGCATTGACAGCAACAGATCCGGGTCCACGAAACTTAGTTTCCGAACGATTTTGCACGAGTGACATACGTGCCCGAAGCACAGCTTGCATGTGCTGTTGCTCTTACCGAAGTCGCCTATGCGTCGGGTTATGGGCGCTGAGCAAGTGACGCAGATATTTTTTTGTTTGGCGCACCGTGCTGTTTGGATTCGGCGTAGGCTTTGTCAAGCATGAACGCGAGCTTCTTCATCTGGCCGCAGTACGCGTATTTCAGCGTGCAGAAGAAAACACCAGCCATGTTTGGCACCGCCACTCTCTTGATCATATCGCCATTCGGATCCATGACGGCAGTACCGAATAACTCCATCGTGTTGGGACCCACCTGGCGCCAAAAGGCCATTGCGGACATATTGCCACGGATTCGGTTCGGCAGGGAAGGAGTGTTTGGGAAGTTCACGGAGTGCATGAGGTGATACGCCAAGCGCTCTCCGTTCCTCCACCGAATGAAACCCGTGGCGTCGATGTAGACGTAGTCGCGGTTCTTGACGAGGTTCGTCGAAGCAAAAGGGATATCCACCTCCATCCACTTGATGATCAGCGCTTGAAAAGGTTCTTCCAAAGACGGCTCAACGACACTGTCTAGCACGGCAGCTCCACTAAAATCATCGACGTACGAAGCCTTGACGCGCATTGCTTCGAGTGTCGGGCTGACGAGACCGTACATGAGGTCGTCGAGTTTTCCTTCCTTCGTTCCAATGCCCCAAATCAACGGCAGTCCGTTGCCCGAAATGTTCTCTCCGTTTCCAGTTCCCGATCGTTCGACATACATTTTGATTTTCTGGCGCTCCTTGCAGAGTTTCCATCGACGAGGGTCGACACCGTTCTTCTTCTCGTCTTGGTACTTGGTGTACTTCTCGAGATTGGACATGATGAGCGAGTTTGCCAGATCTTTCAGTTGAGCATGATCGTTCTCCGTCAGAGACAACTCAGTGAACGGATTCACGATAAATCTCCCTTTCACCATTGTGCTGAAGTCGGTCGGAGGGGTCCTTGCTGGATTACTTGTCTTGGAACGAGGATAAAGAGATAATGATATCTTTCAGGCCTTTTGCCACCGCGGTATGGATAGTCGATTGAAGAGAGAGAAGCACATCGAGATTTTCTTATTCACCCGCAGATGTAGTTAAAGACGGTAAGAACCAGAACGAGAGTGAGGGTCAACTTGTACCGCATGCTCGTCCTCATGGATGGCTTGCAATCGTCCTCAGCTCAAAATATCATGGAGATAGTAGTTTATAAAGATAAGTACATTAAGCTTTAGCAGTGATGACAAGGGTACTTCGATATCGCTGCACACAATAGCAATATATCCGAGTTGGCCGGCCAGCTAAAGTGTTACTAGCTGGAAAAGGACATCTCAAAGCTGCTGCTGCCCGACGATATTGTCCGCGCAAGATCTAATGAATTGTGGGCACTCTGCTTCGACTTGAGCAATTTAGCCCGTGCACAGTCCACGGAGCTGACACTAGTGACTGAGCTCATACATGCCGAGCAGAACGTCACCTTCCGCTGCGAAAGCAGTAGATCCGGGTCCACAAAACTCAGCTTACGGACGATCTTGCACGCGTGACAGACGAACCCGAAGCATAGTCTGCATGTGCTGTTGCTCTTGCCGAAATCGCCGAGTTTACGCCCTGAAATCGGAGAAGAGCAGGAGACGCATACATTCTTCTTGTTCGGCGTGCCGCGCGTCTTGGATTCTGTGTACGCCTTGTCCAGCATGAACGCGAGTTTCCGCATTTGACCGCAGTACGCATATTTCAGTGTTGATAGAAACACATTGGCCATGTTCGAAATCACAAGTTTGCGGACTAACCCGTCGTCGACGGGGTCCATGACGCCAGTGGCGTACATGTCAATTGCGTTGGGGCCAAGTTGACGCCAGAAATTAATAATGGACAGGTTGCCACGTACTCGGCCCGGGAGTTGATGAGTCTGTGGGAAATTCACCGAGTGCAGCAAGTGATACCCAAACCGCTCTCCATTTGCGCTGTGAACGAAGCCTGTTCCTTCCAGATAGACATAGTCGCGGTTCTTGACGAGACTGGTCGAGTGAAAGGGGATATCGAGCTCCATCCACTTGACAACCAGCGATTGAAACGGATCCTCAACGGTAGGCGTCACGACGGAATCCAATACTGCTGCACCACTGAAATCTTCGACGTACGAGGCCTTCACCCGCATGGTCTCCAAGTCTTCACTGATGGCACCAAACATGAGGTCGTCTAGCTTTCCTTCCATTGTGCCAAGACAAAGAATCATGGGCAGTCCCGAACCGGTAGGTTGTTCGCCCGACGCGACAGCAGCAGCGACTCCTTCAGGTTTCTCCGAGTAAACTTTGAGTCGCTCGCGCTCCTTGAGCGTCTTCCAATGGTTCGGGTCCAACCCCTTTCGAATTCATGTACTTCTGGCACAGCTCGAAGCTAGCCGTAATACAGGAGTTGGCCAGTTCTTCGAGCTGAGTGCGGTCGTTTAGCGAGAGGTTGAGCTCCTCGAAGGGGTTGACGATGAATCGGCCCTTCATGTTGCTGTCGGCTGCAATAGCTTTGATAACTGTTGAGGTGAAAGCAAATGACGAAGTGGCAAGTCCAAGAGCTCACGAAATCGACTGGCGCTGCCAAACCGGAGAAGGGTTTAGGTGGCCAGCCATCTCTACAGCCCGAGGCACATCAAATCTCAACGAAAGCAGCCGATTGCGACGGCCAATAGTCCCGGTCTAACTCACGACAACCCATCAGAAACAAGCATCATGACTACCATAGGGTGGACTTCCAACGGCTCTCTTGTCGTCACAATAGCGGCTCTCGGTCGTCACAAAACAAGTAGGCGGACAACAACGGCGTTGCAGCGTTATTATGGCGCTGATGGGCAGCTAGCTCCAATGTTAACTCGTACGTACAGACAAGACCAAACGCTGTCTGTGCTGCAGACGAAGTACAATGGTTGGTGTTGCTTGATAGTGAGTAACATGACGCCAAATCCTATCGAATGATCCTGTCCACTTCAACAAGAACACTTCAACTGCTACAGGAATTCATCAACGTTCATTTCATAGGCTATGGAGCAGAAAGCCCACTTTTGGATTGCGAAGATTGCGAGGATGACGAGCTGCCGACGTCGATATTCCACAGCAATGGATCGTGCTCCGGCAACGCCTCTGAGTCAGCATCGCGCAGGTTTTGCACCGCCACGAGACAAGCACTAGTTTTTGTTGCGGTGCGCACGCAGCGGACACAGAACGTCATTTTTTCCTCGGTGACTCCAGGTTTATACGGCGACATCTTGAGGATCTTGTGAACCACTCGACAACTGGAGCATACTCGCGCGCAGCACACGTAACAGATCTTGTGGATATCGGAAGCTGGTGCCGGCTTTACTGTTCGTTTGCACACCGTGCAGATCTTCACTTTGTCACGTGTTTTTGAACTGATCAATGGCGGAGTTGCGTGCTTCAATAGATATGCCAACTTGTACATCTTGGCGCACTCAAGATTCTTCGGGATAGACATGACGATCTCGGTAACTGTGGTCACAACAAAGGACTCCGGTGCTTCACCTTTAGCACACACAAAACCACGCAGGAAAACGTCCACGACCCGCTCGGAGCGCTGCAAGTACAAATAGCAGAAGGATAATTTGGCACGGACGATGTTGAATTCGCTCAGCTCACGCACGTCAGGGAGGTCAATGGAGTGTTTGAGGTGATAACCAAGCGGTTGCTCCCGTCCATCCGGTCCTGTGATGGTAGTGAACCCCGTCGTCTCAAGATATACAATGTCGCGGACGCGCATGACTTTGCCGACGAGGAACGGATGCGCCTTGACTGCCCACTTGATAGAGACCTCGTGGAATGGCTGGGCAGGTGTGGGCTTGACGAGTTGGCCCAGTACAGCCCAGTCGACGTAGCCGTCTTCGACCATCGCAGTTTTGAGCTGCATACTACGACTGGTAGGAGTTCGAAGACCGAGCATGCAATCTTCTACTGTGCCATCGAGACTACCCACCGCCAGCATCAACGGCACAACTTCGTTGCCAAGATGTGGATCCCGCAATGTCGATGCGTTGCGACGCTGTGCTGCCGCAGCGCCGTATTGTTTGTACAGTGCGAATCGGTCGTGCTGCTTGAGCTTCTTCCATTCACTCGAGTCGACTTGCCCCTGTCGTTCCGTCAGGAAGTCGCGATAGTAGTCACGCGTCTCATGCACGACGCTAGTCGCGTAGGCTTCCAGTTCTGCTGCCTCGGCGTGGGGAAGCTCAATCGAGGGGAAAATGTTGCGCGGCAAAGGGAATTTCATCGCTCCTCGCGTCGCCAATCTCACTTTTCGTCGACTGCGGACGACTCAGCCCGCGTTTTTCCAGTCGGGTTGGCTGGCTGCAAGGCAAAGGTGAATGATCTTCAAAGTGCCGCAGGTCTTTGATGTCGGGACGGGCTAACGCCGGGCGAACAAAGGGACTTGCGTGCTCTTTGTGTATCATCGCCTTGGTTGCTTGATGATCAAGCAACTGGTTGGTGTCGACACGCGAGTCGCGCCTGCTACCTTAGTCAAGGCTTTTCTGCAGACCAGACAAGGCAAAACTAGAAATTGCCACTACCGAACGTCCGTCTCCGTTGACTTGTGGATGTGCAATGTATCCGACCGAATCGTGTATGAAACTCATACAATGAATGAAGCAGTGTATGGCGGACGCAATGCTGTCGGGTTGAAAGCTGCTCCATGCATCAAGAGTGTGCCGTGCAGTGCACGACTTGGAATGTCTACACGACGATATGACGCCAAGCGTCTCGTTTCTTAGATAAAAGAACTGAATGGCACCAATGCGATTCGAAATGGCTTCGGTATCCGTCAACAACCTCATTGTGCAGTCGGGCGACCAAGTCTGTGGGACTAGCCAGACCTTTCGATGCACGTCGCCCGGCTACCTACTGGCGGCGGCGTCCGGCGTGTAAACGTCGGAACCAAGTTTGTTAGCTTTTGAGTCCGTCGAAAGTCAACGTCAACACAAAGTTTGGAGTAAACAAACAGGTCGTAGTCGTGTTGTTAGGCTAGTTTCAATTCTTCCGTGCGGCTGAACGCGTAGATAAAATACTGCCACACATGCAGGCGTGGCAGCCTCACAAGACAACTCGAGTCTGCGCATAATTCCTGTCGCTAGGTACTTTTCCCGAGCAATGCATCACAACACCGACGTCATCAAGACCTCATTTAATTTGACGTCAATGTCAGCTCAGTATGTGAGCAAATAAGTATACAGTGTCACTTAAATATCCAGCTGCTGTTGAAGTCTGAACATCAGGTCGCAAAAACTGAAGACAAACCACCAATCCCTTTTATCTTGCTTTCAGTATGCCGGTCAGAGCGTCTTGGTCTCAGTATCGAGGTCGCTGTCCAAGCACCAAAGACCACGCAGCGCCCCACATTTGCGAGCTCGTGACCAGCCAAAAGTCTCACAACCCAAGCAGCAACAGTTCCGTCACAGGTAAAAGGCCACCAACTTCCGTACAAAATAGAACTTCTATTAGCAGCGTTGCCACGCACAACACAGTAAACTAATTCCATTGCCATTACTGCATTGGCCACAGGACAAAGCCAAAGCTCTCCATCAATAATTATGTTGCGTCGTCTGGCCCTCAACTCTGTCAAGACGACGGTGCGCAACGCCCGCTGCATGGCGTCGGCCTCGGAGCTCTACAAGAACCCGCGCAGCTCCAAGTTCTCCATGACCAAAATCGTGGGCACCATCGGCCCCGTGTCGGAGCAGCTCGACATGTTGCAGAAGCTCACAAACGAGGGCCTGCGCATCATGCGCATCAACTTCTCCCACGCCGAGTACGACGAAGCGCTGCTGCGTGTCAACAACCTCCGCGCCTGCCGTGGCGTCCACTCGGAGGGCGACGCCAAGTTCAACCTCCGCGCGGTGCTGCACGACACCAAGGGGCCGGAAATCCGTACCGGCAAAATGCTCGACGGCAAGAAGATCAAGCTGATCAAGGGCAACAAGGTGGTACTCACCACTGACCCTGCTTTCGAGGAGAAGGGCACGGCCGACAAGTTCTACGTCACGTACGAGGCTCTGGCCGAGACGGTCAAGGTTGGCGACACGGTGCTGCTGTCCGACGGTCTCATTCGTCTTACGTGCACGGCTGTGGGCGAGGGCGAGATTACCTGCGAGATCTGCAACAGCGAGGAGATTGGCAACCGTAAGGGCGTGAACCTCCCCAGCCTAATTGTTGACCTGCCCGCGCTCTCGGACAAGGACAAGCGCGACCTGGACTGGGGTGTCGAGCACGACATTGATTTCATTGCCGCGTCTTTCATCCGTAAGGCCAGCGATGTGCACGAAATCCGCGCGTTCGTGGACGAATGCATCAAGAAGCACTGGTCGCACCAGCCGAACTACATTGCCCCCAAGATTATCTCCAAGGTGGAGAACCTGGAGGGCATCCAGAACTTCGACGAGATTCTGGAAGCCTCGGACGGTATCATGTGCGCCCGTGGTGACTTGGGTGTGGAGGTGCCCGCCCAGAAGGTGCTGACGTACCAGAAGATGATGGTGGACAAGTGCAATGCCATCGGCAAGCCTGTCATCGTCGCCACGCAGATGCTCGAGTCCATGCAGAACAACCCTCGCCCGACGCGCGCTGAAGTCTCGGACGTCGGTAACGCCGTGCTGGATGGTGCCGACTGCGTCATGCTCAGTGGCGAGTCTGCCCAGGGCAAGTACCCCATCGAATCTGTTAACACCATGATGACGGTGATCAAGGAGGCCGACGAGCTACTGCTGCAGCCGACCTACCGCGCTAAGTTCCAGTTCGCGCCGCCCACTTCGGACGTCGAGTCCGCCGTGTCTTCGGCCGTCAAGACCGCCAACGAGATGAAGGCTCAGCTGCTTATTGTGTTGACCAACACGGGCTACACGGCCCGCAAGGTCGCCAAGTACAAACCGACTGTGCCGGTCATGTGCTTCACGGACAACCAGAAGGTCGGCCGTCAGCTCCAGATCCACCGTGGCCTGTACCCCGTGGTGCCGGACTACCTTGACCGTCGCCCCACCACCGCCGAGGCCATTGCTCACGCTAAGAAGATGGGATGGATCTCGTCTGGTGACCGTGTCGTCGTGATCAGCGGCGATAAGCTTTCGGACGACCTTGGACGGGAAATCGTCATGGGCGTCGCTGACGTCGCATAAGTGCTTCCTGTACATCCAGTCGACATCTAAGACTGTGGCCTACGCTGTGCTAGAGAGAACAACATGGCTGCAGCTTATAAAGAGACAATATTAGTAGAATGCTTTGGTTAGCATTCGTGCTTAAGACCTGACATATCGAGTTACTGAGCTAGCGTTGGCTTTTTGACGCGGTCTCGCAATGACCCTGTTTGTGGACGAGACTTCGTCGTGCTGCTGGGTTTTGACGAGGCATCCTTGAGAATGCGAGTGACGACTCCTGCTTGATTAGCACCAGGAAAAGCATCTTTTAATCCAAGCTCTAGCTCTTGCGAGCCCAGCAGTTCGCCCAGTCTCCGAAAACTACCAGTGGCTTCTGCACGCGCGTTGGCGTCCTTGCTTTCTCGAAATGCTGCTAAAGCTTTATATACTGCTCGCAACGACCCGCTTCCTTTGCTTGTCAAACTCTGGCGGACTCCAGCGTCAGCTTGCTCTTGCAACTGAGCCAAACTTGCCGCCATAATTCGTGCGGCAGTGGCGCATAACTTGCCATTCTTGTTGGTGCCGTATCGTGCGCAAGCAGCTAGCAGCGGTAGCCCTGCAAGATGTTTGGCGAGGTGGTGGGTTGCAATCGTAGCTGCATCGCGCAAGAATTTCTTCTCGCATGTTGAACGACGCAGAAGTACGTCCAAGATCTCTGGGCGAGCACTGTTGAGGAATGGCCGCTCAAAAGTTGACCGAGGCAGGAACTGGAAGCACTCAGCACATGCCAACAGGCCGTTCTTGGACGGAGCTGAGCGCAGACTATCGCATTCCAACGTTAGCGGCCGGAGAAACACTTCAACCTGCTGCGTCGTGACAAGACTGCTGTGATGCACCACAACGCGGCGCAGTAGCACGACCGCATCGTAGAGCTGCAACCAATCCGCCTTGCTTGTCAAAACTTCAAGAGCCTCATCCACCGTTGCGCTTGAGACGTTGGGGACAGGTTGCAATTCCTCCGTAGAGAGTACAACCACAGTCTTGTCGTCAACACCTCCAGCTTCCCCTTCAGCAGGCAGAGAGGCCGCGTGGTTTTCCTCCACACTCAGACGATCGATAGTGTCGTCACCAGCTTGCTTCAATTCGAACTGCGTCATAGTGGTTGCTGTCGAGTACTGAACACGAGACCTTGATTGAGAGCTTGCTCGAATGGCGAGTGTCACCTGGGCAGGAACTTTTACACTGGATCGAGCCTCAAACTCCTGGTTGAAAGGCGGCGGATAAGTCGCCGTGGACCGTGACGCTAATTCGAGAGATTCGCCTGCTTCATCGCAAATTTAGCAACTTGTATCCGAGTCTTATCTGGTGAGGAACAAGTAGAAATAGCCATGGCTCAGGTCTTGAGAACGTACCAATACTTGCACAGCGTACCTTGTACGTTGCGATGCCCTTGTCGGTCTTGGCGATCCAGTAACTTCAACGTGAAATCTTTCAGGATTCGGCGTAATCAATCCGGACATTGTTGTCATATTTTTCTTACACAGATGACGTGTTCTACGGAGCGTAATCGTGCAGCAACCTATTAATAAATCTGTCGCTCCCTTTCTCCAAGCTGTCAGCATATATTGGTCTTACGCCTTGGTCTGGTTGGCGACGCCAGCGATACGCGCCTTGATCTCCTCCTGGTTACCGACGTAGTGGCCCGTCAAGGGGGCGATGGCGTCCTTGTGGGGGATGGGCTTGAAGTTCTCGTCCAGGTCGTACACGAGGGGCACGCCCGTGGGGATGTTGAGGCCCGTGATCGAGTCCTCCGGGATATTGTCCAGGTGCTTCACCAGAGCGCGCAGACTGTTGCCGTGGGCGGCAATCAGGATCTTCTTGCCTTCCTTGATGGCCGGAATGATGGTCTGCTCCCAGTACGGCAGCACACGCTCGCCCGTCGTGGCCAAGGACTCGGCGAAGGGCAAGAGCTCCTTAGGTACGTCAGCGTACTTGACGTCGTTGCCAGGGTAGTACTCGCTCGAGGCGTCGAGATCGGGCGGGGAGTCGCGTACGAGCGACGCCAGACCATCACCTTCTCGATGCCGTGCTTGTCCACCGTCTCCTGCTTGTTCAGGCCGGTGAGAGCGCCGTAGTGACGCTCGTTGAGGCGCCAGGAGCGGGTCACAGGGATCCACATGAGGTCCGTCTCCTCCAGGATGTTCCACAGGGTCTTGATGGCGCGCTTAAGTACGGACGTGAAGGCCAAATCGAACTTAAAGCCGGCCTCCTTCAGCACTTTGCCGGCGTCGTGGGACTCCACTTCGCCCTTGGCGGACAGCGGCACGTCGTGCCAGCCAGTGAACTTGTTGTCCACGTTCCACTGGCTCTCGCCGTGGCGAATCAGGACGATCTGGTACTTGGCTGCACATGCATAAAGTCAGAGGATGACGTCGATTTGACTCTAAACTTGAGACTCTAAGCGACGTACCGGCCATTATGTACGAAGGCGACTTAAGGGAAGCTGGCGAATTGCGAACTGATGCCATTTTTGAATCTTGGGGAAGATCGAGCGATGAGGGCGCGTCAGAGCTCGAAAAACGCAGAGATGCGCGTGTTTTTACACGTTGTACCTGATTCCACTATGCGGACAGCTGGCCAATGGGAGACGAGATATAATTAGCATTCGAGGCCATTGAGCGATTGCTCGTTTGACAAGCATAGTGAAACCAAGTGAATGCAGACAAAACCAAGCAGCCCAAGTACGTGGCAGCTGTGTCCACGTCATTTGTCGGGACGAGCAAGCCACCCTCCGCTACGAGTGCATTCGTGCAGTTTCTGTGGAGGGAGAACTGAAGTGAGAAGGCGATGGTGGAGATGCAGTGGCGAAACAATTCGCAGTGATGAAATTCTGCTAATATCGCTTAAGTCTTGTGTTCGGTAGTGACGATAAGGAGCAGATTGGAAGTAAAACGGCCTCGGCGATCGATGTGGCACATTTGGCTTTCACAAGAATCTGTTGCACTGAGAGTAATCCATCGGACGGCCTTCGCTTTCTTATGACAGCGCCCGGCGCAATCCAATCAGCAGGAGGCATGCTCCTTATCCGTTTGGTACTACAATAGCACTTGTAACTCATAGCGATACTATGAGTAGTCAACGCCGCAGGATATGCTGCTGAAATCGACCTTACGACGTATTCGTTAGGCAGATGTGGCAAAGTTGCTCATACAGAGTTGAAGTTTAATGTTGCGTCAAGTTGCCTTGTCAAAGTTGCCGATGAATTAAATACAAGTCTCAAGCTCCCAATTCCAATTTTTAGTCGCTTACACATTGCAAGATAAACAATCCAAAAAACGTTTTGTTCGCGCCAAACGGTTTTCCCGCCACATTTTGCCACTTGCAGCCATGGACTGGGATGCGGGTCGCGTGTCCGCCGTGGGCATGGAGACCGCGCAGGCGTCGGACGCTCGCCAAGCCGCGAGTCCTGCCGCTCTCCAGCGCCGCCTGCTCTCGTTCCTGCGCGGCTTCCGCGTCGGCCCGCTCTTCTACTACCGCGAGCAGCTGCTGGCCAACTCGCGACGCAGCCACTGGTTCGTGACTGTCAACTTGTCCCATTTGGCCGCGTTCGACCAGGAGCTGCAGGATTTGGTACTGAAGAGTCCCAAGGACCAGCTGCCGCTGCTGGAAAATGCCGCCAAGGAAATGTTAGCGCAACTTTTGGTCTCGTCTGCGGCAGAGAGCGACGCCACCGACGCCACGGACCGAGCCAAGCACTTGCCAGACATCCAGGCAATCCTCACGAGCGACCAGGCCCCTGTCGCTTTGCGCCACGTTCACGCCCAGGAAATCAACCGACTGGTTAAAGTTCCAGGCATCATCATTAGCGCAACTCGAGTGCGCACCAAATGCGTTTCGGCAACTTTGCGCTGCCGCAACTGCGGCCACACCAAGAGAGTGGCAGTTTCCGGATTAGGGGCGTAAACATCCCTCGCGTCTGTGATCGCAACAAAGAGGATGACGCAACAGTGACGGCAGGCGAGCAGTGCCCGAAAGACTCGTACATGGTGTTGCCAGACAAGGGTGATTACGTGGACCAGCAGACGCTCAAGTTGCAGGAAAACCCGGAAGTGGTGCCGACTGGCGAGATGCCCCGCAACTTGGCACTCATTGCCGACAGACACTTGGTGGATAGGGCTTCGCCCGGCACTCGAGTTTCCGTCGTGGGGATCACGTCAGTGGTCAACGCGGGAGGAAAAATGTCGGTGCGGTTGCCATCCGCACGCTTTATTTGCGAGTTGTGGGCATCGAAATCGACGAAGAGGGCGCGGGGCGTGCTAAAGCAACTTTCTCGCCTGCCGAAGAGGAAAAGTTCCACGAAATGGCTCGCGACCCGCAACTTTACGAGAAGTTGGCCACAAGTATTGCGCCATCCATTTATGGTGATTACACTGTCAACATGAAGAAGGCGATTGCGTGTTTACTCGCCGGCGGATCGCGTAAACGTCTTCCCGATGGGATGATTCTCCGAGGAGACATTAATGTCCTACTGTTAGGTGATCCCAGTACCGCCAAGTCGCAATTTTGAAATTTACCGAGAAAATTGCACCTGTCGGAGTGTATACGTCCGGAAAAGGTAGTAGTGCTGCGGGTCTCACTGCATCGGTGATTAGAGACTCGAAAGGTGAATTTTACCTCGAAGGAGGTGCCATGGTGCTGGCAGACGGCGGCGTGGTTTGTATCGACGAGTTCGACAAAATGCGCGAATCGGATCGCGTTGCAATCCACGAAGCAATGGAGCAACAAACAATTTCCATTGCAAAAGCAGGTATCACGACCATTCTCAATTCCCGTGCCAGTGTTTTGGCCGCTGCCAATCCAGTGTTCGGTCGGTACGACGATATGCGGTCGGCTTCGGAGAATATCGACCTCATGAGCACAATTCTGAGTCGCTTCGACATGATTTTCATTGTGCGGGATATTCAGGACGATGCACGGGACCGACAAATGGCGGCGCACGTAGTGCGCATGCATACGAATGCTCTTGCGTCGGCAGCTGGAAAACCTTCAGCTAGTGAAAATGCAACCAGCGGTGGGGAGTTTGAACCCTGGTTGCTGAAAAAATTTATCACATACTGTCGTGCTCGATGTGCCCCGAGACTTTCAGTGGGGGCGGCTCAAGCATTGCAGGACTTTTACGTCGGTGTGCGTGACGATGTGCGTCGCACTCAGGGTGGCGAAACCACGATCCCCGTTACTGTGCGACAGCTTGAAGCTCTGGTGCGGATTTCCGAGTCTTTAGCGAAGATGCATCTACTCAATGAGGCGACGCGTGAACATGTTCAAGAAGCTATTCGGCTCTTTAGTGTTAGTACTATGAACGCTGCTAAGGACGGCGGCACGCAGGGACTCTTTGGTGGTTTCCACGAGAAGGCTCAGGAGGTGGAGCAGAGTATCAACCGAACTCTGCGCATTGGCACGCGAGTCGAAACCAGCGCGCTCTACAGCCGCCTCGAGGCTCAAGGCTACAACCCGAATGCCATTCAGCGAGCTATCCGAGCTATGGTGCAGAAGGGCTCTCTCCGACAACTTAGCCAGTACAAGTTCGTGTCTCGCGTCAAGTAATTGCGCTGCAACGGTCATTCTAAGTCACTTTGCTCACAATCTCACTATCTACTTACTCTTTACATGTGATTCGTTGTTGTTGTTGTTGCAACTTTGTAGAAACTCGCTTTTGGCTAATATTGCCATGAACGTGTTGCTGTTTTCGTGAGAGAAAGATGACGTTGAAGCCCACTTTTCGTGCTCATAGCCACAATTCTCGTTTACAACTTCAATTCCGAACACATGGCAGCATTACTGAGACGGTCACCGGCAGAGGAAGATCGATCATGTGGTGTTACCAATGCCTACATCGGAGCCACAGTATTGAATCCACGTGGTCATTAGCTACTTGGTTAAACCACTCCTACAGCCACAAACATTGGTATTGATACGGTACCAAGGTGGCAATCCCTGCCATCGGAATGCGACATCTTCATTTAGTCGTTTCTTGCGCGCCAACCACGACAAGACCAATGCAACGTTGCGGAATCATTCGGCGATTCTCTCACTCGTACACAGTGCAATCAGGCCAAGACGCAATGGCGAAAGGAAAATTCACCACCAACCCATTCAGAAGAAT
This sequence comes from Phytophthora boehmeriae, assembly GCA_011947355.1. Lineage (NCBI taxonomy): Eukaryota > Oomycota > Peronosporomycetes > Peronosporales > Peronosporaceae > Phytophthora > Phytophthora boehmeriae. Next base: position 136,645 of record JAAVTJ010000065.1, on the reverse strand, counting down.
GTCACTCAATTCTGCTGACATGAATGAACTACAAGTCGTCGCGAAGGCGATCGCCAACGCGAACATGGAGCGATACCAGAAGTTTTTGGACTTGGATAACAGCATCATCGACCGAAACAAGTGGAAGCTTGTCAAGTCCAAGGATGAGGTGCGGGTCTACTTGGAACGAGCTCAAAGGCGACGTTATTCTCCGTTATCACCGTATCCTGACAGTGAAGAGAGTTCCGACTTGCAGTCGTTGCTGTGCGTGGGACGGATCCCTGGGACTTTGGAAGATGTGATGTATGGCATTGTCAGCCCAACTCTTGAAGGCACTCGTACCAAAGCTTCATACACCAATGATATCAGCAGTGCTGCGGTGCTTTCAACTGTGAAAGAGCCGACAGACAGCGAACCATTCAAGTCTGTAGTGGTCAAGTGGATGGAGCTGGATGTTCGTCTCAAGTCGATGGGGTTCGTCAAGAACCGCGACTACGTCTACGTTGAGTCCACTGGTATTGAAGAGCTTCCTGACGGTCAACGTGTGGGTTACCACGTCATGCACTCCATCGACATCCCACAAGCTCACGTTTTGCCAGGACGAGTCCGTGCCAAGCTTTCAGTTTGCTCTTTCTTCCGCCAAGTGGACGAGAACTATGTTTCGGTGTACGTTATGGGTGTGATGGACCCGATGAGTGACAGAGTTCGTCGTCTTATAGTGCCCAGCTTTGTCAAGACTCTGCTGTCAACGTTGAAGTATGCCCACTGTGGTGAAATGAAGAAATTGACGCAAGCCCTTGGCGAACGCTACGCCGAATTGAAGCACTGCGGGCCTCCAAATCCAGACCACAGCTGCATCACCTGCACTAGGTCCCTGCGCGTGTTGCGTTTTGGAAGGATCTTGAATCGCCGTAGCATTTGCAAACTATGCTTCGGGTTTGTTTGCAGCTCGTGCAAAATCGACAAGAAATTGAGCTTTCCAACGCCGGATCTTCAGATGACTCAACGGAAAGTCACCTTTTGCCCCACGTGTGTGAAGGACGCGATGATGGCAAGCTCTGCTGCGCTGACAAGGGCGGAAGTTCGTGGTGGTGTCCATAGTTTTTCGAGGACGCGTAAACAATCAACGTGGTCGTCTGACTGGGGTACGGTGATAGATAGCGACGAAGCACAGAGCAGCTCAGGATACAATTTTGCAAGCACTCGGTGAAAAGTGTTCGAACGAAGAATACTCAGAATGGAATGACGTTTGTTCTCTCTGTTGTCTATGGTAATTACTGTAAAGAGTACGGCAAATTGATGCAGGCCAGTAACGATGAAGAAGACGTATAAGATTTATTGTCGTAGCTTTTCAATTCACCTTCGTTGAAGTGGATTACCAGTGCATCTTTTGCGTTTAGCAGCAATGCACCTGCTGTTTTGCTGATAGACGAATGCCACATGAAGCCATTTTGGGTGCGAAAAGTTCACCACGTGGCTAGTGATTTTGTGGAGCGGAATGTGTAGGATGGTGCATTTTTCCCGCATGGGTGGGGTAAATTGGCCATCAGCGAAGCAAATTGTTGTGCTTGTGGAGCCAATCTGCCATTCGAGAACCGTCTGGTGGTTTGCGTGTATACATATTCCTCTGCCAACCTCACTACAGCGCTTCAGAAACTCTCACAACGCCATTTACGTTTTTGCATCCATAGTCGGACACCGTACAGGTAAATCTCAGGGCTCGATCAACAATGGTGAAGGCACGGTTCACGATGAATCCGTTCGAGGGGCTCGAGCTTACGGTTACCGACTCCAACAATCTACTCAACATCGTCAACACTATTGTCGACGCCGGCATGCAGAGATACGAAAACTTCTGGTCGGTCGAACAAGCCAAAGTCAGTCTAGACAAGTGGAAGCTAGTCAAGACAAAGAAGATCTCCATGTCTTCATGGAGCGACAACAAAGGCAGACGGAGTCGGTTAGTTCATTATCCGCTCAATCAAGCAGCTTTATCGCCGAAATGCCTTCTCTTCTCTGTGTGGGAACGTCACCAGGAAATCTTGACGATGTCATGCTCGGTGCAGTCAATCCGTCGCTGGAAGACATGCGGCTCAAGGCTTCGTACGTGGACGACCTTAGTGGTGCTGCGGTGCTGTCAAATATCGTGATGCCGACGGAGGAAGACCCGTTCCGGTCTGTGGTGGCAAAATGGATGGAAATTGATGTCCCGTTCCAGTCTACCGGTCTAGTTCAGAACCGAGACTACGTCTACGTTGAAGCGACTGGAATCATCGAGACTTTCGACGACGAGCGAGTGGGTTTCCTTTTGTTGCATTCGGTCAACTTCCCTCAAGCTCACCCGCTTCCGAACCGAGTTCGTGCCAACTTGTCGACATGCGCCTTCTTCCGCCAAGTACGACCGAATGTCGTGAGCATTTACATCACCGGAGTGATGGATCCGGTCGGTAGTGAGCGTGTTCGTCGCCTCGTGGTGGCCAATATGGCCAATGCGTTCTGTTCGACGCTCAAGTACGCCCACTGCGGCCAGATGAAGAAGCTCACTTGGTCCTTGGACAAGGCGTACGCGAAATCAAAAGCAGTCGGAACGCCAAACCCCGAGAAAAACTGTGTAACCTGTGGGAAAGCAGTCTCTCGTCGAATGGGAGACTTCAGGAAGAACAATTCTAGTTGCAAACTTTGCTTTGGCATTGTCTGCAACACGTGCAAACTGCAGAAGAAGCTCAGCTTTGTGGCCCCGGACCTTCGCTTAGTTCAGCGGAAGGTCGTGTTCTGTGCGGTCTGCATGCACGAAGCGCTCAAGACAAGCACTTTTGAAGCTACCAAGGCGCAGCTTATCTCTGCGTCTTGTGACTCGCGCTTCTCTCGCGATACGAGGACGATGCCCAAACTGTCGATGTACTCGGAATCCAGCACTGCTCCCTCTGAGGAACCACCGAGAGTTTCGTACGGGTTTGTCATCTTCTAGAGGTAGTCGAGGAACTATTATATTGGAAATGGATGAGTGCCATTGTTGAACATGTCATGCAGTTGATTGTCCAACATTTGTTTGGTCTTCCATACCATGGAGTTCTGATCTATCAGTTGATGTGCATGAAAGCTGATCTCGACGCAAGTCGAGTCTGCCGTAATGTGCTATCCTCTCCTTTAGCTTTGAGTCAGCATCCTCGCACACCTGAGCCCTTCCTCGGCCATCTGCCAATCTGGGAAGACATGGGTCAGATGCCAGTACTTGTGCGCAGGTGAAGCATCAGGTCGATGAACTGGAGTCGCCATGTGTTTAACAATTGTGCCTCGTTCCGTTGCGTCTCGATATAGGGTGCAGAGCTCTACCGGAACGAGTTAAACTTGTCATTCCGGATTTTGCTCCGTTCCTGACACCCGGCAGTCTATCAGCCCAGCTCGCTCTCCCAGCCCGCTACTCGCCATGGTGAAGGGCCGATTCACCGTCAACCCGTTCAAGGAGCTGGTTCTCAAACCTTCCGACGTGGAGAACCTCAACGACATTTCGTCGGCGATCCTCGACTCGAATTTGTCTCGCTATGAAGATTTCTTGAGTATTGACAAGCGCCGAGTGGATCCTGAGCATTGGAAACTCGTCAAGAGCCGTGACAATGTCAAGGTTTTCTCTGAAAAACACACCGGGTCAAACCGCAACGCCGCCACTCTTCCTCAAGCTTCGGGTTCATCCTCCGACCTACCTTCGCTACTCTGTGTCGGAACGACGGTCGGTGATATGGAGGATATGATGTTTGGCGTGGTGAATCCAACCTTAGAGATCATGCGCATCAAGGCGTCATACGTCGAAGATCTCAGCGGTGCAGCCGTACTTGCCAACATCGTCGATCCGACGCTGGAGAACCCCTTCAACTCACTTGTGGTCAAGTGGATGGAGATGGATATCCCTCTGCAGTCCATGGGCCTGGTTAGGAACCGCGACTATATCTACGTGGAGGCCACTGGCATTGTGCATCTTTCAACCGGCGAGAAGGTCGGCTACCACATTTTGCACTCCGTCAACTTCCCAGAGACCCACGACTTGCCCAATCGAGTTCGTGCCAACCTGTCGATCTGTGGCTTCTTCCGCCAAGTTCGGCCGAACTGCTCCGAAATTTTCGTCACGGGTCTGATGGACCCCGGTGGTGATATGATCCGTATGCTGGTGGTGCCTACAATGGCGACGGCTTTCCTTTCGACGCTCAAGTATGCCCACTGCGGTCAGATGAAGAAGCTTCAGTACATGCTTGAAAAGCGATACAAGGAGTCCAAGGAGCTTGGTACGCCAAACCGTGAGCACATTTGCGTCACATGTTCAGCACCGATCACAAACCGGCGAATAGGCGACTTCGGCAAGTCCGATGCTTCCTGCAGACTTTGCTTTGGCTTCGTTTGCCACAACTGCAAGATCCAGAGGAAGTTGAGCTTTGTTACGCCGGACTTGCTGCTGGCCCAGCGGAAGGTCACTTTTGCGCTGTGTGCCTAAATGAAGCCGTCCGAGCACCTGCCGCAGATGCAGCTCGAGCCCAAATCCTCACTTCGACTGGCAACTTGTCGAAGAAATACTCGTACAATTACGGGTCTGAAGCAAGCACGATATCCGAGTACGCATCTTCGTACGGCGGATAGTTTAGGTATAGGTAGCGATGCATGCGTCGATTTTATCGTGTAAGAGAATGTATTTTACTTGGACAGCGTTCTTGGTGAGCTGCCCTAGAAGGGATGGCACTACTGCTACGTCTTAGTAGTTGAAGCAGCTTAATTAACTCCATCAACGTTGAAGCCAAGCTACGACAATCACGACTTCGTCTTGAAAGTCTTCAGTGCTGGTGGAATCTAAGTAGGAAAGAGACTACTTGCGCTTCAATCGTCAATTGCTCGTTGGTCATTGCGCCACAATAAATCGTTTGCTGTGCCCTTATCCCGATAAGACTGTTGTTTAGACTGGTCCGGCCAGAATCCGTAGCAATTGCCAAACAATAGTGATTGGATAAGCTGATGTGTTTCGAATGCCAGCCTGGTTGCTTGCTTGAGGCATCAAACCATAGTATCACCAGTCCAGATGGCTACCAGATGACTCAAAGAATTGGGTGCCGTAATTGACGAGCAGAGAGGAACCATAGCTTGGCATAATCGTCCAATGTCTTCTTTATCTCCTCCGCATTGCGAATGCAACAAGTCATTCCTGTTCTTCCCTCGACCGAAGCAACCGACCACACCAGGCTTCTGCCTGCTCATCAAGTCGTCATGGTGAAAGGCCGATTCACCATCAATCCGTTCCCAGAGCTGAAGCTTTCGCCTTCGGATACTGGCAATCTTCACCAGATCGCAGGGGCAATCCTTAAGGCGAATGTGCAGCGTTACGAGACGTTCCAGACGAAAGAGAACAAGAAAGTGGACCCAAATCACTGGAAGGTGTTGAAGACCAAGGAGAACACGACGGTCTACACCGCAAGACATCACGACATCCACCATTCCAGCACGCATTCTCGCCACGGCAGCAACTCGGCAGATCTACCGTCATTGCTCAGTATCGGAACAACCGTTGGTGCACTCGAGGATTTGATGTTCGGAGTCGTCAACCCGTCGCTAGAAAGCATGCGCATCAAAGCTTCATACGTCGATGATCTCAGCGGCGCTGCCGTGCTAGCGAATCTCGAGGAACCGACTCTGGAAGACCCTTTTCGATCCTTGGTGGTCAAGTGGATGGAGATCGACATTCCTCTGCACACGACGAGCCTCGTGAAGAACCGAGACTACGTTTACGTGGAGGCTACAGGAATGGTATCGTTGCCATCCGGCGAGCGCGTGGGCTACCACGTCTTGCACTCCGTCAACTTCCCGCAGACCCACGACCTGCCGGGCCGAGTGCGTGCGAACATGTCAATCTGCGGACTCTTCCGCCAAGTGCGACCGAACGCCATCGAGGTTTTCGTCACGGGCGTGATGGACCCTGGTGGTGATATGATCCGCATGCTGGTTGTGCCTAGCATTGCTGCCGTGTTTCTAGCCACTCTCAAGTACGCGCATTGCGGTCAGATGAAGAAGCTTGCGTGGATGCTTGAGAAGCGCTACACTGAAGCGAAGGAGCTCGGAACGCCGAATCGAGAGCACGTTTGTGTCACTTGCTCGGTGCCTATTACAAACCGGAAAATCGGCGACTTCGGCAAGAGCAGCAACACTTGCAAGCTGTGCTTCGGGTATGTGTGCCACGGCTGTAAGATCGAGCGGAAGCTGAGCTTCGTCACGCCGGACTTGCTGCTCGCCCAACGGAAGGTGACATTTTGTGCAGTGTGCTTGAACGATGCGATCCGAGAGAATGCAATTGGCGCAGCAAAAGCTCAGCTCATGGCTACAGGTGGAGGATTCGTGAAGCCCCATCAAAACAATTCGGCGGCGTCCGACGCGAGTACCGTGTCCGGATATTCGCTTGGATGACGCAAAGGTGCATACATGTAAGTGTAAGATAGTGACGTTCGTGAAGTTTGTGTGTTAAAAACATAATGGAGCCCTTGCGATCATGCACTTTGTTAGATCAGTTCCCCTTGTATTTGCAACGTCAGTAAGGTCGTCATTGCTGCAACTCTGGATAGATGCACTAGAGGGGTACGAGTCTCGTGAATCGCGAGACTGATAGCCAGCCAACGATGGAATTCTGGCGCGAGCGTTCATTCCAACTACCACTACTCCAGCATAGGCGTGTTATACTACTTTCTGCTGTCAGTACCTCCACTCAAAACTGTATCCACGAAGCGATGCAAGATACATGTTGAAGTGCTTTGTCGTGCTCAATACACAACGCAGCAAGTCGATAGTAGACGATAGTACTCGGTGGCACCAGAACCGTAAATTAGCTCTCTGCTGTAGCAAAGCTCCTGATCTTATCGGAGCTTTATTTGTCCTTCAAGCGTCTAACTCTGGGCTGAACAATGGAGCCCAATGCCTCGTCAAACAACAGCTGTCTTGCTTGTCAACTCACGTGGCGACTTTCCACCGTGCACGCTAAGGAATTCCAGTCGCAGATGGCCAACCCTTCGTCCTTGCGTGCCTAGAAGGCGAAGCACCCGATGGCCTCGCTCACTCAGCATTGGCTGCCGCTCCTCTGCCAACGGATCGGATTGCACTTTACTCATTTGGTCATTCGCTCTCTGCTACACAACAACAAGCACCCTCGTCAAGCACTGCGTAGCCGCCCACAATGGTGAAAGGCCGATTCACTGTGAACCCGTTCCAGGAGCTGGCGTTGACCCCTTCGGACACGGCGGACCTGCAGAACCTCGCCGATTCCATTCTCGACGCCAATGTCCGTCGCTATGAAGAATTTCGGTTCAAGGACCACTGCAAGATCGACCCAACACAATGGAAGTTGGTCAAGAGCCGTGACAACACCAAGGTACATTGTGAGAGAAACCACGGATCAAGTCGCGTCGGCCCTCAAGTTCCGCAGACGTCAGGCAGGTCGACAGACTTGCCGTCACTTCTTGCCTACGGAACTGCCGTTGGGGATATGGAAGACATGATGTTTGGTGTCGTGAACCCCACACTTGAGAGCATGCGCATCAAGGCGTCGTACGTCGATGACCTCAGTGGTGCCGCCGTGCTGTCGACGATCATTGAGCCAACCCTTGACGACCCATTCAAGTCTCTCGTCGTGAAGTGGATGGAGCTTGACATCCCGCTTCACACCACAAGTCTGGTGAAAAATCGCGACTACATCTACGTGGAAGGCACGGGGATAGTTCAGCTGTCGAACGGTGAGAGGGTCGGGTATCACATCCTGCACTCTGTGAACTTCCCTGAGACCCACGACCTGCCGGGTCGAGTCCGTGCGAACTTGTCGATCTGCGGCATCTTCCGTCAAGTCCGCCCCAATGCTAGCGAGATCTACGTGACCGGTTTGATTGATCCTGGTGGTGATATCATCCGCATGCTCGTGGTGCCAAACATGGCAACGGCATTCCTGTCCACACTCAAGTACGCGCACTGCGGGCAGATGAAGAAGCTGGCGTGGATGTTGGAGAAACGCTACACGGAAGCGAAGGAGCTGGGCACTCCCAACCGCGAGTTGGTATGCGTGACCTGCTCTTGTCCGATCACAAGTCGCAAGCTCGGAGACTTTGGCAAGAGCAATAGTTCCTGCAAACTGTGCTTCGGCCACGTGTGCCACAACTGCAAGATTCAGAAAAAGCTCAGCTTTGTGACACCAGACTTGCTGCTCGCCCAACGGAAGGTGACGTTCTGCGCAGTTTGTGTGCTCGAAGCGATGAAAGCCCCTGCGTCCATAGCAGCTCGAGCTCAAATTCTTGCGGAAAACGGAGGGCCCAAGAGTACTCCGTACCCTTCGAACGCGTCGACGGCCAGCTCAGTTTCTGACTACGGCTCGCACTAAGTGCTGGGCCGATGTACATATCCTGTGAACTGTAGGGAGAGTCAAACTACAGCGATATCCGTCAAATGCAAAGGCCGTCTATTAGGCTTTCAAGTGTTGTCTATCAAAAGTGTTCAACGTACAGCTTGAAGTTCATAAGAACATGGTTATTTCAACGGCAAATAACGTTCGACTATATTTCATCGAAATTCGAGTGGTGTAATCCCAGCACCAGGGACTTGGATCCACTCATTTTCGTTCTAACCCGGCCTACCGGAAGACTCTAGCAATCGGAAAGACACTCCAAGCTATTCGACATGGGCAGAGGTCGTAAGGATCGATTTGTCGTCAATCCGTTTCCGCAGTTGAACCTCACGCCCGAAGAGCGCTTGCAGCTCCAGGATCTCGCCAACACTCTCATCATGACCAACCTCGAGCACTACAACAATTTCATCGCGTCTAAAAGCAAGGTAGACCGTCGTCGCTGGAAATTGATCAAGACTCGCGATAAGCTGTCAGTGTTTGCCGAGCGACCCGAGTCATCGCATGCTGCGGGGCGGGACGGTGAGATCTGTGGTTCTGGTCTGCCGCTGATCCTGTGCGTTGGTGCCAAGGAAGGGAGATTAGAAGATTTGATGTACGGGGTCATGAGCGAAGACTTGGAGACGATGAGAATCAAAGCGTCGTATGTGGACGACATCAGTGCTGCTGCGGTACTGGACCCTATTGTGGTGCCGTCTTTGGAGCAACCCTTCCAGTCGCTCATCGTCAAGTGGATGGAGCTAGATATTCCCCTCGCCTCAACTAACCTCGTCAAAAACCGAGACTATGTGTACCTGGAAGGAACCGGGTATGTTACAGCTGAAAATGGTGATCGGTTGGGGTATCATCTTCTTCACTCGGTGAACTTTCCACAGACTCATGAGCTGCCAAAGCGAATTCGTGGCAATGTTTCAATCATTGGCTTTTGGAGCCAGACTGGTCCCAACACTTTGGAGATCTACGCCACCGGCATCTTTGATCCGTGCGGCGACATGATCCGCACTCTTGTCGTCTCGGGTATGGCGACTGCCTTCCTGTCGAGTGTCAAGTACGCGGACTGCGGCCAGATGCGGAAGCTTTCGTTCATGCTTGATACAGCCTATGCCAATTCTAAGGCACACGGAGCGCCTAGCAAAACCAGCGTCTGTGTCACGTGTTCGGCACCAATTGGGCGTCGTCTGGGGGACTTTGCCAAGACCACCAACGCGTGTAAACTTTGTTTTGGCCATGTCTGTCACTCTTGCAGAGTGGTGCGAAAGATAAGCTTCGTGGACCCAGATCTTCAGCTGTCTCGACGAAAGGTGACGTTCTGTGCTGGTTGCATCAACTCAGTGACTATGATGAATGCAGCCGACTGCGCTCGTGCGAAAATGCTAAAGGCGCACAAGGGCGTGCGGGCAAATTTCTCCAGTAGGGATACTAATTCGACTATGAGTGGTGAATACGGTAGCGAGGTTTCGTACAGCGATTATCATTAAGGTTAGCCAGATCCATTGCTTCACATTGCCAACTTCAACTTCATCTCAATAATCTGCGAATATGGTAGCAAGGTCTCGTACAACACGCAATTCAGTTGCGCAGCCCAGACTGCTAACAAATGACAAATGACTGATCTGGTCGTCATCAACTTCAACTTGGTCAATAGAAAGACCAAGTCAAAAGAGCAGGACGTAAAGTTGTAGCGACGATATAGGCGCTTCATAAGACATGCAGGCTGGTGACGAACACCTGTAATTGCAGCCTTACCGCAGTATTTCGAGTCTTATCGCGGGCAAGACCTGTGAGAAATATGACGCTTCTTCGGAATTCGAGTCTTGTAATCCGACTCGCCGGTCCTGTCTTCCTCTTCGAAAGCTCTCATTTTTGGTTTAACTCGGATCATCTCAAGGCTCCAACTTTCCTCAAGAACCTGCACAACTATCCACGATGGGCAAGGGTCGATTTGTCGTCAATCCGTTCCCGCAACTGAACCTCACGCCCGAAGATCGGCTGCAACTCCAGGACCTCGCCAACAATCTCATCATGACCAATCTTGAGCACTACAACAATTTCATCGCGTCGAAAAGCAAGGTGGACCGTCGTCGCTGGAAACTGGTCAAGACACGCGAACAGCTCTCAGTGTTTGCCGAGCGTCCCGAATCCTCTCACGCTGCTGAAGGCGGAGTTTCCGGCTCTGGCCTGCCGTTGATCCTGTGCGTTGGTGCCATGGAGGGAAGACTTGGAGACCTTCTGTACGGGGTCATGAGCGAAGACTTGGAGACGATGAGAATCAAAGCTTCGTACGTCGACGACATCAGTGCTGCTGCAGTACTGGACCCTATTGTGGTGCCATCGCTGGAGGAGCCGTTCCAGTCGCTCATCGTTAAGTGGATGGAGCTAGATATTCCATTCGCTTCAACAAACCTCGTCAAGAATCGAGACTATGTGTACCTGGAAGGAACCGGGTATGTGACGGCTGCGAACGGTGATCGATTGGGATATCATCTCCTTCACTCGGTGAGCTTCCCACAGACTCATGAGCTGCCAAAGCGAATCCGTGGCAATGCCTCAATCATTGGCTTTTGAGTCAGACTGGACCCAACACGATGGAAATCTACGCCACCGGCATTTTTGACCCATGTGGCGACATGATTCGCATGCTTGTTGTTCCTGGTATGGCGACTGCCTTCCTGTCGAGTGTCAAGTACGTGGATTGCGGCCAGATGCGGAAGCTTTCGTTCATGCTTGACAAGGCTTACGCCGAGTCAAAGTCGCGTGGGGCCCCTAACAAAAACAACGTCTGTGTCACCTGCTCGACATCAATCGGGCGTCGTCTCGGGGACTTTGCCAAGAGCAATAGCTCGTGCAAACTCTGCTTCGGGCACGTTTGTCACTCTTGCAGAGTGGTGCGAAAGATGAGTTTCGTGGACCCGGATCTGGAGCTGTCTCGACGAAAGGTGACGTTCTGCACCGGTTGCATCAGCTCAGTGACTATGATGAACGCAGCAGACTGTGCTCGAGCTAAAATGCTGGCATCGAAGAAGGGCGTCGGCGGCAATTTCTCAAGTATGGAGACCAACTCGACAATCAGTGGTGAATACGGTAGCGAGGTCTCGTACAGCGAATAACTGTACGGATAGCTGAATATGTGTGAAAACATGACCTGTACAACTTCTTTTAGCGAAAATGTTTGATCTCGCCGCACATTTTCATTTACATACCTTCATGATTTTAGCGGATGGGCCAAACAAAAGCACCAAGTGTTCGAGTTAGTCGCATCACGCGTAGAATGCGGGACAGAAGCACAAATATTATAAAATATTGGCAAGAGCTTCTCGCGTAGCTCTTTCGCTTCAACAACATTTGTTTCGCGTCGTCAATACTAGCTCATGTCGTCGATAGGCCGTTTGTCATCGTCTGATACAGGCGTCCGTAACATTGTGTGTATCTAAACTTCTGGAATAAGACATCGATGATATTCCTGCTCTTCCACACATTTCAATGGCTTATCCCGTGTAGTAGCTTTTGATGATCTTATCCCTTTGCCCTAAAGCTGCATACAACCATACGGACGGCATTCTTTCTCGTCTGTCAATCCCTCGCCATCGTGCTCATTGGCCAGGTGACCTGCATATCAACTCGATCACTTTCGGTTTAGCCCTCTCAGCAGCAACCTTCCGTGACTCCAAGTTTTGTCGCCATGGTGAAAGGAAGATTCATCGTCAACCCGTTCCAGGAGCTGCGACTGTCACCAGAGGAGCGAGATCAACTCAAAGACCTCGCCAACAGTCTCATCATGACCAACGTCGACCACTACAATTCGTTCGTTGCAAGCAAACGCGTTGTCGACCGACGTCGCTGGAAACAGATCAAGACGCGCGAACAGCTTCAAGTGTACTCGGAGCGTCCTGAAGCAGGTCGAGCTGCCGGTAACAGCTACCAACTATCGGGATCTGGTCTTCCCATGATTTTGTGCGTGGGTCCTAAGGAGGGCCGACTTGAGGATCTCCTGTACGGCGTCATGAGCGAAGACCTCGAGACGATGCGCATCAACTCTTCCTACTGCGATCAGTGGAGCGGTGCTGCCGTTCTGGATTCCATCATCGAGCCCTCTCTTGAGGAGCCCTTCCAAACTCTAATGGTCAAGTGGGTCGAAGTTGATCTGCCGCTCTCGTCGGCAGGCCTCGTGAAAAACCGCGACTACGTTTTTCTCGAAGGCACCGGGTATGTGACAGCGGCAAACGGCGAACGGCTCGGATACCATCTCCTTCACTCCGTAAACTTTGCAAAGACCCCGGAGCTGCCGAACCGAATTCGTGGCAATATCGCCATCATCGGGCTGTGGAGTCAATCGGGACCGAACACCATGGAACTGTATGCGACCGGCATTTTTGACCCATGCGGCGACATGATCCGGATGCTCGTGGTGCCAGGCATGGCGTCGATTTTCCTGTCCAGTGTCAAGTACGCTTACTGCGGACAGATGAAGAAACTTGGCTATATGCTGGATAAAGCTTACGCGGAATCGAAGGCACACGGTACTCCGAACAAGAGCAACATTTGCGTCACGTGCTCGACTCCGATCACGGGTCGTCGCCTCGGAGATTTTGCCAAAAGCAACAGCTCTTGCAAATTGTGCTTCGGCCACGTTTGCCACGCCTGCAAAATCGTTCGGAAACTGAGCTTTGTAGACCCAGACTTGCTGCTTGCGCAGCGTAAAGTGACGTTTTGCGCTTCATGCATCGGCACCGTCACGAGTATGAACGCGGCAGATTGTGCTCGTGCGAAGTTGTTGTCCAAAAACAAGGGTGTCAACCATTCGAGTCTCGAAACCAATTCAACTGCTAGCGGAGGCGGGTACAGCAGCAGCGAGCTGTCGTACGTTGGTCACTAGTTTTGGTTAAGCTCTTCAAGTGGGGGTAGCTCGTAGTTGAGGGGCAAAATGTCATTAATTAGATGGTAATACATTCTTGAAACGTGATCGAGGTGTTGTTTTTATTCTTTGCTACCATGCTGAAAGAAGTGTACTTGCGTTTGTAGCAGCTCGAGTATGCTGCCTTCCATGCCCATGTTGCAGTTGACGGATTATTTTTCAACCGCGTGCTTCGTTAATGGCAAGAGGAACATCTCCATACTCAGACCTGCGACGTACACGAAAGATGTGATAATAAAGCACATACGGTATCCATACGCGTCGATCAAGAACCCTCCCAAGACAGCACTTCCCGACCAGGAGAATACCGACAACCCTTCCAACGCGTTCCAGCGCGCACGGATGTTCTTAGGGACGTAGTCCATGAGAATCGAGCGACGTAGCGGTTGTGAACAGCGCATCATACCACCACGCATCAGAAACAGCACAATTTGCAGTACCATTGGCTGTGCATACGCCATTGAGAACAAGCACGCCACCGAGAACGCACGCGTAAATGCGATGATCGGCATACGACCACACGGCTTGGATAGACGCTGCGCCAGGAACGACAAGATCATAACAACGAGTGGCTGGCTCATAAAGAGAGCACAGACGTGAATCGGCGTGAGTCCGTACTCCTCTTTAAAAAACAAGGGGAAGAAATTGATCGTCATCCCGGCGCCATTGCTGATCACAAAATCCGACGCGAACAAAATGTACGGCACGTGTTTGGTCCGAAAGCAAAGAAATTTGGCATCGAGGTGGGCCATGTATCCCTCCTCGTCGTCCTCAACCTCCTGTTGGCGCTGCTGTCGCTCCAAGTCCATTTCCTGGGCGGTCTTGCCTTTCAGCAGCAGCAATGCCGTGTTTTCAGTCACTGTCGGTGGGGATTTTTCATCCACGGTGATATCGTCTTCGTCCGGGTAGTCGTACACCATGTCGATCTCATTTCCGTTCCCGACCAATTTCGGGGTGCGGATCGGCGATGGCGTGACCATACTGCTTTCCAATAATTCCTGCTGCTCCTTTTCCTGCATGTTCTTGTTCTGAATGTAGTCTTTGGCTCGATCGTCGTTGAATTGGAACAAGATCAAGGACGCGACGACTCCCAAGACGCAGCCAAACTCCAGCACGGGTTTCAATTCAGGCAATTGCCATTCATCTCCGTAGAATACAAACAGCAAAATACTGAGCAACGGACCCAACATTTGGGCCAAGTTGCTGATATTGTACTTGATCATGAACGGAAAAGAGCGCTTTCCGGGAGGGATGGAGTCGGCGAAAAGCGCCTCCATCGCAGGGCTCTGGAAGGCTGAAAATAGTCCCCAGAGACCGAACGCCACGTAGAGACCACTGAGCGACGTGAGCTCCACCGAGAAAAAGGTGATAACTGCACCAACGACGCCAACAACGCCCGAGATTTTGAGGATTGTGTCTCGACGCGTGCGGTCAGCGAAATATCCTCCTGGGAGGGAGAAAAGCAATTGCGAAATGCCCTGAATGCCCTTGACAATGCCTACAGGCTTATTGGATTGGGTCAGCACGAAGACGTAGCCTGCCACCACCTGCTGGAACAGAATGCTACAATAATATTGCAATAAGTTTTTCGCTGATGCATAGTTTTTCTTCCTAATATTTTATTTTTACCTTCGCGCCGACCAGTAGAAGAGCGTGAAGAGGTACGCAGTCCACACATTGTGCGTGATGCCGTCTCTGGACAAAAGCGCCATTGCAATGAGCTGCTGGGCTGCACGGCAAGATCGAAAGTGACGCATCAGGTACACTCATACTGTATCGGACAGTAGCCGTTGAAAGATGTGGCATGCGACATGTCGTCTAAACTTACGACCAATCAATGGTCATCAGTAACGCATTTCAGCCAATCATAGAGTTTGAGTGGTCCACGTAAAAGGGAACTGTGACAGGCGGTGTCTGTATGAGCAACTTATGAATGCCTTGGCAGAGCACTGGAATATGGCTGCACTACAACACTTAGGTGGTGACTTATTAACTGGCGAGGACACGCTCTTTCAAGAAACCATTGCCGGCAGGCTAAAAGTGAAACCGGACAAGGATCTGCAGCTGCATCGAGCTAGATTCGGCAAGCTAGACCTGGTCTTGACCTGAAGAAGCTTTCCAGCAACTGCAGGAACACCAGGAGACTGCAACTGTGACTTGCAGAAGGATACATAAGTGTCGAGAGACCATTTTCTTCTCCCCATCCAGGTCAAGATCCACGCCCAGCTGCTCAACGGCAAACTCTGCTGCAAGGCAACAAGACGCTAGTGAAGAAATGAAGAAATGAGTGGCTGAATGCCGTCAGTTTTAAGTTGCAATCTGCTGCCAACAACCTTTAGGCTACCAGCGCACGTCAAGCATGCCTCCGTTTGCAGGTGTTTTATAAATATGCCTCTGCTTGCGTGGACTGAGAGCTATGGTATCAATTCAGATCGCGATCATCAACGTCTCTGCGGCTGTTGAAAACCGTTAGATCTGTAGTTGAAGCTGCACTTGCGGGAATTCTAACCTCTTCGCATATAAATCTCCCCAACCTATAAAACAGTAGGTGACTCCACTGAATCCTGCTCTTACCATCTCAATCGATTAACCGTGCGCAGTTGACCCAAACTTGGGTTTGCAGATCCGATTCCTCGTGCAGGAGGAGCTCAGACTCGATCCTTCTCCCTCCTGTGCGTTGTGCATCTCTCTCTATGGGTCTCGCTGCCTCCACCGACCGCCGCCCGGTCTTCTACTTCATTGGCGACTCCATCACTGAGCACGCGAGCAATCCAGACCTCTCCGGCTTCATCACTCTGCTGCAGAACCACTACGTGCGGTCTGTTGACACGGTGAACCGCGGTTTATCAGGTTACAACACCAAGTTAGTATTATTGCTACCGCCAATATAGTACATTGCAATAATAGTAGTATTGTACTAACAATAAGATTGCGGATTACTATTATTGGTGCTTGCAGGTGGGTCGTGGAGCACGCGCTCCCGATCTACGCCAAGGAGCTGCAATTCCAGTATTGCGCCTCGTTCGTGACGGTGTTTCTCGGCGCCAATGACGCGGTGCTGAAGGACGGGCCGGACAAGGCCCAATACGTGTCGCTAGAGGACTATCGGACCAATTTGTTGAAGATTCTGCACACTGTCAAGCCGCTGCTGCCTCCGCGCGGCAAGATTCTGCTCATCACTCCTCCTGCAGTCATCGACAAAGGCCGGCGGGGCGATCGCAGCAATGCGTCGGCTGGGAGATACGCGAAGGTTTGTGTGGAGGTGGCACAGGCTGAGAATGTCCATGTGCTGGACTTGCACACATTCTTCAACACCACCTACCCCAAGGAGGAGGACAGAAGCCACTGCTTTGTGGACGGCCTGCACTTCTCAGCCAAAGGCAACAAGGACGTCGGCAAACTGCTGCTCGTCGCCATCAACGGGATCTTCGACAAAGAAGACCTCGACCGGTTCAACAAGTGGCAGCTTCCGGACTGGCACGACTTCGTCCCACACACGTGTAGCTGAACGGATCCACTACAAGGAGCTGCCACTCAATTGCGTCCAGGGCTGAGAACATCGTCGCTTTCAGGTGTCCATCGGGTAAAAGTGAATTCATCTGTGAGTTTGCATTCATGCGTCAACTGTTGTTGCTTGTGCACGGAAGTGAGTGTGTTCACTGCCAGTGGAATGGACTCGCCTCATCCTGTTCGGGTGGTGACGCGCGCAACAGTCAGAGCATTCGACGTTCGCTACAAACTGGTCCTTTGTCGCCTGAATGGTTTATGACGAGGGTCATCCTAAACGATTAGGCAGCAACTGGGTGGCTACATGCATCAACGCATTAGGTTTGCGGCGCTCACCTCGACGCCGCCCAGCGCAATCGCCAGTGGCCACTAACGTCAAATGCAGTTCTGCTCTGGAATCGTCGGCTGCTCATTCCAAAATGCGTTCAGGAATGCTGAAAGACATCATTTCGTTCGAAAGCGAAGCCAACGCATCAACGCATCGTAGCGACGTGACAATTCGCTGCTTGCACAGCTGAAGATTCGCATCCTGGCGGGATTTCCACCACAAATTCTCTGCGCGTGTTCAAGATCTCTTAACCCCATCCCAACTGTTGTTCGTGCATCAGACGTTAGCGGCTTCCCATGCCGCCGTGAATTTTCCACGCCTGAATTGCGATCGTCCATTCCCCAATCGCTCCGCCATCGCACATTGGCAGACCGAGGACGAAATGCTTCGAAGCACGCGGAATGACACCCCAATCGGGCAGGAGCTGAACCTCAGCGACGCCATCACGCCGTCGGGGGCCATCCGTTTGGACATCGTCAAGTCTTCGAGCACCGAGTCCTCGACGTCGTCGTCAGATTCCGAGGACCAGACATTCCTAGAACACGACAACGCCAACTCGATATCACCCGCGGAAAAAGCTCCAGAGCCCCAGACAAATGCAGCTCCACCAACGAAAGTTTTATTCCTCGACGGCGTTCGAGGCCTCGCTGCCATCCTGGTGGTCACGCAGCACTCGCACGAGTACCTGCAGAGGATCAATCTGGGCGCTGTTGCGGTGGACTCGTTCTTCGTCTTGTCATCGTTCCTGCTCACTTGGCTCTTCATGAAGAAGAGCATGAAGTTGTTGGCACAAGGGGCAAGTCTCCGGTCCTGGGGGTTCGCGCTGGCCGACTACTTCTCCAAGCGGTTTTTCCGAGTCTATCCGTTGTTCGCGCTCACGGGAATCGCGCTGTCCTTCATGTCGTTTGAGGACCAGCATACTTACTACCTCGTGAAAGCTCCCGGCGACTTTGACCTGTTCCAGATGCTGACTTTCGACTTCGACCATCGCTGGTTCGTGCTCTGGACTTTACCACTGGAGATTTCCTACTATTTCGTGATCCCCGTGTTTGTGCTGGCCATGTTGGGCATGCGTCGCTTCTGGTGGGTGGCGGTGGTCCCTCTCTTCGCTTGGGTTGTTCATCAAGGTTGGTACGAGTACCGCACGAGTCACACTCCGCTGGGACCTCACATCCCGACATTCCTGTCGGGCTCGTTAGCGGCCGTGGTGTTCGTGAAACTTGACTCGTGGATCAAGCAGACTGGGTTTGAGTTCCGCATGCAGCACAAGCTGGCGATCCGTGTGTTTGAATTCTCGATCATTGCCGTGCTGCTAAGTGTGTGCTTCCAGGGACTGTTTTTCGACTGGGTGCTTGAGAACCCCGCCCCGAAAACCAAAGGGTTCCCGTTTGTTAGCGCCCTGCTGACGATCATTTTCGTCATCGAAATGGTGCTCCCGTCGTGCGTGTCGACAATGTTCGAGTGGAGCGTATTGCGATATTGGGGCAAGATCAGCTTCTCCGTCTACCTCCTGCACTCTTTCGTCGTGTGGAACCCTACGATCAGTTCCCAGCCCAAGTATTTCAACCGACTGTTTTCTCGGTTCTTCCTCATCTTCTTGTTGGCATCGACGACGTATCATCTCGTCGAGTATCCGTCTCAACTACTAGCTCAGAGAATCTCTCGATTCCTCGCAGCTCGGGAAGCAGAAGGCTCCGGTGGCTTGGTGAAGTACACGTGCATTGACCGATTGAGCTTCAACAAGCAAAAGCCCACGCAGGTGTGCAGTAAGGGCATGTATCATTATTTGCGAGCGAAATACACGTAGAGATTCGCTCTCAAGTTGTATCTCATCGCGATGTGTGCGTTCATAGGCTCACCAGGCGAGCCAGCTATGATTCAGACGTCTCAGCGCCACAAGTTGTTTGGGTATTCAACTGAAAAACGGCTGTACCGGCGTCGAATAGCACTCCCCAGATGTGGACGTTGAAATGGAAGTGAGCGCCACGGCCAAGACCTCAGTTGTTTTCGGAAGAGAGGATGAATTCTCGTTGAAAGAACAGGAATGATACGAGTGCAATCGGCCTCTGGGAACAATAAGTTATTGCTGCGTGTTATTGTCAACAACAGCACGCTACCAAGAAGTACTTCCAAGTGCATTTTGACGCCACACGAGGCTCCGTAGTCATTGTGTTGTTTTACTTGCAACTCGCAAGCTGCGACTTTATCTTATAACGTGGACAACAAGCTTTTCCAACACCAAAGCTTTACCCACACCTTGCTTAGCTCACCGATCTCTTGCTCCGTTTCTTGGACTGAACATCTTTGTCAAGACAGATCACCCCTCATAAAACTTTACCTCACGCCCTTGAATCGACAATCTTGTTATGCCCATGCCCTCTTTGTGAGCCCAGAACTACTCGGATGGCAATCACCACTCGAGACTTAGGTCGAAGGTCTGCTCCATACCAACTCAATTATTAGCGAGGCACGCCACAGGTAGAGATTGAATCCGACGGAAAGTTGGGCCGAAATCTTATCGGATACCGTGGCAGTGTCAGGCTGAAGTGTGATAAAGTCCGACGTGGCATTTCTCCTGGCTCAACCACGCGACAGTCTGTTAGTCAACGCTAGATCGACTGCAAGTTCCTACAAGGCGGACAAAACTTTTGCCTGCTGTATGTGTTGCCGTGCGCGCCAACGGCCATGGAAAAGTTCGTGACAAACTTCGGGCAAAAAGTTACTGCGTCGTCTTCGCAGATTCGCAGGAACATCCGTCGCCGCAACGTGCAACAACTCGCCTGGTTCTCCGCGTCTCTCGTCTGATCGTTCGCCGCCCGGAATTTGCATGCAACGAGGGAGGAGTGGATTCCGAAGTGGGGAGTGGAGTCCGCCACCGAAACTCAGCAGAGTCAATCCGCGAAAGAGATTTGAGACCATTTTGCTGGTGGTGTTTTCTCTCTGACAGCTATCCAGATACACGTTCTGTTCATGCTAAAGGCAACAGATTGCCTGTCAACATTGTCTGGCAAACGCAGTTAAAATGTGCAGATCGCAGTCCATGTGGGCATCGTCAATGACTGGCGCCACGTTGCATCTGTCCTCGCTAACAGTGGGCGGAGACCAGTAACTTACGAAGCATGCTGTGTCAGAGCTCC
This sequence comes from Phytophthora boehmeriae, assembly GCA_011947355.1. NCBI lineage: Eukaryota > Oomycota > Peronosporomycetes > Peronosporales > Peronosporaceae > Phytophthora > Phytophthora boehmeriae. Next base: position 116,375 of record JAAVTJ010000065.1, on the reverse strand, counting down.
AGCCGACTCGAACACTCTGTTCCTCACCAGGATCGTCACCAATTGCGGTGCCATCGATCGAGCTGACTGAGCGATACATGTTTCGACCCACAGTGGATAGTGCACTGGAACCGATCGACTTGCAAAGTTTTCGGCTGCAGTTTGTGCCGAGAACGCTTCGAATAGGAACTGAGACTTTGGCCGTGCAGAAGCGCCATGGTAGGTCTTGTCGATGCAAGGCCCGAGGTCTACTGTTCGTCGAGACACAAAGAGCTGAATGAAGGCAGCGACCGGTTTCTAGCGCGTGCATGAATCCGTCAGCGTCGCTGCCGACAGTGTCAGGCAAGCGTCAGCGAAGGTGTCACTGCGCCCGCGTTCCTTGAGCTCACTTTGGCAAAACTCGGCGACTGGAGCGAAGAGAGCGAGCCGTCTACCACTGCACGGTGTCTTTGTGATCCACCCCGGATCCAGCAAGCAGTCCAGTGCCGACACCCACCAGCTTTTACACCACGTGCTGTCAACCTGCGGAGGGCAGTGCTACCATCTGTCAACGGCTCTGCTGGTTCAGTGCGCCAGCCGGCGATCAACTCAAGTTGCATTCCCCATCTCTTTGCTAGGAGCTGTGTGCAATTCCTCCGTCGTCTCCAGTTCCCATTTGTCTCCGTTGCTCAGGCCCGAGACATTTTCTTAGTCGACGAAAATTTGTTCGGAGATCCCTCGCTCAAATATCGGAGACCATCGTTTCGACGACCGACAAGTCTCACCTTTGCATTTTGACACAGCGGCGCGATGCAACTTCGGTTCCCATTGCCGACAGGCTACTTCGCCAAGTTCGACTTGCTGCCGAATGAGGCGCACGGCTATCGGGTGCTCGCGAACGATATCGTCCGCGAGACTCGGAGGGACCTCGACCACTACATTAAGGATGGACGCAACTTGATCGATGCCCACACGTGGAAACTCGCGCGTTCCAAGGACCGTCTGCATTGCTACCGGAAGCGCAGTACTCAAGGTTCCGCTCACCAGCTCGGACTGTACGGCGCAGCTGGCTCGGAGTCAAGTGAATCGTTCGGACATTCGACGCGTTCGCGTCCGTCCTTGAGTGTGTCGAGTTCTCACAGCCGATCGGAGCTGTCGGTGTCAACTCGGTCGTCGGATGACGGCGAACCGAGTCGCAAGAGCATTCAGCCGTCGGTGATCGGCTACGGCGTCGTGGACGGATCGGTCGACGATTTGGTGTATGGCATCTACCAGTCCTCCACCGACGAGATGAAGACGCTGGGTGCTTTCCTCGGGGAGGACTCCCTCATTGATTGTGCCGTGCTGCACACGGTCCGACAGACGCGCTCGTCGTACCTCGGACTCAAGTGGAAGTTGCAACGCACTGTTGGAGGCAACCGAGACTGCTGCTTCCTTGAATACGTTGGTGTGTCTGTGGATGAAAATGGTCAACGATTTGGCTACCACGTGCTGGAATCTGTGCCCGTGGGGAATTGCCCGCAGTTTGATGATAACTCCATTGTGCGTACCAACATGTCCTTCTGCTACATTTTCCGGGCTGGCAAACTAGCCGACCAAGTCGAGGTGTTCATGGAAGGATCCTACGATTCATCGGCGGACGTACTGACGGCTGGAGGAGTAGGAGACTACCGAAGTGCGATGGACATGCTGTTCAATATTGACACGGCACTCGTGGCAGCAGAAGCTAAGAAGATTTCGGCGATGGTCGCAAAGCAGTCGGGTGCTCTCCGTGGCGCCAGCACTAAGAACCAGAGCGGTAACAAATGCTCGATCTGCAGAGCCAAGGCTGGCTTGCTGTCCTCGCACTCGAACTGCCAGACTTGTGGTGCTGTCATCTGCAGCAAATGTCGAATTCGCAAAACCACTTTCTCGCGTCGTGGGAAGATCAAGGTCTCCTGCTGCAAGATGTGCATGGTCATGGTCAAAGATCAGTCGCCTTTTGCAGGCGAGCAATTGGACCAGCAGCCATTGAGGCCGAAGAAGTTGTCACGCGCCGACTCAAGCACTCGGAGCAGGAATGTCAGCAACAGCTCCAATTTGAGCGCATCGGTCTCGACCATGTCGCTCACAGACTCGGACTACTCGTCGTCGTTCCAATCGTGGCAATCCAGCTCTGTGTCCTCAGCGCACTCGGATCTCGACGACAGCTTCTACAACTCGACCGGGCCTGGATCAGCTTTGGTTCCGCTCGATCGGAAGATGCCGGCGCTTATGGAAGGCGACCTGCCGCCCCAACCGAGACGAACGTACCAGAACGAGCAGCAGCGTCAGTACGAGCAACAGCAATACCAACAGCAGCAATTCTTGCAGCGTCAGCGTCTGAAGCAAGGGACAAGAGAGCAATACGCTCCCCAAGTAAGTGACCAACGACCTCCTACTACTCGCGAAGGACTTTACAATCAGATGCTGGAACTGCAGATGCAAGCGGAGCGAGCTTACAAACTAACCAACCAAAACGCCAACATGATGAACTCGGCTCGATAGGGATCAGCCTACTGCGACGCGCTTCCACAGCAACCACTTAGATATTAACCAAGAGAATTAAATACATGTTATAGTGTGGTGCAAGTTTAGCGGGGCATTGTTCATGGCGATGAAAATGATGACCTCAAACCATTGCTTCCATGGTGGGTCGCTGGGCTTAAATTCCTCCACGATGTAAGCAGGTTTCAAGTCAAGATGATGAAAGTGATCTAGGGCACAAGGTGGCGATGAGATTAAAGTTTTACTAAACCAAGTGCATTCGATTACAATCGCCATGCTGTCACCGACCGGGTCCTACCTGGTGCAACAAGGAATGTGCGTTTGTGGGGCTATTAACTCGTCGTGGGCTTGTTCGTGTCTCGGCTCAGGGCATAGCTGAGACGAAAGACCAATCTGTTGAATTTGTGCGGAACTTCCCATCATGTTAGTTGCAGGGTTCGAGGTTCGCCTTCTGAATTTCGGTCTGGAGCTTCACCCCGCTGTTCGAACAGAACAATCTGTTTGTTAACTGCACCGACTTTGAAGTGGACGGGAAACTCGAGATGGCAACACAAGCGTCAAAGGATTGCTCAATTGATCGGTTGAGGGGCAGCAGTCCAGCTTTTCTCGTAAATTCAGCAACCATTCTGCCGATACTGGAAGAACCGAAGTCTTCGCCTCGCAAGAAAATCGACTTGCTGGCACCACCGCCATCTTTTACGTACTCGCCTCGTAAGGATGGCGAATGGTTCCTAAACACTCAATCACCAAAGGAGTTCGAGGGCGGAGCGCTTCGATTCGGTGGCGAGGTGAATCTCTGGAGTAGACACAATATCGGACTTGTCGTGCAGTACGCAGCGGTGGGCATGGTCTTTGGAACACTCCCGGGCACCGTCTACCCGTTCCTCTTCAACTACCTCAACATGGAAGGCACGCAGGTGGTGTCCGCAACCGTGTTACTCAACATGCCTTGGGCCTTCAAGATTTTCTTTGGCGTGATGACAGACTCCATGCCCGTGTATGGATACCGTCGCCGTCCGTTCATGATCATGGGGTGGATCCTATGCTTCACGATGCTACTCATCATGGCTTGTATGGACAGTGGATTGCCATACTACCCAGACAACAAGTACGCGACTATGGACATTCACGAAATGACTCCTGAAATCATCGCCACCTTCAACACGAATGCGCCGCACACGGGCAGCAAGTTTATCGTTCTCATGATGCTTGCTTCGGTGGGTTACGTCATTGCTTTTGTCGCCGCAGACGCGATGATGGTTGAAGTGGCGCAGCGCGAACCCGAGACTACGCGCGGGTACACTCAGACCACGATTTACTTGATTCGCACCATTTTCGTGACTGTTTCCAGCGTCATTACGGGCTTAGCGTTCAACGGCCAGCACTACGGTGGTGACTTTGATTTTTCACTATCATTCCCTCAGCTCATGGTTCTTCTCGCCATATTTTGTTTCCCAGTCATCCCAATGTCATGGTACTGCATCCAAGAGGAGCGACACCCGGGCGTGATTTTTCGCGACTATCTGGCTGAGCTATGGCATCTTATCCAGATGCGCCCCGTGTACCAAGTCATCGCATACAAATTCCTTGCCGGTATCTTCGAGAACTTTACCATCACGTGTTCTGACCCGATGCAGTCCTACTGGGCTGAAGCTACGCCTCTCAATCAGAAGTTCATGGCCATCTTTGGCAACGGAATTTTCGCTTTCACACTTTATTACACGCGCAAATACGGGCTGCACTGGAATTGGCGGTCGATGCACGCCACTACGATCATTGCAGTGACCATCATGGACTTCATCGTGACAATACTGACGACATGGGATGTGATCCGCAACCAATGGTTCTGGCTGGGCGTTCCCGTTGTTGAGAACCTTCCCAATGGCATCGCTTTCGTCATTGGGACATATGTGATCGTCGAGTTGGCCGGTGAAGGCAATGAAGGTGCTGTGTATGGACTAGTGGGGTCGATCTCCAATATTGCCATCCCTTTGGCCAGAACGCTGACCAAGAACGTGAACAGCAACTTCGACGTGACCAACGCCGATATTGTTGAAGACTCCAATCACGTCCGTTGGCAAGTGACGTACGTCCTCATTATCCGATACACGATGAACCTTGCCGGGTTGTTTTTCTTGCCACTGCTTCCTCGTCAGAAGGCCGAGACGCAGCAGCTCAAGCGCAACGGCGGCTCCAGTCGCACACTGGGTTTTATCACCGTCGTGTACTTCACGTTTTCACTCTGCTGGACGGTTATGGTTAACATCATGTCCATTTACCCGTCTACATCATGTCTAGTGATCGCAGGCGGCACGGGCTGTCCGTAATTGTCGTCTAAAATATTAATCTTATTTCCATCAACATGTTCACGTCAAGTTGCAGTATCCGTCGACAGCAAATCGTGCGTTGACTTGACAACAAGCCCATATGCGTAGAACTGCAATCACCCAGCACAACTGGTAGGTAACTGACGTGCATGGACCTACTCCTCAGTCATAGATTGCTGCAAGTTAATCATCGCTTGTAACAGCAACAAGAGACTCATCTTTCGCAGCAGTCGTCATCTGTCTTCGAGGCGACAGCGCTGGCTTCTTAGTCAGTGACGAAGTCACAGGCACTTCAGGCACGGCCCAGTTCAACCAGGCCTTAACGGCAAAGATTACGTGCTCGCAACCCTGTGCGAAATACAGTACAGCAGAAACAACATTGGCCTTGTTAAAAATATTTGATGTTTCGATAATGAGGCGATAATTGTAGTGACACGTACCACGACGATGGCAAAACGCTGGAGTTCTGTCCATGAAGGAAGTAGTTCGTCGATCTCGTAAGTCCACACAAGCGCGCAGTTGACTACCACAGCCACTCCAGAAAAGCTCACCAATACCTTCTCCCACACACCGATACCTCGTGCGTGCTGTGCGATTGGTCGTTGATATCCGTGGCGGTTCACAAGTTTGAGTAGGTCTGAACGACTCTCAATCACGTTGTTCAGCCACGCAAAAGCGGCAGCCAGTGGGAAAATCGGGCTGTAGAGGGTAACATAACCGAACTGAACCATGAGTTCCTTGTAGTCTGTGAAAGTGTCGCGGTATGTAGCCTGTCGCTTTTGCATCAGCACCCGAGCCAACCGCTGCTCGATAGCAACTTTGGCAACATCCACCCATTCACCACCAGGTCTTGTTGTTGGCATTGAGTTATCTAGTTGTGGTCGGTTGTTGACTCCATTGTCAATTTGAAGGCTCTGGCGACGGCGTCGCTTACCCTCGGCTGTGAGCACTTGACCACCCACAGAGACGGCTAATGGTAGCCCCACCTCTTTGAAATTATCTAAAAGCTGTGTAGCAACAAGCAAAACCCATAGTCGTTCCCGGACGCGGTCTAGTCGTTGCACATAGAAAGCAAGGAACCAAAGAGAAGCGTTGCTGTTCACAAGGTGAAACGGCATCCGCTTCGCCACAAGATGTGCCTCATGCTCGTCAAGCGTGCGGTAGTTCTCGAACTCGGTAAGTTTCCGAGCCAGCAACTGGTACAAGACATCCATCACGTGGATGATAAAAGCGTTTAGCACACTCGGTCCGTGCGAGACCAACGCGCACGTCGTCGTGTCATTGCTTGGTATCCAATTGACCGGAACGTAAGACCAATACCCAGTTCCCCACTCAACGTGGCGGATTTCATCTCGCGCATGATCGCAACTGTCGCTAAAGTGTGATCGAAGACGTTCCGAAAGCACGTGCAATCCAACGACATATCCGCCAACCAAACAGCACATAAACACTAGCAAAGGAATAGCCAAGAGCTGTCGCAGTAGCCGCTTGTGGTGCGGGAAGTCAAAACACCTCAGACCTGAAACTGGGTCTCGCATCCACTCTCCTTGAAACTCAATCCGTGTTGTCGCGTGCAACGATGATAGTACGCCATCGTAACCCCAAGCAAACTCGACCTCTTGTTGGCGACGCCGCCACATGTCTGCAATCAGTGACGTCCCAATGGCAATAAGCACACAGTGCACGGTGTAACTTGGGGCCAGGTCGAGCATCTTCAACACATGCACTACAACGCCGTATACGCTGGGCAACACGAGCATCCGCGTGTAGAATGCAAGCCACGCAAAGTACATGGCAATGCGGGGCCCAAAATACGCGTAAATGTCTGCCAACGGAGGCAGAGCAATCAGCGACTGCGCACCCCACCTTCTCGTGAGATGACGTCTGGCTTCATCTCTATGGAGAGGATATAGCGCCACATTTTTAAACCCTGTCGATCGCAGCACTTGTGGCAGTAGCTTCTCTCTTGCACTCAGCAGCACCGGCGCCCCAGTCACTTTCTCCTTCACTTTATGGCCTCCTTCATGTGGACAGCAGACATCCAGCTCCAATCTTAGTTCTGTCAAAATCAGTTTGCACAGTCTCTGACTTTGTGCTGCTCCTGTCAATGGAAGGACGTGACTGGCGTAATCAGGATGTTGAGTCACCCACGGGGCCAACTGCATGCCCACTCGTCCTGCCCAGTCGCCTCTCTCCGTGACACTCTCATCAGGAACATCGCTGCCAATCAGCAGCGCATAAGCTTGAGTCTCTGCCTTGCTAGTCGCCAGAACTTCACAGTCCGGAGCTTGCAGACTGTGCACAGAAACTCTGCAGCCTGCAGCCCTCAAGGCGGTGGCAGTCACTTGGACAATGGCGTGGGCGTCCTCCAACGTCTCCCTGTTGGTCTCACTGTGGAGCTCCAAGTAGAGACAAAAGTCGGAGCGGTCGTCTACAAGTCGCTGAGCCGGGGCGAACCGCTGCAACTTCAAGTGGTTTGAACCGGGCACTTGATCTTGTTCTGGTCGTCTTCTTTTGCCGCATGAACCTGTAGAGGTTTCTAAATTATTTTCGATAGGTTTTCTGGGCTTGAGTCGTTGTAGCGTTGGCCTGGACGGACGAGTGAGCACCAGAGGGCGGCGACGTCGAGATAATGGCTCAGAGATCAAGATGTGAGGCTCCAAACGCGCGCCAAGAGGATCATTGACCGCTGAGAAGGCTGCAGGATGCCGTCGTCTCAGCTCCATACTCATTTCTAATGCGAAGAAAGATTTCTGTTAAACGGTACAACGTGTACCACTTCGAATGGCACACTGTACCATTTACTGACGTGGCAGAGGTGATGAGCGAATGGTCTCTGATAGTGTCGGACCATGTGCAGCAACATCTTCTGGTTCGACTGTAGGGGACTCCTCCATCTGACAGCAACAGTTGGTGATCCCCATCGCAATGTCCTAAACTGCACATGCACTCCACTCGCCATTCGTCATTTTGTCCAGCAGATCCTTGTCCTCAACAATGCAGCAAACTGCCAAGAGCGATGGAGTGTGCCACCTTCAGCACACGATGCCAATCGAGCTCTGGAACGGGCAAGTAGTCCCTTTCCTGACGGTCAACGAGGCAGTGGCAATGGCGGAATTGAGTCGCTACTTCTACGGCATCGTGCACGAACACTGTCAGTTTCCGGCTGAAGCCTCGCTCGTCTGCAGCGTCTCGGAGCTGCTACGCCTTCTGAGCAAGTGGCGCAACCTCCGCAACGTGGCTTTCCAACCAGTGAGCGAACCCTCAGATAAGGGCAGACTGCACGAGAATATTCACTACAACGTGAACGCTTCTGGCGGCCTGAACTTCGTTGATCTCGAGCGCAACGAACCCGCACCTGAACCTGAGCCGACGGATGAAGCGTACACTGACGCGGACGGAGCGATCCAACTAACCCGCTACGCCTGTCCCGAGCCGCTCCAAGATCTTGTCAAGGATGGTCAAGTGCAACGGTTGAATTTGTCGGGAATCGCACGCGTGCGGCTTTTTGACGGGGTGAATAGTCTGCGCGAACTCGGACTAAGTGGCTGCAGCGAGATTGACGGTCTGCACTGGTTGTCCGGCATTCACGAAGTGGATTTAAGCTACTGTAGCTTCTTGGAAGACGTATCATTCGTGAAAGGCGCGCAGCATGTGGACTTATCGTATTGCCACCGGGTCACAGTTCTCACCCCGCTTGCCAAATGCCATTCCGTGCAACTTAACGTGTGTCGAGGCATCGTTGATGTCAGTCCGTTGCGATCCGTGCGCCACGTAAGTCTACGCAACTGCCCGGACTTGAGCGATGTGAGCATGTTGAACATGGTGCACGAATTGAATCTTGGAGGCTGCGCGAACGTTAGGGACGTCAGTGCGTTGGGAAGTGGCAACGTGTACGAGCTAAATCTTTCGGGCTGTATAAACGTGACCGATGTGAGTGCCCTCGGTAGCATCCACACCCTCAAACTGCGCAAATGCTTGGGCGTTGTTGATGTGTCGAGGCTGGGAAACGTGCAGGACCTGGATCTGACCGGCTGCATCAACGTCACGGACGTGACTGCACTAGGACGCGTGCCTAAGTTGCAGCTTGCTTTATGCCGACACGTGAGTGACATCTCTGCGCTAGGTGAAGGCGTCGAAGAACTTTCGTTACGGCAGTGTGATGCCGTCAGGGATTTGAGCGCACTGGGAGGAAGTTCCAGTCTTCGTGACCTCGATTTGTCCGGCTGCACTGGCTTTGAGTCATCCGAGCTCCATCATTTTCCACCACTTCATCGACTTGTGCTGTCACGATGCAGTCAATTGACAGCACTCGACGGTCTCACACAAGTACGTGAGCTCGACGTGAGCTTTTGCAAGAAGCTCCAGTCGCTCGGGTCATCGCTGCGCGAACTTCACACCATCGTAGCTTACCGCTGTGAATCGCTTGCGGACATCACAGTGCTTGCGCAGTCAGAAAAGTGCTTGACCAAAGTCAATCTGTCCGGGTGCTCACTCATCAGCGATGTCCGCTATATCGCTGGAGCAGAGGACGTGGATTTGCGTTTCTGCGACTCGCTCGAGGATGTACGTCCACTTGCACAAAGCGCCCGTGTTGTAAAGCTCGCAGGCTGCACCAAATTGGTGGATGTGTCACCTCTTGCTAGAGCTTATGAGCTGGATTTGAGTTACTGTCCGAGTGTCGAAGACGTATCAGCACTGACGACGGTCCACAATCTGTCGCTCCGCCACTGCCCAAAGGTGCAGGATGTGTCCTCGTTGACCCGGGTGCACACACTCAACTTGTCCGGCTGTGCACAGATAGAAGACGTCTCAGCGCTGAGGAATGTGCATGAGCTCAACTTGTCCGACTGCTGCAAAGTTACGGACGTGAGCACGCTCACTGGTGTTCGGGTGCTGGATCTGCGCTACAACAAGAAAAATATCGACGCTTTGAAGGCTGGAATCGACAAGCTGCGAGCACATGTGCCAATCATCCGCCAGTAGATCGATCCAATAGACTTCAAACACTCATGTTGCTTGCCATACGTTAATTGAATAAGCTCCTCCTGCTGCAATAAACACTTCCCTCCAGTCTTGTCCTCGCCCTTCTTGCTGCACAAGTGTTGCTTCCACTTGAAATCCTGATGCTAGCTGTCGGCGCACTTGTCTACCGGTACATACTATCTTTCCGGGTATGCCGACGAGGTCATTTAACCGAAGCGCTGGTTCTGAGAGACCTCTGGCTGGAAGCCTTCCTGCAAGAAGTACTTCTCGACAGCGTCCGCAACCCCACGGCCCTCGTTAATGGCCCACACCACGAGAGATTGTCCGCGGCGGCAATCGCCAGCAGCAAAGACACCCTCCACTGATGTTTGATAATCGCCATATGCTGCGCGGATGTTGTGACGCTGGTCCACTTCCAGACCAAGAGTCTCAGCAATCTTCTGCTCGGGGTGCGAGAAGCCCATCGCAAACAACACCAAGTCACACGGAATCGCCTCGTCACTATCAGGGATTTCCGAGATGATATTGGTCTCGGGATCTTTCACACCCAGCGACGTAATCACGTGCGTGATTTCGCCGTTTTCGTTACCCTTGAACTCTTTGGTGATACGACTGTACTTGCGCGGGTCCTCACCAAACACAGAGCGTACCTCGGCATGACCATAGTCCACACCGTAGATTCGCGGGTACTCGGGCCACGGGTTGTGAGGGGCGCGCTGTGCCGGCGGTTGTGGGTTGTGTTCCAGGTTCACCACCGACTTGCATCGCTGCCGCATGGACGTGGCAATGCAATCCGTGCCAGTGTCGCCACCACCAATGACCACAACATCTCTGCCTTCAGCAGTCACAAAGTCGCGGTCCCATCCGCTCTGCAGCTTACCGTCCACCGTCAGCATCAGTCGCTTCTGGTTCTTGGTCAGGAACTCCATGGCAAAGTGCACACCCTTTAGGTGGCGGCCAGGGATGTCAATGTCGCGTGGCACTGTCGATCCCAAAGCCAACACGACGGCGTCATTCTCAGCTTGAAGTTTCTCCACAGCAGTGTTGACACCGATCTCAGCGTTTGTGACGAACTCAATGCCTTCTTCACGAAGGAGATCCACGCGCCGGTTCACCGTGCGCTTCTCTAGCTTCATGTTGGGGATCCCGTACATCAACAGCCCGCCAATGCGGTCTTCCCGCTCGTAGACCGTCACATGGTATCCTTTCTGGTTCAATTGGTCTGCCGCGGCCAATCCCGCCGGGCCCGATCCCACAACCGCCACGCGCAGTCCGTTTCGCCGCGGGATCCTTGGCACGATCCATCCTTCCTCGAAGGCGCGGTCCACAATGGCGTACTCGTTGTTCTTGATGGTGATGGGGTCGTCCACGAGTCCCGCGACGCATCCCGCTTCGCAGGGAGCGGGACACACGCGGCCCGTGAACTCTGGGAAGTTGTTGGTCTTGTGCAGGCGGTCGATGGCCTCCTTCCACTCGTTGCGGTACACGAGCTCGTTCCACTCCGGGATGAGGTTGTTCACGGGACACCCCGTGTTGGTCTGGCAGAAGGGAGTGCCGCAGTCCATGCAGCGCGCCGCTTGCACCTTGCGCTCCACGGGGTCCCGTCGCCCCGAGTTGATCTCGTTCCAGTCGTGGACCCGCTCGTCCACGTCCCGATACGGGTCCGCCTCGCGCTTGAACTCGATGAAGCGCGCGCGCTGTCGATCTCTGACGTGGTGGAGCCGTCCCGCTTCTCGAAGACGGGCTCGGACGTTGCGGCTGCCGCTTGGGACGCCAAGGCGCGGCGTAGAGCGGCGCGAGGGGCCGCGGAGAGACTTTGGCGGGCGACGGATCGCATGGACTGAGGAGGTTTTTATCTGGTTGAGGGACTTGAGTGCGAGCGAGTCAATTGCGAAATGAGCTCCTGATGCTGCGGATTCAGCGACGGATTGCTCACCTGTTGGTGGTGTGGTGTTAAAAGGCGCGTTAAGACGGCCATAGAGATTAGCGGATGGCAGGACGGAACAAGGATACAGAGGTATCAGATACGTCGGGGTTTTGGTGCTGGAATGTTTTTTCAAGATGTCACCTGCAGGATTGAATCATTTTAGTGAGCGACAGAGTATGGAAAGATAGAGAGTCTTTGTAGTAAAAGGGGACGACGTTAGAAGATCCACGGGATAAAAACGTCCCCAAAGCGCTATTCTTGGTCCCCATTCTCACGTGGCGCGGCTATGTGCAGACCGGTTCTGCAGTTTACGTTGAAATCGGGGAGATGGGCAGCATGCAGTTATGCAGGTTTTGACGAGAACCGTCGGAATGCAGATCCTACCGCTGTCCTCCGCCGCATGTGAGCGATATGCCGCGCTCACTGCCTCAAAAGGATGGACAGGGACTACAAATACTGTGTTTGCCTTCCATCTTAATTGTAGCTGTCGGTATAGATAGCAAGGTGTCTGAATGGCCGCGCAACCCAAGCAGCCTCCTATATCTGATTATCCAGGGTATGCTATTCTAAAGGCGACACGGGATGAGCACTGTTTGGGCAAACAGCGTCCACCACAGTCAGCAGCATTTGTCTAGCTGGTTGTATGAAGCGGTACAGCACTCATCTCCACATGTGGTGGTCAATACATTGCGCAGCACCATGGTGACCATGACAGCAAGGGCACGTGTACTGTTCAAGCTGAGGCTCCGGTTTTCCGCACCGGATTAGAGCGACGTCCAGAACCATGGAAGGCAATTATGCAAATGATACCGGACACTTTAAACAGCGTGTGAAGAGCTCAAGACTGAATACGTACCGCACCGTTCAAGCTGACACTGCGCTTCTAGCGCTGATGTCTCCGCTGGTTGCTCGGTACACTTAACAGTCCGAACTGCAATTGATTTACCGGTGCTGTAGCTACGGCGCGCTTCAACATCGCTGCAAATCTTCAGGTTGAAGCGGAGAGAGCGTACGCGGAGACCAAGCAGCCATTGCAGTGTGGGCTGTGACGACCTTCGAAGTCGGCAAGACTCGCATTGCCCATGCTCGACGATTGTCGTCGTCTTGAATGAGTCATGACTAGTTGTTGGTTCGCGTCGAAACAGAATTCGCGTCTGACTAAGTCGTAGTCAGAGGCTCTGGCCCTCTTTCTATTACTCAAGGGGTGTCAAGCTCAAGACCATGGAGGTTGAGAGGAGCAAAGCGATTTCAATCGAGGTGGTGAGATCGAGCCGCTGAGCTGATACAATGGGCGACGCGAATTGGATCCTCAGCACTCGACGATCTGGTTCTTCAGCGCGGAAAGTTTTGTAGCGTAACGTATTGTTGCAGCATTGCTGCTTCCTGCTCAGACTAACGCTGGCACTCCATTACTGTGAGAACCATGTCTGAAGAGGATGGCGTATTGCTGAAATGACGACGCTGGTGCTGATGCTTGTGCAGTCGTAGTCTTTGCACCACAATAATCAGCTCTACAAACGTCGCGTGGAGTTCGTTCACCCGTGCATTGCAACAGAATGAGGTCGCAGCCCCATCAAAATGAGCCGACGGCGTCCAGGCCGTGTCCAGCGTTGCACTCAAAGCGATCAAAGCCATCAGGCAAGCCTCGTATCTGGCCTCTTGGCCAGTAGCCCGCGCTCTTTCTCCTTGCGACTCTGGACCTTTTACTTTAGCACCTTGCAGGATGGAAAGGTGACAGGCTGTCACTTGCCGAAAATCCGCGAGTCTACTGGCTCCAAGTGGCGTGGAGGTGCGGAGAGTGTCGGGCGTTCGTGGCACAGAGCTCTCTTCGATGCCCTTCGCCACGCAAGAGATTGTAGGGGCAGATGTGCTACTGACACCACGAAGAGAGGAAGCCTCCAGTTGCCACAAGTGAATTCGCCTAGATCTCCGCACTTGGCTTTTGCCAGGTAGTCGACACCGTTGACATGAAGGGCCGATTCGTGATAAACCCGTTCCCGACTGTGCCGTTGGCGCCGACGGATCAAGCTCAGCTTCACGGGTTGGTGACTTCGCTCGTCAAGGCCAATCTGGAGCGATACGTTTCGTTCCTGGAGAACGACAACCGCAAGGTGGATCTGATGCGGTGGAAACTAGTGAAGACCCGAGACACGGCGCGGGTGTATATGGAGAAACCGCCGGACTCCAAGAAGGAGAGTCAAGAGCTCCCGTCGTTGTTGTGCGTTGGCACGGCACCTGGACAACTGGAGGACGTGATGTTCGGCGTGGTGAACCCGACTCTGGAAGTGATGCGGATTAAGGCCTCGTACGTTGACGATCTGAGCGGTGCTGCTGTCTTGGCGACAGTGGAGGAGCCGACGTTGGACGAACCGTTCCGGTCGCTGGTGGTCAAGTGGATGGAGCTCGACATCCCGCTACACTCGACCAGTTTAGTCAAGAACCGCGACTACATTTACGCTGAAGCTACGGACATTGTACTTCTCCCGACCGGAGAGCGTGTGGGGTATCACATGATGCACTCGGTCAACTTCCCACAAACGCACGAACTCCCGAACCGGGTTCGAGGCAATTTATCAGTCTGCGGGTTCTTCCGCCAGGCAGCAGACAACGTGACGGAGATCTACGTGACCGGCATCATGGACCCGGCAGGTGGTCTCGTTCGTCGCCTTGTGATCCCGAACATGGCCAACACCTTCCTTTCGTCACTCAAGTACGCGCACTGTGGCCAGATGAAGAAACTCGCCTGGATGCTGGAGAAAAGTACAAGGAGTCCAGGTTACTGGGCAATCCGAACAAGAAGCTGCAGTGTGTGACCTGCAGAGCGCCAATCACGAGTCGGAAGCTAGGCGACTTTGGCAAGACCGACGCGACCTGTAAAATGTGCTTCGGCTACGTGTGTCACTCGTGCAAGACGCACAAGAAGCTGAGCTTCGTCACGCCAGACTTGCTGCTGACAAAGCGGAAGGTCACGTTCTGCGCTCTGTGCCTCGCTGAGGTGAACAAGTCCGATGCGTCTGAAGCAGCACGGGCGGAACTTTTAGATAGCTACCCCACACACCACCACCATTCTTCTGCATCGGAGACGAGCAGTGGCAGTTGATGTGGCCCTCTCTAGACAATGTCGCTCAAAGTATAAAGCACGAATCTGAGACGTATTAATCCATTCCTATGCCGGCTCATTTAATCGAGTCGATTCATAGTGGGTCATGATGGATGGGAGCACCATGAGCAACATGTACCTCGTGCCAACGACCGCTCTCGCAACCATTCAAACTTCGCTGAAGACCACCACAGCATCAACAGTGCGCTGTTTATGGCTAACTGTTGCAAGTGCTATCCACCATTATCACGCACGGTTATTGCGATTCGTAGCAGGTCCATTGTGTTTCCGTCCTACCAACGCCATTGACAATGTACAACATAGACTCACAAACCACCTTTGCCTTCCTTGACCTTGTGAGTCAAAGCCTCCAAAGCAGCTGGCTGCCGCACCCATTTGTCGGTGGTGGCAGTGCCACCGCCAAGCACTGCAGACCCAGAGCTTCAAAGACGGCACGCAATACAGTAGCTGCAGGTCGTCGAGCTCGAACGCCAGGAAGTTGCCGCAATTATTCGCGGGAAGAGCAGAGGCCACGCTTGACTGTCACCATCCAGCTCAAGCATTAACCTTATGTACATGTAGTACAGACTACATTACACTCTGCGATAAATTTATCGCGCGGTCCCACTTGAAAGAAGGTCCAATGCAAACCGAAGTGATGGCTCAGTGAATGCACACCGAAAGTCTGAACTTCAAGCCAGTTCCGAACTTCAGAAACCTCTATATTTAACTACCCCGACTAAACCGCTTATATTTTCAAGCTTTCACTTACTAAGCCCAAGATTGCTTTAATCTGACCTCTTGAAAATGATATCGCGCGTCGCATGTGCATTCCGCTGGTGACTCAAATCTCGCTAGCAAACCTCAACCACACTTTCGAGTCGAGCGTATCTACACCACCCGCAGTGATGTCTTGACGTCACGTTACTCGTCTTCGAGCCTGCGATCTTCTCGTATGGCGCATGCTGCACTCATCTCGAGAGCACTTCGTCTACCAGTCGTCTGAGATTTCAACTGTATTGCGAGCGTTTCTCCTGTCAAAAGTGTTCCACTTGACCCGTTTGCGACTCTGGCGCACGCTGAGTCATTATGCTATGTGTAGGCCAACGCAAAAACAAGCAAGCCCCGCATTGCAATCGCTGTCGGTAACGGGGACCGGGACATAGACCGCAAGCTTTCGGGCCAGTCAGTGCCCTGCCACTCTTCCCTTGCACCTATTACCAAAGCGAGAGCTCGATCGCCGGCTCGCGTACATACCAACCATTTCTGAATTGCTCCTCTGCATCATACAAAGTCAATCACACGCGACGTTGCAAACTCGCCATGAGGCACGAACGGTTCACTACCAGTCCGTTCGAGGAGGTCGGACTCACCATGGGAGACCGACAGCAACTGGAAGCTCTGGCTCAAACCTTTGTGTCGGACAATCTGCGCCAGTATCTGGCGCACTCGGCAATGGGTTTGGACAAAGTGGACGGCCGAAGATGGAAAGTGGTCAAGTCTAAGGAAGCACTTCGAGTGTACACGGAGCGTTCGCAACGCGACATGACTCGACGAGGACGCAAGAAATCCGGCGACTCGACGGAGGGCAGTCGCACCGCTACGGACGATGAAGAAGTCGATTATGTCGTGTCGGAGCTGCCGGTCATGTTCAGTGCCGGAACGTTGGTTGGCAACCTGGAAGATGTCATGTTTGGGGTCGTGAACCCGACGCTGGAGATTATGCGCATCAAGTCTTCGTACGTGGACGACGTGAGTGGCGCTGCAGTGTTGGCCTCGATCGTCGAGCCTACCATGGACGATCCGTTCTGCTCTCTAGTGATCAAGTGGATGGAGATGGATCTGCCACTCCGCAAGTCGGGGTTGGTCAAGAATCGAGACTACGTGTACATGGAGGCCACGGGCATGGTGCAACTCGGTCCTCGGGGCGATCGTATCGGGTACCAACTCATGCACTCGGTGCACTTCCCTCAGACGGTAGACCGCCCCCACAAGATCCGCGGTCGACTCTCCATGTGCAGTTTCTTCCGCCAGACCAGTCCCGACACCGTGGAGCACTATTCGTCCGGGACGATCGATCCAGGAGGAGTCATTCCGCGGTCTCTACTAGTGCGCTCCACAGCCGCTCACATGTTGGCGCCATTGCGTTTCGCCTACTGCGGTCAAATGAAGAAGCTTACGTGGGTCCTTCAGCAGAAGCGAGAAGAGCGACGACTCGGTGGCGGCGACTGTCATCAAGAGCCCAAACAAGTGTGTGTGACCTGCCGATCGAAGGCAAGTCATCTGTTCGGTACCAAGTGCCGCCTCTGTCAGGGCCACTTGTGCATGTCGTGCTCTATCAAGAAGAAATTGAGCTTTTTGGCACCGGACCGCTCGTTAGTGCGGTGCAAGGTGTCAGTGTGCACGTCGTGCATGCTGGAAGGTCTGCAGACAAGTGCATCGACTGCAGCTCGCGATCAATTGTCCGAGCCAGCCACTGGCTGTGCATTCGCCACGGCCTCATTATCCACAGCGAGTTCCGATCTCTCGGCGTCTCAGACGAGCGTCTTCAGTCGAAGTCGTTTATACGGCAAACTGGTAGCATAGGAGTGGATTGGCGCGACTTCCACCTGTCCTTGTATGAATATGTGAACACTTATGAACCGAGACCATCAATGCCTCACTTGTTGCCGATGAACTTTTCTGGTCGTTCGAATGCAAAAAGACGATTGCACGCTCCTGCTAACGTAACGCGTAGTAGTCGGTCAAAGATGATAAGGCGCGTATTCCCATGCACTTCAACTGCTGCTCCACACTTACCCGCCATAGAGCGTTGGCAGCATTATGCGTACAGTTTGGTGCTTGTAGACGCTGCGATTGACAGTGATCAACAAACGTGACAGTGTAGGTGAGCTTCAACTGTATCCAAGAGACGAATCGAATTGTGAACAGCTCATTGTCGACAACAAAATGTCGCCCTGTGTGCGTGTTGGACGGGCGGTGCACTCTAGGGAGGGGAAACAGCTTCGTGGTTGTCTTCACAGGCTCGTACTTGTCGCGGACGGGTTGCTGATTGCGGATCTACTGCTTAAGTGTAATCCAGGATTCCTACCATGGATAGGACAGCTCGAACATTGGCTTGTCCATTAACAAGACACGGAGTGCAATCTCTCTTCCCGCGTTGATGCTGTCGTCAGATGGTGTTGCCGTATTCATATCTATAAGGCTTGGGCACTTGAGCTCAGATAACAGCACAGACCAGAACGGGCGATCAAGCGTCGAGCATCGGTGAACGCGGAAAGCGCACAAGGATGGCAAAGGACCGGTTCGACGTCGATCCGTTCCCGGACGTGAACGTGTCCGAGGAAGAGCGACAGCAGCTGATCGGCGTCGTCAACAATTACTTGCTCAACTACTTCCACGAATACGAACAGTTCGCTGTCGTCGACAAGCACAAGGTGAATGAACAGCGGTGGAAGCATGTCAAGTCCAAGGACAACCTGCACGTGTACACTGAAAAGACTCAGCACAGCAGCCGCAGTACTTCTTCGACCGAAAAGGATCTGCCAGTGATGCTGAGTGTCGGCACTTTCGTCGGTCAGATGGACGACCTCATGTTCGGTGTGGTGAATCCAACGCTAGACGTCATGCGTATCAAAGCTTCGTACGTTCACGATCTGGACAGTGCTGCTGTGCTGTGCTCGGTGGTGGAGCCTACGGAGGAGGAACCATTCCGATCACTCGTCATCAAGTGGATGACGATCGACTTGCCACTGCAGTCGACAAACCTGGTTAGAGGCCGCGACTATGTTTACATCGAGGCCACTGGGATCCTGCACTTCGCCAATGGAGACCGTGTCGGATATCACCTACTGCATTCTGTCAATTTCCCACAAACGAAGCCGCTGCCGAACAAGATCCGAGGCAACCTGTCGATCTTTGGATTCTTCCGACAGATTGACGATAATGTGATCGACAACTACGCGAGCGGAACTTTTGACCCTGGAGGTGAAATCATGCGTTTCCTGTTGATCCCAGCCGCAGCAGGGGCGTTATTGTCTGCAACGAAGTACGTGTACTGCGGTCAAATGAAGAAGCTGTCGTGGATGTTGCAGCGTCGACACTCAGCGATTGATCGGCAGGCACAGACGATAGCCAGGGATCAATGTGTGACGTGCTCCAAGAAGACGAGTGCGGGTATCGGCAGCATCGGCAGCAGTACATGCAAACTCTGTTACAGCTGCGTGTGTTATCGATGCAAGATCCGCAAACGCATTAGTTTTATTGCTGTGGACGGCACATTGACGCAGCGCAAGGTTACTTTCTGTGCGAAATGTGTGAGCGACGCCATCGACTGTGACGTCCGAGAACCCGCTCGAGACCAAGCTGCTGGATATGCAGCGTACAACATCTTCCAGACGTCATCTCAATCGGATACTGCTGAGGCGTCTCCATTCGAATAGGAACGGATAGCTAGCATGTAGTCGCGGCGGTGAGCTGGACGACATCCAACAAAATACCGTTCGCACGAACATACCTCGACTGGAAATGCGGTCTAAAGCAACCGAAGTAGAACCACAGTTCCTGCTTCGCCAATGCCATTGAAGTAATTCTGCAGGTACCGTGGCACATCGAGAGCGGATGTCTAATCTCTGCCCGCCGACACAGATACACTCGATCACATTTCGCAGCACGACAGTCTCCGTTTTGCCTGCAATAAGTACATCAGCCGAGGAAGGCGTACGTCGTTGTCATTCGATGGCGAGGGAAAGATTCCAGTCGAGTCCATACCCGAGACTTGTTCTCTCGGAAGAGGACCGGATGCTGTTGCTTGACCTCGTCAACACACTTGTCCAGCAAAACTTCGACAAGTATCAGGATTTTGTCGACCATGACCAGCGTAAGGTGGACCCGGCTCGGTGGAAGCGCGTCAAGTCGCGAGGTGATATCCACATCCACGTCCGACGTGACGGCCCTGGAGAAGCTCAGTCGAGCGACACACCCGAAATGCTCAGCGTTGGGACGTTCACCGGGAGGATGGATGACCTCATGCTAGGCGTGATGAACCCGACACTGGACACCATGCGCTTGAAAGCCTCCTACGTGCATGATATCAACGACGCCGCTGTGCTCGCTCCAATCATTGCGCCAACTGTAGACGACCCGTTCCTGTCGGTGGTCGTCAAATGGATGCAGCGAGATCTACCGCTGGAATCCACCAGTCTCATCAAGAACCGCGACTTCGTGTACGTCGAAGCGACTGGCATTTTGCACTTTGACAACGGTGAGCGTGTCGGTTATCATCTAATGCACTCGATTGACTTCCCACAGACACGACCGCTGCCAAGCGTGGTACGCGGCAATCTCTCAATCTGCTGCATGTTCCGTCAACTCACGAATCTCGTGATCGACAATCACTCGCTCAGCACATTGGGGCCTGGTGGCGATCTCTTGCGGTTCTTGATGCTTCCGATCGCAGCGGAATATCTACTTTCAGCCGCGAACTATGAGCCCTGCGGCCAAATGATGAAACTGGCTTGGATGCTACAGCATCGCCGCTCAGAGAGCCCACAAAATAGTCCTGTGTGCGTGTCATGCAACAAGAATATGGCTAAGAGCACATTGGGCAGCATTGGACAGAGCATCTGCAAGATCTGCTTCGGTTGTGTGTGTCGATCGTGCAGAGTTCGCAAACGCATCAGCATGATTGCCCCCGATGGAAAAATGTTGCAGCCCAATGTGGCATTTTGCGCTTTCTGTGTGGCCAAGGCGACAAGACTGGACGCTCTGGAAGTCGCGCGCGACATGGCAAAAGGATACGAAGTTACCAAAGACTGCACGCATCTTCGTTAGTCACATCTTCATCGTTTTCGGATACACACTCGGACCGATCATGATATCGTTGCTGATGGAGCTCGAAAAGCGTGCATGTATCAACTTCGCAACCCGATGAATTCGAAACATATGAACGCACAACGTCTAATTCACTAAAACGCTTCACAGCATTGCAAGTTTTAATTTACATGGTCATGACAGCCTCCGCGACAACAAATACAGCGCTCTCACACGGCACGGCATTATTCAAACATAGACGTCTCGGCAGTATCCGATTGAGATGACGTCTGGAAGATGTTGTACGCTGCATATCCAGCAGCTTGGTCTCGAGCAGGATCCCGCGCGTCGCACTTGATGGCGTCGCTCACACATTTCGCACAGAAAGTAACCTTGCGCTGCGTCAATGTGCCATCCACAGCAATAAAACTAATGCGTTTGCGGATCTTGCATCGAGAGCAGACGCAGCTGTAACAGAGTTTGCAGGTACTGCTGCCGATGCTGCCGATCCCTCTACTCGTCTTCTTGGAGCAAGTCACACAATGGTCTTTGATGGTCACCTGTTCTTGGCGATCAATCGCTGAGTGTCGACGCTGCAACATCCACGACAGCTTCTTCATTTGACCGCAGTACACGTAATTTGTCGCCGATAGTAGAGCACCTGCCGCCGTTGGAATCAACAAGAAACGCATGATTTCACCTCCGGGGTCAAAAGTTCCGCTCGCGTAGTTGTCGATCACATTATCGTCAATCTGTCGGAAGAATCCAAAGATCGACAGGTTGCCTCGGATCTTGTTCGGCAGCGGCTTCGTTTGTGGGAAATTGACAGAATGCAGTAGGTGATATCCGACACGGTCTCCATTGGCGAAGTGCAGGATTCCAGTGGCCTCGATGTACACGAAATCTCGACTCTTGACCAGGTTTGTCGACTGCAGTGGCAAGTCGATCGTCATCCACTTGATGACGAGTGATCGGAATGGTTCCTCCTCCGTAGGCTCCACCACCGAGCACAGCACAGCAGCACTGTCCAGATCGTGAACGTACGAAGCTTTGATACGCATGACGTCTAGCGTTGGATTCACCACACCGAACATGAGGTCGTCCATCTGACCGACGAAAGTGCCGACACTCAGCATCACTGGCAGATCCTTTTCGGTCGAAGAAGTACTGCGGCTGCTGTGCTGAGTCTTTTCAGTGTACACGTGCAGGTTGTCCTTGGACTTGACATGCTTCCACCGCTGTTCATTCACCTTGTGCTTGTCGACGACAGCGAACTGTTCGTATTCGTGGAAGTAGTTGAGCAAGTAATTGTTGACGACGCCGATCAGCTGCTGTCGCTCTTCCTCGGACACGTTCACGTCCGGGAACGGATCGACGTCGAACCGGTCCTTTGCCATCCTTGTCTTCTCTGCTGAGCAAATCGACAAGTGAGACTTGAGGCAGGTGCGATCGAGGACAACTTGGCCAACGATGCAAATCTCCGAGAGCCACAGATTGCAGCCTGCAAGACTGCTGTGTGGATAAGAGAGACAAAGCAAAAGCTGGCAATGGAATTGATGCTGGCGATTGTATGATAGGCAGCATGTTATAGGGAAGACCCTCATGCCATAAACATCAAGATGGCACGGGCGATTGCGTGCAATTTGCGGTGCACGTCAGTTCTGACCCCGTTGGTTGAAGTGCTCCGCGGCGCGAAAATACGAACACAGTCGTCGAGTACTAAAAATCATTACGGAAATAAATATTTTCTCTTTAGGAAAAATACTCATTTTAGATTCTTACATTGACCAGCAAACTCTAGCTGGGAAGGAGGCTACCAAGATGTACGAAACGAGTTCTGATGACTCAAAGGTGCGCTGATCCTGAGTGTCAGTCGGCTGGACGTTGGAGGCGGCAGACGTCGGTAAAGGCGACTTCCTAACCGGCAACGCGCAATAATTGGCTCTCGATCAACGTGGAGATGGGGGGTGATCCTGCAACGTGTTTACACGGCTACACAATGCTGGCAAGTTGATTTGCATCAGCAAGAGCAAGGAGGACGTCATCAAGGTGGACCAATCAGTGGACTGGCTGGCACCAGTCTTGCGGACTCGTATAGAATGGGCGACAGAAGCCGAAGATGATGATCTGACGCCAAGACTCTTCCATCGCGACGTGCTGGCGAAAGTCTTGAGTCTGTTGAATGGAGAGAGCGACGTTTCCCACGCCACGTTGCACTCGTTGGGGCGTTATTTCTCTGGATAAACATCATCATTGTTGCAGGAGAACACGGAGGACAAAACTGCTGGCTGTGCGCTCTGTGGACAACGCAGTGTTGAAGCGAAGGAAAGCGTTGAAGGAGAATGCAAGAGCTGGCACCTCTTGTTAGAATATTGCTTCGTGGAGACACTCTCTGCTGGAAACGGGCACTTTCGGAGAAAGAGAACGGCACGTTGCGCATCGTTTCATGGATGGTTTGCAGTCGCAGACGAGATGGTTTTATTTCTGTGGTCGCAATTGGTTCATGACCAACTCCTGTGGTGCTGCGCACTGAAGACTCAACGAGGATGGAGAACAAACGGCTGAGTGCGCGCTCTGTGGACAACACCCAATGAAGGCAGTGCAGTTGGCAAAGGAGAAGTGCGTGGTGGGTGAATATACCAAGATGATTTGGATCGCTCGAGTACGCAGTCGTCGGCTGTATGCGCAATATGCATTGATGCATGGAGGAAGCATTCAGGATTTAGCGTACGACGTTTTCGTTATGAGAGCATGGGCACTACTTGTTGCAATAGAACTGCGCTGCTGCAGGTTCACCTCAGTCTAACAGGTGCGACGGTCTATAGAGAACACAGGGGCAGAAGAATAATAAAGGCACGTTGTATTTGACCAGCTTACATATGCACATCATCCATATCTACTAACAGCGTTCGTATCCTTTTCATTCGCAAACAGATAGATTTTCCAGCAGGAAAAAGGTAGCAAATCAGCCAGCGACTCCGATGTTGAGCTCCACCGTGGAGTCCACGCTCTCTGTAGTCCAAGTCGTGGGAGCAATCTCCTGCACGTTCATCATGAGTGGGTTCTTCATGCCAATTGTGAGACCACCAGAGCAGGCGACCTCTTGACCAGGAACTTCGTCCAGCTGATACCGACTCACAACGCAGGCGACAAAGACCTTCATCTCCATCATAGCGAGGTTCCTCCCCACGCACACACGCGGTCCAGTGTTGAAGGCGCTGAATTTACCAGACGAGAACTTCACCAGGTCTCCCGTTGCATGATCAATGAACCGTTCAGGCACAAACGACGCAGCGTCAGGACCCCAGACGCTAGGCATGCGAGCCATAGAATGGTACACCAGTGCGATATTCGTTCCTTTGGGGACGAAGGTGCCGTCAGGGAACACCGTGTCGCGAATGCAAAGCTTCTAAGCCAAGCCCACGGGCGAGTACAGACGTAGTGCCTCATTGATCACGGCTTCCAGGTACGAGATGCCTTGCACATCTTGCATTGTGGGGATGTAATCCTTGTTCGATCCAAGTTTTGGCACATGTGCCAGCAGTTCTTGACGCAGTTTGTGCTCCACATGCGGGTTCAGACTGAGCAGATGGAAGAGTGTTGTGCGCAAACGGCACCAAGAGTCCAGACGACACCGTGGCGTGGGCAAGCAGAGCGTGGCAACCTTGGAGTCAATCGTGGCGCAAATCTCGCGTTGCGATCACTTTGGCATAATCGCGGTGTTGAAATACGGTGACGCTGGTGTATCGATAAGTTGGTTAGTGGTGGTGAAATCTTGTACAAGGAGTCGTGTCCGTTGTAGCTAAAGATCGTGTGGCTGTGGAGAGCTGCAGAGAGTCGCTAACCATTATATGTAAATAGGATAGCTAAGGGAGCTTGAGACTGGCCTCAGTCTCGAATTTGCCCAGTGGATAACAAGTGACGTTTAGTAGCGTATTCCGGTTCCTTTCTTGGGTTGAGTGTAAACACCCACTAGCTTACTATCACATTTCAACACGCGGCACGCGGCCCCGAGCGAACCGAGCGGAGGAGCGCGTGCCAGCAGAGCTTGCGGACGAGTTGCGAGGACGGCAGCGGAGGAGAGGCACACGCCGGCCATTGTGAGTGGCGGACGGCGTGAGGCCTCGGCAGAAGTTGACGGCACGGCAGGCGTTGGCGGAGGAGAGGCTCAGGCGGCAGATCATGGGCCCTCGAGGGTCCCAGTGGTAGGAGATTGACAAGTTTGCTTCGCTAACCTAAATGACACTTCCCAATTTGCTTTTACGAGCTCAAGTAGCTACAAAGAATTCTTTAGCTAAAAGACCGACGATGCCGCACGAAGGACGCGACCCTGATGGTGATGTCGACATGACAGTCGCCCAGCCCATTTTCGAGTTTATCAAGGCCCCGAAGTTGAGCACGTGGAGTCAACCGGCCTTGGTTAAGTTCCTTCGCGCTCGTCGGCAATATGAGACAAGGATCTGGGAGCGATGTGTGTCAACTGGTGAAGCGCACGAGAACGTGCTGACAAGCATCAAAAGCTCTATGGAGCCGAAGATCCTCGAGCATCTCGCTCACTATGTGTTCAAGACGGACGTGTATTCGCTCAGTGAGGAGCGTTTGCGGGGCGAGATTGAACGAAAAGCTGGCAGTTTGAAGAACGATCATGTGCCGGATGTTGAAAAGCTGTTCGCTGAGAAGTTGATGATGGATGCGAGTGATACGGATGTTCAGTCGCGAGTCACTAACTACTACATGGCATTCGACAAAATTGTCGAAGACAATGGTTTGGCTGCGTGGGTCGGTCGTGGAGAGGTGACAGACTCTGATGGCCAACAAAGGATGAAGATGCGCTGCAAACTACTTATCGCGAATCTGCTTCCAAAGATGTTGCGGTTGGATATCGAGCGTCTCGCCGCTGTGACTCACCGCCACGTCAAGACCAATGACGTTGCGCTATATGACTTGGTCGTGGAGCGAGCTGCCATGCAGCAACACTTTCACATAATGCAAAATGAAGTGAAGAAAGGTGGATCAGCGGACAAGGTGCGCAGCGTTGACAAAAAGGGAAAGGGCAACAGTGAAAAGCAACACCAAGGCAGGACTACAGAAAAGGAAAAAGTCCGCCACACCAAAAAAAGCAGCATTACCTCCTCGCGACGGCTGCCTTGTATGCAAGGGAAGTCATTGGGTCCGGGAATGTCCTAGCGCTACTGAGGAGCAGAAGGCTACGGCCCTCGGGGAGTTGAAAGGCAAGAAGAGAGAAAGTTCGAGCGCGCCAAAGCAGTGAAAGGGCTTTCGCGCGAGGGTAGAGACCGTCGAGTGTGTATTAATGGGGTGCTCGACGTGCCGTTCTGTCCAGACACTGGGTCCGACAGTAACATAGTGTCGCGTGCGGTGCTTGAGGAGTTGCGTGGCACATGCGTTTTGATCGAGATGGAGCGATTGGCACCTCCAGTGCAAGTTCAGGTGGCAGGAGGCCAGGTTTTGAAGTGTCGAAACCAAGTCAAGCTGGACCTACGCATAGAGACTGCTGCAGGACCACTTCAACTAAGCGACGTGCCATGCCTTGTGTTAGATGAACAAGAGGATGAATTCCTTTTGGGTCGTGATACCATGCAGGCAATTGGCATCGATATTGACCAGCTCTTCGAACAGTTGGCGAGTGGAGGCAGAGTGAGCGATATCGATGGTGATGATGCCAGTTGTGACGACAGTCCCGTAGGATTTTCCGTCGACGATGACGAAATCCGCGGGTACCTCGATAGGATGTTGGAGGCTGCCCGCGTAGCTGGGTTTGAACCAAGATTACTCGTCAACCTTCGCAAGCTCGTGTACGAGTATGAGGACGTTTGGCGTGTAAGAATCGGAGCAGATCCTCCAGCAGACGTTGAGCCGATGGAAGTGCGACTCAGGCCAGAGTCTGAGCCATTTCGTAGTGGGGTTCGCAAGTATGCGGAGCGACAGCGGTTGTTTCTCCGCGACTATGTGCGCGAACTTGAGCAGAACGGGTTAGTCTATCGCAACAATGCTAGTCGCTGGGCGTGTGCAGCTATGCCGGTTTTGAAACCGCAGAGTGACGACTACCGATGCACTGTCGATTACCGACCTGTAACCGCTGTACAGTGCCTATCGCTGGAGCAGCGCCGAACCTTGCCAGTGTAACTCAGCAAGTCCGTGGGTCATATGGGTTTGGCCAATTTGACTTGTTTAAAGGATTTTGGCAGCTTCCGCTTGCCATGGCGTGCCAAGAGCTGTTTAGCTTTGTGACAGAGGATGGCGTGTTTACACCCACTCGTGTGCCCCAAGGAGCAAGCGACTCAGCAGTACATTTTCAACTGCAGATGAACGAAGTGTTCAAGGACATGTTGTATGACTGCGTTCTAGTTTGGATCGACGATCTACTGCTCTATTCTGCGAGTGCAGCGGACTATCTGGAGAACTTGCGCAAGTTTTTGCCGTGCTCAGAGAACGTCGACTCAAGCTAAACGCGACTAAGTGTAATTTGTTCTCTAAGTGTGTGGAGTGGTGTGGACGTGTGATCGATGGCGACGGAATAGCGCATTCACAGCAACGGCTTGCTACTCTTAGTTCCATGCCGCTACCACCAACGGCTGCGGCACTGCAGAAGTTCCTATGTGCCGCTAACTGGTTGAGGGAGTCAATCGTTGACTACTCACATGCGGTGGCCCCTCTGTTGAAGAAACTCGAGCAGGTGATGGCAGCTCGCGGACGTCGCAAGACACAACTGGCAGGTGTGGATTTGGTCTGGTCGTCTGGAGAGGAGGCGTGTTTTCGCCAAGCAGTGCAGCTATTAACTACATCGTCAAAACAGCACTTTGTGGACCCAGATTCAGAACTATGCTTGTTCTGTGACGCATCTGACACTGGCTACGCTATCGTGGTGACCCAAGTACGTTCGTGGTGTACGGATGTAGCAGTGGTTGAACAAGAGCACGAGATGGTTGTATGTCGCGGCGGATTGTTCAAGGGCGCCCAGTGCAATTGGTCGGTTATTGAAAAGGAGGCGTATCCTGTCGTTCGTGCGTGCGGAGACCTTCGGTACCTATTCGAGCGTGAACGCGGCGTGAAAATTTACTGCGATCATGCAAACTTAGTCCATATCTTTGCACCTGGGCGTGAGATTAAGCCGCACTTGCGCGGCAAATTGCAGCGGTGGGCACTTCAAATTGTCGGTGTGCGATATGTAATCGAACACATCAAGGGTGAGGACAACGAATGGGCTGATATTGTGTCCCGTTGGGGACAGCTTCAACCCAGCGCCAATCCAACAGTGGTGGTCGTCAAGCGACTTGCTATGTTGCAGCCTAGAGCGATCGAAAGTAACATCTCTGACCCGGATGATGAGTCTGGTGTATCAACAACGTTCACGCGCGTTGATCTATCAGCAGCTTACTTGCAAGTGCCATTCCAAAGAGACGGACATTTGAGGCAGACAGCAAAGAGAGTGACAACTCGTCGCAATGCGACTACATCCCAGTTGCGTCCATTACAGGACGAGAACTTTTTGTGGCCAACACTGGACGATATACGCTTGGAGCAGCGCAGCTATCGCAAGGAGGCTCCGACGCCAGCTGATGACGACGGCCTCGTCCGTGTTAATGGAGTAGTGTGGATTCCCAGTGGCGCCGATCTGCTCATCCAGAGACTGTTGGTCGTTGCACATTGCGGTGTGCAGGGGCACCGTGGCAGCGATGTAATGATGTCCGCTCTCAATGAACGCTTTGCACTTTCGAATCTGAAGTCGTTGCTCTCTCGTTTTCTACGGGCGTGCTTGCTTTGCAAGCATGTAAAAGGAGGCCAGATTGTAACTCGTCCTTGGGGACCCACCTCGACAGCTTCCAAGCGAAATGAATGTCTACACATGAATTATCTCTTCCTAGGGGACTCCTACGGTAGCTGTCGGTATGTGCTCGTCCTCAAGGACGAGTTGACACATTATTGCGAGCTCGTCGCTGCTGACTCAGCAACGAGTACCACTGCAGCCGAAGCGGTCCTTGATTGGCACAAACGCTTCGGCTTACCGGAAATTTGGGTGTCCGATAATGGGACGCATTTCAAGGCAGCATTGATGCGCGAGTTGGCCAGTCGGCTGAAGGTGGTGCACAAGTTTGTACCAGTGTACACACCCTGGATCAATGGAACTGTGGAGCGCGTAAACCGCGATATTCTCCAAGTCTTACGGGTGCTATTACTAGAGTTAAAGTTGGACACACGCAATTGGACCTACTTGCTACCTATCATCCAAGCTAACCTCAACCATTCTGCCGTGACTTCTCTGGGTGGACATGCGCCCATTGAGTTGTTTACTGGTCTGCCTGCGCCTTCGCAGCTGGACACGGTGGTGATCTCAACGGGGGCTACTATTTCGACAGTGCCGGTAGATTTGTCATCGGTGCAACAGCACCTTGACACATTACGTGCGCGCATGCATACCATGCATCAGGATGTGGTTGACCGCAAAGAGCGTCGCCGTGCCTACGAAATAGCACGCGCTCGTGGTAGTACATGCAATTTTTCGGTGGGTGATTTTGTGTTGTGGTCGAGGGTGGATCATCGCTTGCACAGCAGCAAGCTCCTCGCCCGTTGGGTTGGACCTTTTCGTGTGACGCAAGCGCTCTCGCATTCGTTCATCGTGGCTCACCTACTCACAGGTGATGAGTATGAAGTCCACGGCTCGCGGCTCAAACACTACAGCGATGCTGACTTCGAAGTCACTACCGAGCTGCGCGACCATGTAGCGGCCCAGGGCATAGTGCTGGCTGTACGCGCCATTTTGGCCCATCGATACGACGCTGCAGCCAAGGAATGGCAGCTCCACGTGGCATGGCGGGGCCTCGAGGACGCTGAAAACTCATGGGAGCCTTTCTCGGCTATCTATCACGATGTACCTACTTTGGTCACAGCGTTCGTGCAGTCGGTGGACGCTCCCGAGCTTGCAACACTGCTATAGGGCAGCTGGCATGAAACGTCAACGTCAACGAGTTGAAGTTGGGTACCGCATTTTCGGTACCACAAAAACGTTTTTTTCAAATTCCAGAATTTCCAGTTTTACATTTCCAGTTTTTCATTTAGGGTACGGTTGTCGTCTTGAGGGGCAGTGTTGTGCGCAAACGACACCAAGAGTCCAGACGACACCGTGGCGTGGGCAAGCAGAGTGTGGCAACCTTGGAGTCAATCGTGGCGCAAATCTCGCATTGCGATCACTTTGGCATAATCGCGGCACGCGGCCCCGAGCGAACCGAGCGGAGGAGCGCGTGCCAGCAGAGCTTGCGGACGAGTTACGAGGACGGCAGCGGAGGAGAGGCACACGCCGGCCATTGTGAGTGGCGGACGGCGTGAGGCCTCGGCAGAAGTTGACGGCACGGCAGGCGTTGGCGGAGGAGAGGCTCAGGCGGCAGATCATGGTAGGAGATTGACAAGTTGTTTCGCTAACCTAAATGACACTTCCCAATTTGCTTCCACGAGCTCAAGTAGCTACAAAGAGCCAAGCCAAGGCATCGGCAGTAGTATCTCGTCCAGCGATCAACGCCATCAACACAACGTTGCGAACGACAACGGGGTCGACAGGCTTGCCATCCACACTTTCGGTGCTCAATATGAGCGACACAATATCGCGATTGGTCATCTTGCCGGACTCCTCAGGGCGCGCATTGCTTGCACGCTGCGCCATTGTCTGTGAAATGACGTCCATAACGAATTTGTCGACAGTGAGCAACGCATCTTTGAGCTGTTTTTCACTGCCAATGTTTAGTCAGCGTTTGTCGCCTGATTACGGTCAAGCTCGAGCCTGCGGTGAAGCTTCAACGTCTGATCTGGCGATGTACCCTGGCTGGCCAATGACTCCGACTGCTGCGTGCCTTGGAGCGTGTGGAAGAAGATGAAGCACACGTCTTGGAGATCTAGTCGTTCCTGGCACGCGTCACGAGCAAACAGTGGGCAGTGGCACACGCTTACAACTGCATGAACAGCGGCGCGATGAGAGATACAGGAGGAGCACTAGGAGAGAGCACTGTAGCCTTTACGTAGCCAGCTTTGCATTTGATCTTTGCTTTCTGTCATTAATAAATTTCCTTCTTCGGAAACAAACTCCGGGCAAACGCGACAGCGTTTGAGCTTCCAGAACCACGTGGGGATAGCGATTCGTGCCGCGACGATGTGCTGAGCGTCCACGAACGCACGTTCAAAAGGATGCTGGTCCTCCGTTAGAGTGAGAGTGCTCATGTCAAATCCGAAGGCGATCTCACCGAAGGAATCGAGTGTAAATCGACCGCAAGCATTGAAGAAATCAATGGGTTGCTTGGTCTTCTCTGTTTCAGTCAAGACGCGCTGCAAGACATGGATGTGCTTCTGGATAATGGGGGCCATGTGTTCGCGAAGTGCTCGGGAGCTGAAGAGATTGACGAAGACACGGCGGTGGAACTTCCACTCTTCGTCTTCCACGATCAAGATGCTGTCGCCCAGTAAGTCCACCAGCAAGTCGTAGATGTGGTCGCCCTTCAAGAAGTTGTCGTACTGAGTCTTCATGACGTGTTCGTAGTGCTCCGGGTTGGCAGTGAAGATGAGGTTGCGCTGGAATGGCAATCGAAGCATGAACGGTGCTCCATCACGTGCGAGGAAGACTTCCGTGACCCAGTCCAAGAACCGGCCAGCATGGTAAGCCATGAGGACGACGTGACCAACCACCGGGACCGACGGTAAGAAAGGTACGCGTACGGGGCCTTGCGCGCCTGGTGTTACGGACTCTCGCTGCTTTAACAGTTTCTTGTCCGTAGCGTCGTTCGGCAAGCAGTACGGGACGACGACAGCACCGACCACCACCCCAAGCACCAGCAGCCCGAGTTTCTTGACAGGATCGTCATAGTCGAAGAGCCAAGACAGCATGCCTGCAGGTGGATAGTGTTCGCAGCTTGTTGTCCTCGGGATGAGTTCAATTGTAACAACTTTGAAGGTCGTCGCAGTCACGAATCGCGGTGGATTGGCAGTCAACGCCGATGAAAGTGCCGACTTGTCGTGTGCGTGGCTACGTACGTACTGCTTCCTGCATCCTCGGGATGCTCACGACGTTAACGGCTCCACTGGTTACGCTAGCGTATTCCAAGAACTGAGTTCTCGTGCAGAAACGCGCAAGCATCGGGCTGTGACGTGACGGACATCACGAGGAGGAGCAGTCAGTGGTTGTTGACAGCCACAGATGCACGTCTTCCATCTCGGGTCATCAATTGCACTGTCACGGTTCGGAGCGCAAGAAGGAATCTCGACCAAGCCTTTGGTGTAGCTTTCGAATGGAAGCGAGTCCAAGATGATGAAAATCTCTGGCTTTACAAGGGAGTGGTGGGATGCAGAGGATGGAGGTAGGTTGTGCCTTCCTGTTAAGAAGTACGCCGCTTATGCACGGTTCGGGACCGCTGGAACGGTTCAGTAGGAACCGTTCCGTGATTGGTCCATGTCAGGATCAAGACCAAGATGGGGAAGCGCATACTGAAGACAAGAGAGAAGTGAAGCATTGGAGGTGAAGTGAAAGCAGAGCAACAGGAGCAAGGAGGTAGCAAGTAGCAAGCAGAAAACGGTAATCTCAATAAAACTCACTTCGGTTTTTACCAGCAAACCAACAGGTTAACAGCCGCGACAGTACACTCTATCAAGAACGCCTTTCAAGAACGGTTCCTCGACAAGATGACGACCAAGCGTGCCGAAGTCCTCCTCGGTGGTGGAAACTACTTCCGCTGGGAGTATAGCATGCGAATGACACTCGCCCGGAAGGGCTGCTGGCGCATGTTCAAGTCGTCAAGAAAGAGGAAGAAATGACGGAGGCGTGGGTCACGAACGACGCCAAGGCGCTGGGCATCATAGCCCAAGGTGTGGAGCTGCAGCACCAGACCAAGATACGGTCTGCGACCACGGCCATTGGAGCGTGGAACACCCTACGAGACTTCTACAACCGTACCACGCTCCACAACCGTGTCGCGATGACACGGCGTCTCCACGAGTTCAGTATGGAGAACGGTTCCACGATGGCCAAGCACCTGGATGCGTTCGACGAACTCGTTGTGAGTCTTCAGACGATGGGAGAACCGGTAGATGAGGCACGACAGCTCGTTGTGCTACTGAGCAGCCTCCTGCTGAGTACGAACTGATTGCGTCGATTGTGGAGAACGCCAAGGATATCACGCTCATCGAAGTCAAGGAAAAGCTATTGAAGGAGTATGAACGGTTGGAGAAGAAGGAAACTACCGAGAAAGCGTTCCGGGTGAACGGATATGCTGGACGATTCAAGGGCGGCCACGGGAACGGTCGAAAGGGTAATGGTCCAAGGAAGAACGGTGGTTTCAAGGGCAAGTGCTTCAAATACAATCAAGTCGGTCACATGAAGCGGGACTGCCCGGGCAGGAACGGTGGCAGCGACGATGATGCCGTGTTCGCCGTGGGCAAGGAACGGCTCGCAGGATGGCTGATTGATAGCGGTGCGACGTCGCACATGACTCCACACCGTGGAGATCTATTTGACTACGAGGGAACGGTCTCAGACATGGAGGTGACGATCGCGGATGGCAAGAAACTGCGCGTCGCTGGACAAGGAACGGTTAAGCTGACCGGTATGAACGGCAAACGCATCAAGATGGTGGAGGTGTTGCACATTCCGGGACTCGACAGACGATTGCAGTCGGTGGGGAAGCTAGCGGAACGCGGTCTAAGCGTGGAGTTCCAGCGTTCCTCATGTGTCATCTGGGGAAGAACAGTGCTGTGGCACTGGGCAAAAAGATTGGTAAGGCGTACATGCTCAACTGCGAGCAAGAAGAGGCACGATTTGTGGGGTACGCCGGGGCCGACAATCAGTGGGAGCTTTGGCATGCTCGCATGGGACATCTCAGTGAGAACGGCATGGCCAAAACTCAGTGTGCCACGAACGGTATACCAGCCGTGAATCGTGACATCAAGACTTTGTGTGGTGGATGCATGAAGGGAAAGCAGACGGTGACAGCGTTCCCGTCACGGTCGATGACCAAGACATCGCGTGTGTTGGAGCTAGTCCACACGGATGTAATGGGGCCGATGAGAACGGTCTCCAAGGGTGGTGCCCGATATGTTTTGACGTTAGTGGATGACTTTTCACGGTTTGTGGTGGCATATTTTCTGAAAAACAAGAGCGAGGTAGCCGAGAAACTGGTTGAATTCAAGGCGTTCTACGAGAGTCAGTGGGGACAACGAATCAAGTGCCTTCGTTCAGACAATGGAACGGAGTTCGTCAACAAGAATGTGACGGATCTGTGCGTTCGGAACGGTATCATGCATCAGCTAACCGTTCCGTATAGCCCTCAACAGAACGGAGTGGCGGAACGCATGAATCGAACGATCATGGAAAAGGCACGGAGCATGCTGCACTACAAGGGAGTGCCCACCAAGTGGTGGGCAGAAGCAGTAAGTATAGCTGTATATCTGGTCAACCGTTCTGTGAACACGGAACGCCCAAATATGACCCCGTACGAGGTGGGTTTTAAGGAGAAGCCACGGATGGGACACCTGCGAGTGTTCGGATCTCAAGGATACGCGCATATTGATGATGCGAAGCGGACGAAGCTCGAGCCGAAGAGCTTCAGGTGTCTGTTCCTGGGGTACGCTGACAACGCTAAGGGTACCGTGTGTTTGACTTGGATGCATCCAAGGTCAAGGTATCACGATCAGTCAAGCTGGACGAACGTGAAGTAAACGGCATTTACGATACACCGTGCCAAGAGAAAGGAACGGTCATACATATGACCAAGGACACCGACCAACCAGTAGCTCCGACGCGTGTGGAACGGCAGCCCGACGTGGATGTACCTATGGAGGATATCGAAGAGCCTGTTCAAGATGTGGTGATGAATCAGGCGGAACCTGAGCAGGGTGCTAACCCTCCACAGCTCCTGCCGCCACAAGAGGAGACGACGTCTGGCCTAGAATTGGCAGAGTACCGTGCTCCGCAACAACCGTTCCAAGAGGTACGCCTGGTGTTCCGACCCCAAGTGGAACGGTCAAGGCGTTCTCGTGAGCCCGTGTTTCTACTGGAAGACGGACTGGAACTTGACGAAGAGAGGAAGTCGGAAGGAAGTAACGGTCCGCCATCTCCGAAACGTACCAGGATCGACGAGGACGGACTGATTGCTGAAGCAGTGTTGGCGTACTCTGCAAGTATCGTGGATGCGTCGGACCCGCCGGCTACATATGCGCAGGCAATGGGGAGTCCGGACGCTGATGAGTGGCGCAAGGCAATGAAGGCCGAGTTGCGTTCTCATGAACAGAACGGTACGTGGACCTTAGTTCCGCGAGGGACGGGCAAGCGTCCTATCGGTTGCCGTTGGGTGTTCGCCAAGAAGCGTGACGAGAACGGTCGGGTGATCCGTTACAAGGCACGGTTGGTCGCCAAGGGCTTTAAACAGAAGTACGGGGTGGACTTCTTTGAGATTCATTCGCCGGTGGCCAACATGAATTCGATTCGAGTCGTACTGGCGGTGTGTGTGACGGATGCTTACATGGTGGAGCAATTAGATGCTGATGCAGCGTTCCTCAACAGCAGCTTGGAAGATTTGGTGTATATGGAGGTCCCATATGGCATTGAGGACGCTCAAGACTTCGTGTGTCGACTCGACAAGGCTATCTATGGCCTGAAACAATCGGCAAGCGCGTGGAACAAAACTATTCACGGAATCTTCGTGAAGAACGGCTTTAAGAGCTGTGCCGCTGACCAATGTGCGTATGTCAAGCGTTCCCGGAACGGCTTCGTCTACGTGTGTTTGTACGTCGACGACATGATCATTGCTGCGAAGACGAACAATGAGATTCGTGAGATGAAGGACGTTCTAAAGGCTGCATTTAAGATGAAAGAGTTGGGAACGGCAAAGTTCATACTGGGTATGGAGATTGACCACGACAGGACGGCTGGAACGCTTATGATTAGGCAGACCCGATACATCAACGACGTGGTGGAACGGTTCGGACAGCAGAATGCAAAGGCTGTCGACAATCCATGTGCATCCAACCTGAAGTTGTCCAAGGCACAGTCTCCAGGAACGGGCGTTGAGCGTGCCGATATGGAGTCAAGACCGTACCGTTCCCTGATCGGATGTCTGATGTACATCACTACATGTACAAGACCAGACGTAGCATACGTGGTGACGCAGCTCTCAAGGTTCCTCGAGAATCCCGGGGTACAGCATTGGCGAGCAGCAATTCGTGTGCTGCGATACCTCAAGTCAACCCGTGAGCACGGTATCGTGTACCAAGGTGGCAATGGTGGCGTCACGGTTGAAGCGTTCACTGACGCAGACTGGGGCAGCAGTATCGATGATAGGCGTTCCGTGTATGGCGTTCTGGTGATGATTGGAAACGGTCCGGTGCTGTTCAAATCCAAGTTCTAGAGAACGGTTGCACTCAGTTCTGCAGAAGCTGAATACATGGCGTTGAGTCTGTGCACTCAAGAGGTGCTGTGGACGCGTGCGATGCTCAAAGACATGGGGCATGAACAAGATGAAGGAACCCAAGTGTGGGAAGACAATCAAGGCGCCATTGCATTGGCACAGGACGCTGGCTACCATGCAAGAACGAAGCACGTAGACATAAAGCATCATTTCAAGCGAGAAAACGTGGAGAACGGAACGATCAATATCGACTACATCGACACCAAGCATCAGCTTGCGGACATGCTTACCAAGGCGCTCAGGACCAAGACGCTGAGGTACCTGAGGAACGCTTGCGGCATCAAGGACAAGAAGGATACCGTGCAGCTATCGGCGAGTGGGAGTGCTGAGAAGTACGCCGCTTATGCACGGTTCGGGACCGCTGGAACAGTTCAGTAGGAACCGTTCCGTGATTGGTTCATGCCAGGATCAAGACCAAATGGGGAAGAGCATACTGAAGACAAGAGAGATGTGAAGCATTGGAGGTGAAGTGAAAGCAGAGCAACAGGAGCAAGGAGGTAGCAAGTAGCAAGCAGAAAACGGTAATCTCAATAAAACTCACTTCGGTTTTTACCAGCAAACCAACACTTCCACAATGCGATGACTGGCATTCTTTCAGCGTTTCAATTGACTTTCAAACTTTTGTTGGTCGAGGAGGACATCAGACAGGCTGGCATCTGGGGGCGCAGATATTGTGGCGTGGTACCTCCCGCGGACACGTCTGTGGTCATCACGTGCCACGTTCAGAGCTTCCGAGTCCCACGAACCAGATTTACAGCCCCTGTAAATTGCCCAGGAGGGTCGAGAATGGTCCACATCGCAGTGCGCATCGATCTGGCGTCGCGGTGGCCCTGCTGTGGAATCCTGCGTCATCATCCTCGTCTCCTCCGTCGAGTCTCCCGTGGCGTCATGCCTGCAGCTTTGGGCTCTACACACACGGTGCCAGTCATCGCTGCTGTGGTAGGAGGGTGTCACGGAGGTCTCAGTCGAGATGGTACGCCATTGATGAGGGCCCACGAGCTCTCCTGGATGAGCTCCTGTTGTTCTGCGTCGAAATGTTCCCAAATCGTAGTTAGATATCGATACCGTCAATAAAGAGCCAACAGGCCTTCGTCACCTTGTTCCTCACAACGCAAATAAGCACGTTCGGCCGTCGACGATGGCAAAGCAGCGCTTCCAAACGAGTCCGTACCATGACCTCACGCTCACGTTGAAGGATCGTCGGATGTTGATGGAGCTCGAGAGCGAAATGGTCGAGGACACGTTCCGCAAGTACGAGACGTACGTGATGGAGAACTGCAGCGTGAACGAAGCTCGTTGGAAGCACGTCAAGTCCAAGGACGACCTCCACATCTACGTGAAGCGCACGGAGCGAATCCAGTCGATCGGTTCAACGCTTTGTGGCCTGTTTAAACGACGATCGAGTGCCACAGCCAGCGACAAAATGCTTATCGTGTTGAGCGTGGGGACGTTCAAAGGGAAGCTGGACGACCTCATGTTGGGCACTCTAAACTACACTAGAGACCTCATGCACGTCAAGGCCTCGTACGTCGGTGACTATGACGACGGCGCCGTATTGGCTACACTGGCCACGCCCACCACCGAGCAGCCCTTTCGATCGTTGAGTGTCAAGTGGTTCCAGATTGATCTGCCATTCAGTTCCACCGGATTAGTTCGCAACCGAGATTTTATCTGTCTGGAAGCCTCAGGCTTCCTGCACTTTGCTAATGGCGACCGTGTCGGCTACTTTATGCTGCATAGTATCGATTCCCCACAGACCCAACCACTACCGAATGTCGAGCGTGCCCGACACACAATGACTGGCTTCTTTCATCAAGTCGGACCCGATGTGATCGACACCTTTTGCTTCGATACCGTGTCGCCGGGAGGCAACATTTATCGACCGTTTGTGCTCACA
Organism: Phytophthora boehmeriae; assembly: GCA_011947355.1. NCBI lineage: Eukaryota > Oomycota > Peronosporomycetes > Peronosporales > Peronosporaceae > Phytophthora > Phytophthora boehmeriae. Next base: position 78,388 of record JAAVTJ010000065.1, on the reverse strand, counting down.
ATTTGTGCCAATGCTCTTCTATCGGCTACCAACTACGTGAATTGCGGACACATGATGAAGCTAACGTGGATGCTGCAACGGCGACAAGCTGCACTGCGATTGCGTGGGAATTCGAGTCAGAGATCGAGCGTTGATGGCACTTGCGTGGCATGTGCTGGGGACCTTGCGACCGGCACTGGGGTTATCGGAAAGGGAACATGCAAGTTGTGCATGGGTGGACTGTGTGTTGGGTGCAAAGTGGTCAAGACGATCAGCTTTATCGCGCCAGGTGGGAGATTGGTGCGACACAAGACTACGTTTTGCGCCAGATGTGTTCGAGAGACAATTATGATGAACGCGGAGCAGGCTGCTCGAGATCAAGCTGAGGGCTTCAAGGCGTACAATATGTTTTAGCTTGCATGTTAACCATAGCATTCACAATGTCGTATGGTATAGTATAGTTGGTATTGGATGCTTGGTTTGTTCTATAAGATCGCAGACACTAAAACATTGCCTACATACAATTACAGTGTATAATACTTTCAATAGTTCCGAGCATTGAGCTGCGGTTGTAGCACTATTTGCTGGTCGACATACTACGAATAGAGACCTCATCCTTGAGGCATATGATACTGTACCCAACTTCTAAGCAATAATACCACAATAATATTATCTTCAAGTGATGAGAAAAACCTGTTTGCCATTGTCCAAAGTCATCAGAACCGACGGCTCCGGAATAGTAGCTGGCGTTACGTTACCACTTTGCAAAGACATTTTTCTTACTGATGTTGCCTAAATCGTCCAGTTGGCATTTTCAATGTTTAAGGAAATAAACGACTCTCGAGAGACCACCACGCCAACACGAATTGAATTTTTACGAACTGCTTTTTAGCACTTATGAATATTCTGGAAGCATGACGCAACTGCAAAGGACACCAATGAACAGATTCGGGTACATGTAACGGAGGCGATGCGATCAACGTGTTTCGGCCGGAGCGTCGTGTAACATGTGAGTTACGACCAGGGTTCCGAAAAAGTTGTTCACCAATTTTTTCAATTGGAAGCACTAACAAGTTGTTGATCAAGGTCCCGATACCACCAGCTATTCCAGATTCGGCTTTTGAAGCCCCCACGCCGCTCACTAGCGCCCGCACCCCAGCCTCGCAATACTCTACGCGCTCTTTAAAAGACCTTCGCTTCACTATTATCTGGTTTGATAGAAAACACAGGCCTCATATTTTCTGCCATCTTGCTAGCCTCATATTTCAATCCACTTTAATCTCCTCAAGAGCCTTACCAGACCCATCTCTGACAATGTTGATGGCCACGGAAAGAATTCACGTTCAACTCCTCGTGAGCTATGTGGCATCTTATTCGACGATCAGGACGGCCTCTATCATTGCCGTTTATGCTCAGGGAACCGTGCTAAACCCAGGAATAGTGGGTATACAATGTGGACCATCTGGCGCGGAGTAATCGTGGTGTGTATTTAGACGAGAACTACATCATGGTAAGCCACCCAAACGCTGTCGATGAGTACGCTCATGTAACAGTGCACGAGGGCGCAATGAACGTGTACCTATGGCTCGACTGGATTTCCATGGCCTAACTTGAGCTGCACTTCTACGGGAAGAAGCTACCTCTCAAGTATATGATTCTCCGACCGATCTCTGCGGACCCACTAAAGCTACGCCTTGAGGCAGGTGATATCGTGACCGCCATCGTTTGCAAAGACCCTTTGCAATGTTGCTTGATTGCCAAAAGATGCGACAACGCACTGGGCTGCATTAATTACCGTGGTGCCATCGCTGGATGACTACAGCACTAATGAAAAGCTTTTGTTGTGCTTCTATCCATTTACGATGAAAGCGATACGAACACGGATTCGTTTATTAAAACTTATTGACTACGCACTGGATGGATGTTATCACTTAGTATCGCACATCTGTATTTCTATGTTTGCGATCCCGCATCACTGAACATCTCTCCTTGACACGGACTTGCGTCCCAATAGTTAGACCTGACAGTCATCGGCTGCAGTAGGATGTTGAATTAGTGGTCAACCTTTACGAAGACAAGACCGCCAACGTCTACAAGCTTATGGTACAGCTAAATGGTATGAAAAACCATCATTGGCTATGAGAGTTTAGTGCATTGATGCCGGTAACGCAGTGGAGGAGCACGTTTGACGTAGGAGACCTCGTTGACCTCACAAGAACAAACATGATTAAACTACTCTCGAGGTCTTGAGAAGTACCTCAAGCTCCAAATAGACTCTAAAACATCAAGAGTGTTATCAAATGACATTAAGATAGTGAAGTAGACAAAACAAACTGTCACTACTCCACGGGCGTCGTGTGGTTGACGGTCTGTTGAAAAGGTTTGCTGTTACTTTCAAGTATATGAACCCTAATGTTACCCACGTTGTTTTTCGTAATTGCTGCTCACGAATTCACTGGTGAACAGATCAGGTCGCATTATTGGGAATATCACCGATGACATCGATGTAATTGGCTTTCGTAATGTGTACCTTTTTCTGACGTTGCACCTGGATGATGTAAATGAGCGATACGGCATGATGTGGGGATCAAAGGCAAGTGTATTGTGAGTTACGGCAACCATGCGTCGGCACGCCTAAGTTAGGCGTGAGCCCCGGGAGTGGTGAGGTGGGTCGACGGAAGCGTGCGTGTAGAGAGCTTGGAGCCTTGGAGGTGGAAAGTTTGTGAATGAGCTTGAGTCTTTGGGGACGCGACAGTGGTTCTCTTGAAAGAGGGATAAGGACACCGACCAGAACTGAAGTCTTGGCATCAGCGGCTGACTCTCGAAAAAGAACTTTTCACCTCCATCCAAAAGACCCATTTTCAACGTGCACCTCTTGCGACTACCGTGGCTGTATAACTCGCGGCATCTTGATGAGTGTATTGGGACGTGCCGCAATAAGTCGTCACTTATTGTGTATGGTAGCACTAAGCAGAGGTGTTCTAGCTGACGGACTCGGACAAGATGCCTTCGCAGTACTCGATCAGCTGATGCTAGCTAGCAGGTAAATTGAGATCTGATTGATTCACTCGTTATCGATTTCTAACTCGATCTACTCTTTGTGCTTTCAATAGGTCTTCTTCTTCTCAACATGCAAATGCAAGTGTTCTTCAAGCACGACAGCGGATAGGAATATCGACAGCGAGCAGTTGGAACCGGAGTTCGTGGCTTGGTGTGGCGTGTTCCGCTTTTTCTCTTTTGTAAAATTAAACGTCTTACAGTACACCGCATACAACAAAAACCGCAATATACAAAGTACCATAGGTCAATCTTGAAAGGCTCGAATGGCCTAACAGCTACGTTGTCTCTGCCATCAAATCCTCCCCTTTGCCCACCACTGCTGCCATACTGCAACTGCACATAAACCGAAAGCGGGCCAATCGTCTGGCGACACCACATCAGTCGACAACCGACAACCTCCAATGGGTGCATCCCCAAACGCGCGCTTTGATTGCAATTTTCATCGAACAGTAATTGCATTGAAGGATGGGTATGTGGAAGCACCGCGCATGGATCTTTGTTGCTCAGCCATCGATATTCGACGTTGCCCTTCTGATTACAAGATGTCCTCATAGCTTTTCACTACATACACTTCTGATAGATGATTCTGTTAGTTACTGTACATCCAAAACATAACCTTGTTATTGCTAAAATCAAGGACAACCAAGCCGACAAAGAAGACATGCGCAAGGTCTGCAGATTGCCATGTGTACATGCGTGAAGGTCAAAGGACCTTCTGCATGAGACCGCATAATAATCCAGTTCTCCCGGATAGTGCTCGTCTTCCTCGATTTAGACTTTTCAGAAATATTATTTAACTACCGTTTATACATCTGTACGTTGCGCAATTAGTTAATTAGCGTCCACACTTGTCCTTCTGCTATTTCGATGCTCAGGTAAGGTACTGACCATGTCCACGCAATGGTTTGTGACCAGTATCGAGCGATTGCCCTAGACAGTCACCTCACGCACTCTCTCCATTTATCCCACTGCGATCTAGCTTTACCACGTCTCGAAACCAAGATCAGCAGGAGACAGAAGACCTCTGTCAACCAGCCTGGCACTGCAAGTACACGCAAGCAAAAGAATAAATCATCTACACCATGGCAAGTGGCCTACGAACCCATCAAAGCATGCCTGGAGGAGGTGGTAGCTCACTCCGGGTACGTGCGTGTTGCTCATTCCCATTGCGGGGAGGGCGTTGCAGCCCGAAGAGGTCGGGACTTTTTAAAGGTGATCCCGCAAGTAACGAGTCAAGTTTGACGCGTGAATTGATTTGTTTTAGTTCTCACAATCCAATTTGCAGTCGCTACAACAAGCGACGCGGCCGCACAGATGGCCAAGGCACGCTTCCTTTCAAATCCGTACCCCGATGTCGTGCTCACTCAAGCGGATCGCGATGCTCTTTGGAGCTAGAAAACCGCTTGATCGAAGAAAACTTTCGAAAGTATGAAAGTTTCGTGGTTCATGACAACCGCCAAGTGGACGAGACTCGCTGGAAGAAACTCACTACGGACGAGAACTTGTACGTCTACGCTGAGCGTGAGCGGTGGGTGGACGAGATGGACGATGAAGAACTAATGATCAAAAGCTCATCCGAAACGGAGAGGAACAACCTGCCAAAATTGCTTTGCGTGGGGACTTTCCACGGGGAATTGAACGATCTGATGTTCGGCACAGTAAATCCGACGCAAGATATCATGCGCGTGAAGGCTTCGTATGTTAAGGATTACGACGACGGTGCAGTGCTGGCTAACGTGGTTCTCCCCACTGTGGACGATCCGTTTCGTTCTGTGACGGTCAAGTGGACGCAGATCAACCTGCCACTGGGCTCCACCAGATTAGTTTGCAACCGCGATTTTGTTTGTCTCGAGGCGACTGGAGTGCTGCACTTCGCCAACGGGGATCGCGTGGGGTATCAACTTCTTCACTCGATTGATTTTCCCCAGACCAACAAGTTACTGCCAAATACTGTGCGGGCCAGACACACAATCACGGGGTTCTACCGTCAGACCAACCGTAACGTTATTGACACGTTCGCCTTTGACACTGTGGACCCAGGTGGCAAAGTGGTCCGAAAATTGGCGCTGCTTGCGTGTGGTGAGGCGTTATTGTCCACCAACAATTATGTCACTTGTGGACAGAAGAAGAAGCTCAATTGGCTGCTTCAGCGTCGAGTTGCTGAAGCTCGATTCAACCGGCAGCGAAGCAGTACTCGCAACGGATTTGAAGACGAAAGTGCGTGCGTGGTGTGCAAGTGCACACTGACTCCTGGCAGTTTGGGTCTACCTAGAATGAGGGGTCTGGGCAAAAGTACGTGCAAGCTCTGCATGAATTCTGTGTGCTCGCACTGCAAGGAGGTCAAGCCGATCAGCTTTCTCTCGCCGGACGGAAAACTATTCAGGCACAAGATCTCCTTTTGTCGGTTGTGTATCTGCGAGGTCAACACTATGGACGCTCTGCAAGCTGCTCGTGACCAGGCTGTGGGCTACGGCGCGTACAATATGATGCAGTCACTCTCTGGGTCTTTCACTCAATCCGACGACTTGAATGACTGAACGACGAGGCCTGGACTTTTAAGGCCACACAGTCAAGTGGCAATAGTATTCGTATGGTTACCTCAATATACATCAGTTTGGTGGACATGTTTTGCTCTAGCTGATATGGCGTTTGTGAGTCCTTGCTTCAGGTAGCAATGTCGATGTTACTTCCGGGTCGAGAGAAGTCCAAAGTGCTTGAGGCTTTCACTTCTAAATGACTCCATCGCTCGAATGCGATTGGAGAGCAAAAATTCTCGGGTTACAAAGTCGAACGTTCGTTTCCACTCCTTTTATTCATGAGAAACATGACATATTCGCATTGTTTATTCATGGTTGGTCAGCACACACCACTTGATGATTCGCTGGTGTTTTGTCGTCACTCCTTTGTGATCCCGCAAGCAAAATATACAAGTCGTGGGCGGACTACTCTACGGGCTAATACTCAAGCTGCGATCGATGAATAAAAATTCGCATCCTTCACACCTTTCGCTTGGTTGAGTGTTGGATTTGTCCATTTAGCAGCACTCCGTCCAATCGATTTAAAAAAGTGCCCTGAAGTTGGAGATTTAGCTGGATACGTCAGATATCCGCGCTGTACGTCAAAGGTGCATCACTAAGATGATTTTTGTGCGGACACCATGTGTACGTGGAGCGTGGCACCAGGTCAAATATTTGTCCGGTCCATTCTTGCTTTATTGACTCTCTCAGTTGCTGTATGGATATCGTGCAGTTTGAGTAGCAAAATGTCTTGGTGGTTTCATGAGCTAAAGGGAAAGTAGACCGGCCTACAGCTATACAACATCACCACTACCTGAAGTGATGCTTACTAAGGATTCTTGAATAACACGTTTACATCTAAACGAACGAATAGTGCTCTAGTACACCACGTCAAAGACCGAGTTCTAGAGTCTGGGGTCCTGATGCTACGATTCGTTGATCAAGAAACGAAAGAGTGGTAAAGTTTTTGCTGGGCAAACCCACGGTATTCCATTCATCAGAAGGAACCACACGACGAAGCTCTTTGTCGCGTTCTAGTGGTCTCAAAATTATCAGGAAGAACCAGCTCTAGATGAAGGAGCAGGAGATCCCTCCGATTTCTTCAACTACAGAGTGGAGCTCAACATCGGAGTCGCTTGCTAGTACAATGCTTCCTATTCCTGCTGGAAATTTATCTATTTGCAAATGATAAATATCGTCAGCACATATTGGCACGCAGACCAAATGCGGCCGTATCCATATTACTCTTCTCAACCCACTCTTCTGTGACTTGTACGCTAATCCTTGTTGCGATAACGCAATCCTATCGCAAGAAACAACACCATTGAGCCACCTGTAAAAATGCAGACCACTGTTGGCCAACGGCCTTACTTGTAACAGCACGTACAGCCGACGTCTGCTTCCTCAAGCGATCCATGGCATCCATCGCCACATCAACATTCATCCGATCCACACATCTAGTCATCACGTTTTGGTTCCTCCTTCAGCAACTGCCCCCTTCACATGTTTGTCCTTAGCGACGCGTGCCCAATTTCCAGTTATGCTTAAGATATTTCCTTCAACTCAATTTTCGACGTTTATCGAACAGGAAACCGGCATACGGATGCGTTCGACATCAATCAGTTTACGGACGTGAATGCGTCGGTCGAAGAGTGTCAGCAGCGCATCAATCTTGTTAACTAGTTGCTTCACTACTTTCACGAGCAGTTCGCTGCCGACGATAAACACGAAATGGGAGAACGCAATTTGACGGATGCAGCTGGTTGTCATATTCACAGGTCACCTAAAAATGAGCTCATGTTTGCCGTGGCAAAACCAACGATCGAAGTCGTGTGTATGTGGAGCAACAAGCTGGAAAATCTACCTAGGTATCGTGCTTTGGTTATGCTAATAACGTCAAGACAGGTAGTGATCGTAGTTAATGCATAATATGTCGTATAGTCCCGAGATTTCGTAGAAGCATAAATCTTGTCCATGTAACAGGTCTTCCGATATTGATACTAGGTCGATGTCACTTTAACGCAAATATCTCAGCTTGTTGTACCAGGTAATCACCAGTCTGTCATCCTACACAGTGTGAAATAGTAAAACTATTGACCTATTGACAACATCGTTTAATAACATAATCGTTGACTCCTCCTCCCCCACCCTTTGACTGCATTCTGGCAACATCAAGAGCTACGTCCTAGCTTTTAAACCCGCTGTAAGTTTTATCAGAAGTGCAGTAAACGCCGAGCCATCAAGCGGCTCGCAGAGCTATGTGCTTGGGACGAAGTCGTGCCAGTCCGGGAGCTGCCACTTATTGAAATGATCAAGGTCTTCCTTGTCGAATATCCCATTGATGGCGACGTTCAACAGTTTACCGACGTCTCTGTTCCCTTTCGCTGCAAAATGTAGTCCGTCGGCGAAGCATTGCTTCCTGTCTTCCTCGTTGGGGTATGCGGTGTTGAAGTACGTGTGCAAGTCCAATACATGAACATTCTCGGCTTGTGCGACCTCCACACAAACCTTCGCATATTTCCCAGTCGTTGCATTGCTGCGATCACCGTGTCGCATTGAATCAATCACTGCAGGAGGAGTGATGAGCAGAATTTTGCCGTGTGGAGGCAGCAGAGGCTTGACAGTGTGCAGAATTTGCACTAAATTGGCACGGTAGTCCTCTAGTGGGACGTGCACGACCTTGTCCGGTCCGTCCTTCAGCACTGCGTCATTGGCGCCAAGAAACACCGTCACGAACGACGCCAAATACTGGCATTGCAGCTCCTTGGCGAAGATCGGCAGCGCATGCTCCCTAACCCACCTGTATGTGGCAATAATAGTAATCCACCACCTTGTTAGTACAATATTACTATTATTGCAATGTACTATAATAGTAATACTAACTTGGTATTGTAGCCCGAGAGACCTCGGTTGATTGTGTCAATAGAACGCACATAGTGATTCTGGAGCAACGTGATGAAGCCGGAGTGGTCAGGGTTGCTAGCGAGTTCAGTGATGGAGTCTCCGATGAAGTAGAAGACCGGACGGCGGTCCGTGGAGGCGATCAGACCCATCAGGGCAATTTAATATCAATGGATTAACGAATTTGGATGTGCACATCGAAATAGCATAACTTTAGTCGATTAAAGGTCATGCACCGAATTCTATGTAAATCTCTTCGGTTTAGTATTGAGTAGAAGATTGCATGTGATGAGGTTCAAAATTCCGCAACGTAACTGCCACTAGTTTAGCCAATCAGAAGGACAAGAGTAGACGACTTCAACTTGATTGTAACAGCCATTTCAATGTTGCCTCTGCACAGCATGGCAAAATACACACACACCAGTTGATTCTCGCTGAATTCACCTTAATCGGATGTCCGCTATAACAAGCTAGTTGCCAAAGTGGACGCACGGCAAACCCTGACTTGGTACATACTTCGGATCATTGGCCTACATTCTGCTATTTTAGTGATTTCAACGCGATGTTGCGCAGGGAATACTCTTCGTCTCCACCGCTAAGGCAGCTTATAGACTGGTTGGCCATCCTTCATTGGCTGTTTGCGGGTCTGTTTGGTGAATATACTTTCATTTCGTGGCGGGTTTTTACTTTGTTCTTGAACAGCATCGATGCGATTGTAGTACCAAGGCCCTCCATACAAAGCAGATAAAGTAAAGTAGCCAGCACTCACATGAACACGGACGTCATAAACACTTATTTGCACACTCTTTCTTATGAATACCATTAGAAATGCCCCCCACACACACACACACACTCTCTTTTACCGCTATGTAGGAAGATAATCTTACATTCATTGAAACATTCCGGGCGGAAGTTCGTCACGGGCGTACTTCACGTAGAAAAGATATTTCTCGTACTGAGGACTGTTCTTTGGGTAGACCTTGATGCCGTTGACGTATTTGAACGGAGCATTGAGCTTGGTCAAAATGTGCTCTGGCGTTTTATTTTTTAGGATCCCGCGCAGAACTTTGGCATCTCCCTCTGTGATTCGCAAGGCGGACATCAAGTCTGCTTTTGAAACAACCCTCTCCTCATCGTCGTCGTCCTTGGTCGCTGAAACTTTCGTAGGAGTGTTATTCTCGTTGTTCTCATCGTCCTCGATGAATCCTCGCAGTGATCTTCTACGGATAATGTTGTCGCGGGCAGTAAGCGAGTGCACCAGCAGTGCAGAGTTGGGTAAGGCCTCTTCAGAGAGCTTGATAGTACTCGAGTCGGAGACCTTCGAGATAGCGGCACAGCTATCTGCGAGGAGAGCGGCTACACACATCAGCAAGACGTAACAAATGCGCATGGTTCGGTGTACCAACGAGGCACGCTGTACTGGAGTAAGGGTGAACTGGAGGGACTTGAACTTTACAGAGTAAAATGACGAATGAAGAGCACAGTTCAGCCAAAGCTTTCTTCATCTAGGTCTAGGATTCCCAGCAGCATGCCGATCTCAAAGATCTCAAACGGACAGCAAATGTTTCTGTCTGAATTAAGCCAGTCGTCGAAAACCCCAGCCTCGAGTTTTGGCGTGAAAGCACATTCAGAAAAGCGCAACAATTCACTTCTTTTTCAAACTCCAGCGAAATTGGACATACTTACTGTTCTTGTATTACTCCATGCGCCTACAATTTAAACTTTCTTTAGGCTTATGGCCATCTTCATCCAGCGCAAACGCTAGTGAGTTGTGCACTACAAGCGCCAACAAGTGAGCGGTAGATGTAACGACAAACTTGATGTTTTTCTGCGACATTTATAACGCAATTATTGTTGCCCAGGATAACGCAAATCGGGATTACCTTCAAAGGCATATTGTAGTGTGTGCTGGGGTTTCACCTTGGTTCACCTGCAGCTGGACTCAAGCTGGGGTTTCCTCATCCAGATGCGTCTACAGCTCAGTGGCTGGCGGACAATGGGTGAGAATATGGAATGCCTTCTGTTGTGTCTGACGCAGTCACTTGGACGGCCAGTGTCCTCGTGAACTGTATGAGGATTTAGTATGGGCTGCACATGTTTCCTTTACTGTCAAGATGGTTGGCTGGTAGCTGTAGGAGCAGACCACACGACAGACCCAGTTTATAAATTACGAAGTCACGATCAAACGAATAAAGTACTGTATAGTACTCTACGGTCAGCGCTGGAAGCGTTGCAACTTCCCTCAGCGTGTTGACACTATAACCACACACCACACATACCGTAAAACACGTGCTCAATACTACACAGGTAAGAAGTTCATCTCCAAGTATAAATGCATAGACAGATCAATACTTCTTTCGTAAAAGGAAGCAAAATAATATGCAGACAAATGGCAGGGTCAGTTCCTGTCAAAACAGAAGTTTCTGCCAGCCTGGCGATGCCAGCCCGACGGCATCTTCGCGCAACAGTATTAAAAATCGTTGGAGCTTCAGAGTTCTCCGATATCACCCTTGATACGGATATCCGCTACCGAGTACCGGTACAGGTACTTGTGTGTGAGTCCTGGTCGTCCACACCATAACGGAATTGGTAGCGTTTGCAGCCTTTATCTGACCGTAAATAGCTTGTCTTTATCTGACCGTAAATAGTTTCTTCTTAACCTTGATCGGCAGACGAAGGTTGTGCTTATGAGCTGCAACTGTGTCAAATTCGCTCCAGATATGTGGCAGAATCAAATTAGCTCGCCTCGCAGAATTTCATTTCGACGACAGTATCCAGGTGGTTTCTATTGCATGACGAAGCCCAGAGAATTAACGTGTGTACTGGAGGACGAGCACGACGCTCACTACGAAGAGGGTGAAGAAAGCACCATGCAACCCTTTAGCGGACTTATGCAGCATATACCTTTTTATTTACTTGAAAGTATAAACTAGCTTAACAAAGAATCAAGTGAGAAGATGAATTTCAATACTGTATTCATTCTAGTTTGAAAATCAACCAAAATTAAACACCTCTATCCGAAAAGCCCAGCCATCGCTAGCAACATTAAGTTGCCCTGATTTTGAACGACCCAAGATCGTTTGAGATGCTTTAAACAGGTGCGGGAAGAGGGCGGTTTTAAGGAACGTTGCGAACTGAACCCACAGCACGTACTCGCCGTCTTTCCGCAACTGGGCAGGCGTCATGGTCTTCAGCTTGTCACCGATTTTAAACCTCTTACCCAAACTCTTGATGTCCCAACCACTTTCTTTTATCGATTCCAACTCACTTTTCAAATTCCGAATTTGCGCCGAGTTCTGCTTTTCAAGCTTCGCTAATTCTTTCGTTTCACGCATCTTGAACACCCGAGCCCATACCACCTTCAAGTAGTCTAGGGCCCCGGCTCTCTCTTCCTTGTCCGAATCCTCTTTACCCTCTTCTTCGTCGTCTTCTTCAGTTTCGTGGTTTCTCAAAAATCGGTTGCCGTTGCCCTCTTCTCGACCAACATCAGTCGACCAGACGACGGTTGGAGCCGATATCTCCGAGAGCGGGTGATGACCAACGTCTTGGATGGCTGAGGCCGCATCCATACTTGCATGGAGGGTGGTAGACGCCACGAGCAGGAGATAAAGTAGGCGCATGATCGTTCGCAGGCAGATCGATGGGCTAGGCTCCGGCAAGTAAATTCTAAAGTGAGGATGATAGGAGCGTTTGTCCTGTGTTGTGCCTATTGACTGGACTGGAATGTCGAGCGGGGATCTACCCTCAACAGGCAAGATTTACGGCGAATTTAATGAGATTTTACTGTGTAGTTTTGATCCTCAACAATCTTTTGTTCTATGGGAAGGTATTCTCCAGCCGAATGAACCTTAAGATTTACGTACCGCCGATAGCGGATAGCGCGTACACGCCTCAACTTTACAGATCGCTGATTAGTGCGCTCTGATTACGCGTCATATATTGCGTGCTCTAAATCGGTTGATTGTTGGGAGCTTCGCTCTAACGCAGCTTCAAGTTTTGAACCCGAAAAGTATAGATAAATGGAATTCATCGTGCGGTTTGAACATAGTGTATTTTAGAAACGTTTCTATCGTACTTCTATACAAGTGATTGACGTCCAGTTCGCGAAGGACGTTCTCGATGCACGTGTCGAGGAGGTTCTCGGAAATACGACAGCCAGGAACACAAAGTATGTGTATGTACGAACTCTGACTCGCTTTGTCGACTTTACGAGAATAGCGATTATGACCGCCGTAGAGATCTATTCTCAAGGTCTTTTCGTGACCTACAAGTTATCAATGGGGAGACTATTGCTGCGTCGTTCAGAAGAGTCCCGTTTACAACTCCTATATACATCGACGTGTTATCTACTCAAGAGTTCATGCGTTACCTCACAGCGATGGAAAAGCGAGGAGTGACGAGGAATCTACGTTGGGCAATGTGAGGTCTGTCATGGTGTATTTGTTTGCCTCTGCAGAAAGCTCTCGGCCCCACTACTTTGACACCCAGATGAAGCACTTTTCAAATGCCTTCACCATACCGTGACTCAAACTGCTCAAGGTCGCAATGAACGTCTTGGTGAGGGGAAAGAGGCATTCAGTTTTTCGATGTACAGAACAGTAGCAAAAGCGATGCTTCAGTCGACTTAAACGCGAGATGGTTTTGGCCATTTGTGTGTTCTCATTTGCTGGATTTCATGTGTCGTGCTAAGAGTACCAAGTCCATTCAACATGCACATCTTTCATGACGTGGAGATGCCATCACGATTACGTTTGCACACATGAAAAATGATCAAGATGGAAGCCGCCCTCGCGACCCACGGCACGTGTACGCATTTCAGACTGAACTGAGAATCAACATGTATGCTTTGGAGGGCGAGGACTACGGTCCAACGCCCCCAAAGACAACACGCATTTGGCCTCGTCTCTCCTGATCAGTTCCTTGTCGCAACGTTCGTTAAGTCCGTTATTCCTTGGCCGAAGCCCCGTCGGCGTTGGTGACTGCCAACAAGATGGAATCGCAGCACGCCTCCTCCGACGCTTGCGTCGGAAATCAGTCCTCTGTTCGGACAGGCAGATAGACATTCCGACGGCCTCGCGATGTTGAACCAGGCTGCGTTTTGGTAGCGCTTTTGTGAGCATATCCGCGGGGTTTTCAACCCCGCAACCTTTTGAATCTCAAGTAGGCCCTGCTTGACCTGCTGTCTCACATAGTACCATCTTAACTCAACATGTCTGGTTTACTGCTGTAGGTCGACTTCTTGGGGAGGGCAATTGTAGCGCTGACAACAGCGCTACAATTGCCCAGTGTCAACAGTGTCAACGAAGCTTTCACGTTTGCTTGCGACAATACTTCATCAAGCATATTGGTGATTCCGCGTCCTTCCATCGTGACTTCACAAGCCGCGATATACTCGGCTTCTGCTGTTGACTGCGCGATCACTGTTTGTCGACTAGCAGCTTAGCTGACAGCTCCGCCTGCTATTGTGAGCACATACTCGGTAACGCTTTTCCGTGTGTCAGGATCATTGCCCCAGTCTGCGTCCGAGTGTCCGCTAACCACAATATTTGCTGCTTTTGTTTCAGAACGTCAATACATGATCCCCAAGTTCACCGTACCCGCCAAATAACGTAGTATCTGTTTGAGGGCGCCACAGTGTTTCTTACTCGGCGACTGCGCGAATCTGCTCAAGTAGCCAACCAAGAAAGCGATGTAGTAGTCGGAGTTGAAGTATCGTACCAGAAGCTTGTTTTGATTTGCCTCTGTGACGTGGGTAGTAATTTTCGCTTTTGCACAGAACGCGAGCTGCCAAAAAGCCTTCCGCGTCGATCGGACCTTCTGCAAACTGTCGGATTCGACGTACACCTTGATCACGTCCGATATGCATCAGTATTTTGGGAAGCGTACTGCCAACACGTGCGAGGTTGAGGCGCGTAGGTGTCCTGCCGCAACGTTTTGATCACTCTGTTGAAAGCTTCGACAGGATTTTGATTCGGGACAACTCCAACGCCCCACTTGCCGTAATAAACCAGAGATCCCAAGGGTCACTAAGGTAGTTTGCAATTAGCCATTCTGCGTAGTCATCCTCCCCGCGGTCTGTCCAGTTATTCGTGACCAACTCTGCTAAACCAAATAATTGTTTACGAGAACGAGCGCTATGAAGATAATCCAGTTGTGGTTTAATAATATCCTCGTGCACTTGTAAGTCGGTCAGCCGCGACTTGCTATCCTTCACTTTCCGTCCAAAGTGTGACCAGCAGTTCAACAAGCTGATTTCGGGCCAGACGTCCCGAAATTCGTTAGCTATCGCTGATGTATGATCCATCGACCCGAAATCTAAAGTAGAATCTCCACCTTAAAATGTTTTGCCGCTCTTCTTTACCACACTGAACATCTGCGCCAGCGAAAATTGTCTTCGCTCGAATAAACATGAAGGCGCCTGGGTAATATGTATGTCGAAATTTATTGTCAGCGTGATGGACTCCTCCTGGACCAAAAGAGACTAGTACCCAAGTGATAAATAATGTTTTGTAAGTACCATCGTCATGCCCAAACGCCAAAACGTTGTCCCAACACTGCACGTGCAAAGTTTAAAACAGGAGTCTTGACGTGAAAATTATGCCCCACAAATCTTCCTTGTCTTCGCCCGGATCCGTGTATACATTAAGGACCAGCAGTTCATTCTGGAAGTGGCGTGGCTTCTTTGCAAGCTCAGAGGCGTAGTATGCAGCACAATAGCGCATGCCTTTTAAAAATCTTCTTTTGTTGAACACATTCTGTGTGAAGCCCACACCATGATATCAGCCATGGAAGAAATCCCAAAATCACCTTGTGATCGCAGTTGTAGGGCACGACTTTTCAACTGCGTCACCTGGGAGGTGTTTCAACTTGCTTTCTTCTTTGCGGCATATCATTGCCAATGTCGTGAGACACTGGACAGGGCCCTGGCATCCAAGCAACAGATTTATTCAATATGTGCATACATTACGTGAGCTAATCGGAATCACTGAAGTACGTAAGGTCAATCGGGTGTCTGAATGCCCCGTCAATGTCCGGGTCGGTAATAATTCGGCGTAGTCTGGGAATCCACTGAACAGGCTCAGCTTCTAAATCGCTCTCTATGCCTTTGTTGCTGGATGAAGCCTGATCCGATCTACTGGTTGAGGGGTGCTGTCGCTGAAGATATCGCCTGGAGAGTCGGCTTATTGATCCGAATCAGAGCTGGAATCAGAATCGCTGGTGGTGTGTTCTTCAACTTCATGGGCTTGTCGATGCAACGATCGTTGCAAATCTTCCATTAGTCTCTCCTTGCTTGCCACCTCTGCGTGCAAGTCCGTCATGACTTTGACGACGTTGTCGTATGACCGCTTGATCCGCTTGTAGGCATAGTAGAGCTCCCTGTTTTTGTGTTCGAGCTCCTCGTATGTTGCATGGCTCCACGTCGTCTTTGTAGTTGAAAGGCGATGTGTGGAAGGCGTAGACAGTTTTAAAATGAGCATTAGCCAAATTGCGTTCGTGTTAAAGACTTAATGCTCCGACATTTCTCTGCAATTCTACAGTTTCTGTCGAATGTGATCTTTTGTGTCGGTTTCCTTGCGCAATAGGCATGTTTGTTTGCCTGTCTTTATGTTATATTATTTTTTCCATTACTGATTATTTGCTGTAAGTCAACTCAATACAATTATCTATACTGTCACTCGTTTCTGATTAGGCTAGCAAAACTTGATTTCAATCATCCCTATGGTATTCACTTCATCCGTTGATGGCATTGTTTTAATATTTCCCTGGACGATGTATCGCACCTCTCAATGCTAAAAGGGCTGCATCGTAATTGCTCGGTAGGGAGTACCACCATCGCTGTGGATGACGCAGCGGGAAACGGTGAGTCTGACATGGTAGTTAGAATGGTTTCACTGCGGAACGTTCAGATACGCCCTGGCCCATTCTCCGAGACCTGGGCAACCACTCGTCTCACTACGAATTGCATGTGCTCAGGTTTTTATCTTAAATGCAATTGCTGAAAAGAACAGCACGACTTCATATTGACGACCATATGCTTCGCTGTCGATGGTCGGGTTCATACAAAATTAGAGGGATAATGCGCTAGTAGCCATTTCACATGCAAGTTTCCACTGAATAACTTTTGCATTGCATGGGTGTTCAGCCCTCAGTTCGGTTTTTGAAATCATTTGTCAACGTTCAAGTGGCCTTCACACACTCAACGACAATGAAGTGATTATTGCCTGCTGCGTTATTCCCTGTGCACATTTGTTTGCGACGACTGGGCTCACCACAAAACTTCTCGATCAAGTTAGCCTTCTTTTGCTTGGGGTCCTGTGGGCTTTGAACGTCGTGCTAAGGGACGAAAATGTGCTGGACGATCTCCAGATGGCCCTTACTCGTCGCTTTATCCAGCCTTCTTTTTGTCATGTGGCCCACGAAATATATCAACGTGGCGATAATCGCTGAACTCGAAATACAACCACTAAATAATTTCAAAAGCTCCCTTTAGAAAGTCGGAGGCGTAATGACATTGAAGTTGCAAAGCGATCACTATCAAGCCTGATTCTTTGTTCTTCACTGTTTAACGGAGTGTATCCGTCCATGTCAAACCCTATAAGATAGCAAGACACAGGTGCAGCCATTCAAACAGCTCTGAATTCCCACTCTGTAGTGAATGCAAGCTCACGTGCGCCAGCTCCTTCAACCCGCAGCCAGAGTAATTGGAGTAACCAGTGTTCAGCAATAGTTGCCGATCTCCAAGTCGATCTCCAACTGCTTGCAGCAGTTGTTGCCTCAAGAGAACAAGTACAGCTGCTTGCACTTGCATGCAACCAGCTCGAACTGCAAGGGTGCATTCCTGGACTACTGGCATAGTAGGCGGGTGCGCCCAGGAACTAGGATAGTAAGTTCACTTTCCAATTTACATTGGAATCAGCAAGCAACAGCAATAAACGTTGGTTTAAGGGAGTTCCAGCTCCCAATTCGTGAGCACACCACAAAGTTAACTTTAGTCTATCGTGCAAACGATGAGGACTCGCAGCGGCCGTTCCAACCAAGGCTCCCGAGGAGCGACGACGGAGACGACTGCCGCTGAAGCAAGCAGCGACGTACCGAACCCGACCCCGATCCCTGTGTCTTCGACATCCATCGTGCCGCCGTACGTGACGAGTGTCTCCCACGCTGCCTTGGTGAAGTGGAAGCGTGAGAGACAAGAGTAGGAGGAGGCCATTGAAGCTCGATGTGCTGCCACGGGTGAAGATAAGGGAAAGGCGCTGCGAAGCGTTAAAAACTCGTTCAATCGACAACTTTGAACACGTTGTGCAAATTTGAATGGGGAACAACCGTGGAGGACGTTACGGACGAGCGAATTGTCCAAGAGTTGGACAAGATAGTGGGAACTGTCATGAATGACGCGATCCTGAATGTGGACGCGATCTTCAATGACGAACTGAAGATGGACCTGCGTGAGCGGGATGTCAAAGCGCGTGTGATAAACTATTTCATGCGCTGCGACGAAATTATCCTACAGCATGACATGGCTAGTATTTTCGCTACTAAGACGGGGATTAAAGAGAAATGCAACATCCTCAGTAAGTATCTTGAACCGGCGGCATTGCGGGAAGCTGTTGGCATGCACCTTCGCATCGTGGATGCAAGCTGCAAATCAAACGAGAGTGCTTTGTACTCGCTTGTGAAAGAGAGAGCATTGGAGCAAGAAAAAGTGTATCAGTTGCTAGCGAAGCGCAAACACCAGCCAAACGAGAGTCGCAATACGGGGACTGCCAAGCAGAACGGTAACCATGGGTCACGTCAGACTGACCACAGGACCAATACGGACAGAAAGGTCCAACGAACGCCTGAAAGCTCTCGTCCTGCGCCTACGCAGACTACACCATCTGCAAAGAAACCGGCTGCGGCTCCGCAAAGCAAACCGCGAACGGGTTGTTTCCATTGCGGTAAGGACCATTGGCTTAGCCAGTGCCCTGACTTGGATGAGGCCGAAAAAAAAACTTTTGGCCGAACGGAAAGCAAAACGAACAGTCAGCAATGACAAAAACAAGAAATTTCGATCAAAGCGCGTTGATGCTCTCTCTATGACGGATAGGGAGAACAGTCCAACAGTTCGGATCAACGGAGCATTTGATATCCCCTATTGCGCCGATAGTGGCTCGGACATGAACATCACTTGCGCAAGCACGTCGATCTGCTTCGTGAGCAGGATGCGGCTGTGGTGCTTGTCGAACTGGATGAACCAGTCGTCTCGAGAGCTGTCGGAGGGGCTATGCTCACCTCGACGCATGCAATTGACGTCCGACTGACCTTAAATACGGCAGCGGGGCCTGTTAGATGCCAAGATACCAAGAGGTGTCTCGTTGTTGAGACCGATGAAAACGAATTTATCGTCGGCAAGTTGTTATTGGCCGAACTTGGTATTGATGTGGATCGGCAACTGGAGTATTTGGCTTCTCGGGAAGTAGAAGATGACGACCCGTGCAGTGATCCAGAGGGAATACCGTCTAGCAGACCAGCCGTTGGCGACATTGTGGTGAATGTCGTCGACGCTCTAGTGCGCGATGCCATTGACCGTGGTTCTATGGATGAATACACGACTAGCCGACTGTATGAGGTAGTCAGGAAGTATGGCGGATGGCGACTGGAACTGGGCGATGACCCGCCTGCACGTGTACCCCCACTAAAGATCAGGTTGAAGCCGAATGCAGCACCTTATAGGTGCAAGGTCCGACAGTATAGCCCGGAGAAGTCCGAGTTCATGGCCGAGTTCAATAAGAAGCTCGTGTCGCTTGGCTGGGTATACGAGAACAGAGAGAGTCGGTGGTGCTGTCCTGCCCTACCTGTGAAAAAGCCTAACACCGGCGAGTTCAGGCAGGCAGTGGATTATCGACCGACCAATGCAGTGACAGAGCCAATCGCTGGTGTAATGCCAAGCCTTGAGGTGGCTCTTGAATACTGTAAGGCAAGATGTTTTATGCAGTGTTCGACTTCCTGAAAGGGTTCTGGCAGCTACCTTTGGACAAGAGCTGCCAGGAAATCCTCTCCTACATGACAGACCGAGGTGTATTTACACCAACCAGAGTACCGCAGGGCAGTACGGATGCTGCACTGCACTTTCAGGCCACGATTGAAATGGTATTGGGTGATCTGGTAAATAAGTGCGTTATCGTGCGGATTGACGACTTGTTGGTTTTCGCGGACACTGCAGAGGAGTTAGTGGATGCTATTGATGCGATCCTAGTGAAACTTGACGAGCATGGACTCATACTCAACCCGAAGAAGAGTGAACTGTTTCTAACAGAGGTACGGTGGTGTGGTCGTATAATTAATCGAAATGGTATCGGTCATGATCCAGATCGTATCCAAGCTCTACGAGATATGCCGGTACCAACCACCGCTGCTGACCTACAACAGTTTTTGTGCGCAAGTAACTGGATGAGGTCTGGACTTGTGGATTATGCGAGAATGGCTCGGCCTCTGCAGGAACGTCTCGATGCTGCCCTCGCAGGCGCAAAGAAGACTAAACGGGCTGCTGCAGGCATCAAACTGGACCTGACTCCGGATGAGGCTGCGAGTTTCGAGGCTGTGAAGGAACTGCTTGGCAATTCGGCCATGCTGACCTTCCCAGACCCTACCAAGCAGTTGTGTGTCCTTAGTGACGCTTCTGAATACGGGTGGGGGCTGGTCGTTTCTCAAGTGAAGCAGTGGCAGCCCGATGTGCCCATCCACGAGCAGCAGCATGAACTGCTTGTGTGCATGGGGGCAGCTTCACCGGTTCTGCTCTCAATTGGAGCGTGATCGAGAAAGAATCTTTCCCAATCGTTCATGCCTGTAAACGGCTGGAGTACCTACTGCTACGACCTCAGGGCTTCAGGCTATACTGTGATCACAGGAACATCATATACCTGTTCAGCCCCAGCAAGGAGCTGAAAAAGCATGTGCGCGGCAAGTTATCACGATGGTCTACGAAGTTACTAGAGTATCGGTACACGATCGAACACATCGAGGGCGTGCATAACGTTTGGGCAGATTTGATTTCACGTTAGGGTGGTGGATTTAAACCTGCAGCGCGCATGCACTCAGCTAAACGGTTCACCCGTGCAAAACGGAAGCACGCGGAGACTTCAAGGACAGTTGAGGTGGTGCGGTTGCGCCCACTTGACGGCGAAAGCTTCGTGTGGCCTACCATAGAGGAGATTGGGAGCCAGCAAGCGTTGCACACTGCTCCTAAGGATGCTTCTCTACGTGATGATGACTTGTGGGAAGTTGACAGGAAAATATGGATCCCTAGAGAGGCAACTACTCTAACACAGCGACTGATGATCATTGCGCACTGTGGACAAAATGGACATCGTGGTATGCACGTCATGCAGAACCATATTCTGCGGTTGTTCTCAATTGGTGGTCTTAGTGGGATTGTTCGCGACTTCTGTTCGAAGTGCTTGCTTTGCCTGCATGTGAAGGGTGGGGTTGTAATACCTCGACCATTCAGCGAGACACACCATACTTTTGAGCGCAATACGTCTTTGCACTGGGATTTCTTGTCTCTCGGTGAATCGTTTGGTACATCACGCTACGTACTGGTGCTAAAGGATGAGGCCACGCATTTCATCGACCTGGTGGCGTGTGACAGTGCTACTTCTGAGGTAGATGCGAGTGGCATGCTAGATTGGCACAGCCGCTTTGGTCCACCAAAAGTGTGGGTGAGCGACACGGGATCGCACTTTAAGAACAAAGTGATCGCCGAATTGAGCCGACGCCTGAAGGGTCGCCAAGATTTCGTTCTAGCCTACACACCGTGGAAGAATGGCACGGTGGAGCGTGTGAATAAGGACATTCTGTAGGTGCTCAAGGCACTGGCTTTCGAATTCAAGGTTAGCATATCAGACTGGCCCTACCTACTGCCACTGGTACAGTCGAGCGTCAACCATTCTCCGGTGCCGTCACTAGCGAACCATGCACCGATCGAGTTATTTATGGGACTACCATGCCCCAGTACACTGGACACGGTATTTCTACCAGGAGGGAAGGGACGTGTAGCAACACTGACTCAGCCACAACCAAAGATCGACGAGCTCCTAGCTAAGCTACGAGAGAGCATAGTGGTCATGCACAAGGCGGTGAAGGCTGAGCGCCAACGCCAAGCCAAACGGTACAGAGATCGGCCCCACTATGCACAGAAGGTCAACTTCTCAATCGGTGACTACGTTTTACGGTCACGTGTGGATGACAAACTGCACGCAAACAAGATGCGTGTAGTGTGGGTTGGTCCCTATCGCGTGGTGGGCAATGCAGACTACTACTTCACAGTAGAACACCTGGTGAACGGCAGTACAATGGATGTGCACCCATCTCGCTTGAAATTCTATGCAGACGACTCACTCAACGTCAACGAGGAGTTAATCGACCATATCGCTTCCCAGGGAACTCTACTTGCTGTGGAGAAGTTTGTGGAGCATAGAATGAACGCAGACATGGGGGCGTATGAGGTGAAGGTCAAGTGGTTGGGCCTGGAACCCATAGAAGACTCCTGGGAACCCCTGAAGACGATGGCAGAAGATGTGCCCCAACTACTCCAAACCTACGCAAACGGCTCCAACGACGACTTGTTTCAACGTGCAGTGACACATACTATCGATCCTAAGCAGCGCCAAGTCTCTACGAACTCTAGAAGCTGAGTTATGGCAACATCCTGTCAAAAGTGATTATCAGTTTGAGGAGGATTCGACTTTAACGCTACAGTATGCAGTGTTTGATTGGGATGCCAATACACAGGATGGATACGAGTATTTCACACATGTGGACAAAATTTGGTCCCGAACAAGGCCATATTGGCTAAGGTGATATTGTTGCAAATCCTGCGGATAACCTGTAACACTGCAACACGTTGAAGTTGGTGGACCGGCTATTCCACTAAATGAGACGAGACGGATTCGACAGTACGACGGAACGAGGACTGTTATGGCGATATCGGAGACTGCGGTGGATGCAGATACTACGGCGACCGCGGCGTTGAAGAGCTTGGGGGCAGTGTCGTGAATGCAAGCTCACGTGCGCCAGCTCCTTCAACCCGCAGCCAGAGTAATTGGAGTAACCAGTGTTCAGCAATAGTTAAGCCGATCTCCAAGTCGATCTCCAACTGCTTGCAGCAGTTGTTGCCTCAAGAGAACAAGTACAGCTGCTTGCACTTGCATGCAACCAGCTCGAACTGCAAGGGTGCATTCCCTGGACTACTGGCATAGTAGGCGGGTGCGCCCAGGAACTAGGATAGTAAGTTCACTTTCCAATTTACATTGGAATCAGCAAGCAACAGCAATAAACGTTGGTTTAAGGGAGTTCCAGCTCTCAATTCGTGAGCACACCACACACTCCCACAATATCTCTTGGCTCCCCTCCACAACCCGTTCATTCGTATACAAAAACTTCACGATATCTTGGTGACCACCAGCAGCAGCCTTGGTAGCAGCTTTTGCCTCCCCAGTATTTCACTTTCTAAACTTCTTCGTTTGCTTCCGAATCTTCAGAAGCTTTAACGTTAGTATTGTGAAGAAAAGAGCCTAAGATCTCCAAGGCCCGGGCACTCGTAGCCTATCACTTTTTGTGGCACGTAGCATGTTGGAACCGCACATAGAGTCACAGTGTTGCCTCCAGATTGCAGCGCCTCCAGTAAGGAATAACAATACATACCGAATGGAGCAGGAGTCTGGTCTCGCTTCGAGATCAATTTGACACTTCCAGATACGGTTTAATAGCGTTAATAAAAGTTGAATCAGCCAGCGTTAATTCCACGGAAGAGTCCAAGAATACGGAGATAGTGTCGGCTTCAAGGAGTTGTTGCAGTTTTCACGTAGAATCATTGAGGATTTTGTAAGCTCGGTGTTTTCCTATCCATGAGCGGTTCGGCGTCTCCAGGTGGCGCAATGAATTTTGGTAATCCTGAAAAGCTGATGCTTGAGCATCAACGACCAAACAAAATTAATTTAGCTAATATTGTGATGGTGGGCTGCAGAAGCCCTATCGTCTAAGTGGATAAGCTGTCCTAACCACGAAGCCACCATGACTGGTAGAGCCAACCGACGCTGCACACTGAGCGCTGAAGGTGCTGCCGCACCACACAGCGCGGACGAACCGATCACAGACTGCATATTGGACTGCCTGATTGGACAAACGCATTGAGACTCTCCCTGGACTGCCATCGAATGGCAGGAGAGAGCACAGCAGAGTAAAGTAGGGTGTTAGGCTTTAGCTCAGTTCACTTTTAGAAACCAACATCACAATACACGTTGTCTGTTGGTGGGAGTTCCAGCTCCCAAGCTCGTGTGGAACGTCACATTGTTAACAATAGTATCTGTTCAAGCACGGATGAGAACAAGAAGCGGTCGAGCGACGGTGGAGTTGCCTCGACATGAAAGCAACAACAACAGCGGCGATGAGAACTCGGCCATGGCGAACGTGCCTGTTACGTCTTCAGCCATCATGCCGCCTTGGATCACGGACATCTCGCATGCGGGTCTGGTGCAGTGGAAGAAGAAACGTCGCGAGTATGAAGACGCGATCACCGCACGCTGCGCCGTCTCTGGCGAGGACATTGCCAAGGCAATGATGAGTGTGAAAAACACATTTGATCACTCACTCCTCATGACGATGTGCAAGTTGGACTGGGAAGTTCCAGTCGAGGATATCACGGAGGAGAGGATCGTAAACGAAATTGACAAGATTGTCAACAACGTTAAGAATGGCTCGATCGGCAACATCGATGCGCTGTTCGACGACGAGTTGCAGATGGATTTGCAGGAGTCTGATGTGCAGGCTAGAGTGGTTAACTACTTTAAACAGTGTGAGGACATTATTTTGCAGAATGGACTGCAGAGCACTTTCTCTACTGCAATGGGTATCACTCACAAGTGCACCATCCTGAAAAAACATTTGCAGCCGGTTGCTTTGCGTGATGAGGTGGAGACTCATCAGAAGTTAATCGATAAGGCCAGTTTGAAAAATGACGTGGCGTTATACAAGCTGGTCAAGTCGAAGGCGCTCGAGCAGGACAAAGTGTTCCGCTCGTTGGCAAATCGGAAGAGACTGCAGCAGCAGTCAAAGCAGGAAAAGAAACAACGACATGGCGATAGACAACCCGAAAAAAGGGCGACAGCGACCGTACTGCTGTTGGGTCAAAAGCATGGGCGAGAAAAGAAAGGAGCCATCAGATGCTACCGCTGCTGGTCAAGTGCAGGGGCAGCCGACCACTGGACCTTCGAGTACAAGGAAGAGCAAACCACGTGGTGGTTGCTTCAACTGTGGTAAGGATCATTGGTTGACCGAGTGCCTCAGCATTGACGAAGCAGAGAAAGAAGCAATAATGTCAAAGAGAACCCCAAAAAGCAATTAGGGAAGAAATCCAAGTTGAAGCGGGTGAATCCGCGTATGGGGACGCAGGATAGAGTGCAATCTACGGCAACACTGAATGCCGTATTTGAGCTACCCTACTGTGCTGATAGTGGATCTGACTAGAATATCATTTCGCACAGCCACGTCAAGGAGCTGCAGGCTCTTGACCACGAGGTTGTAGCTGTGGAACTGGATCGACCAGTAGAATTGGAGGCTGTTGGGGGTGCAGTGCTTACTGCAACGCATGGTATTGATGTATATATGTGTCTAAACACTGCAGCCGGACCTGTAAGATGCCAAGACAGGAAACGTTGTCTCATAGTGGAGTCAGGTGATGATGAATTGATTATTGGTCGCGTGCTCCTTGCCGAATTAGGAATCGATGTAGATCGTGAGCTTGAGCAGCTCGCCGCACGAAGTCTCGGTGACGACGATTCTTTCGGAGACCCAGTTGGAATGCCAGAGTGTAATTTGTCGATCGACGAAGATGTCGATAGCGTGATCAATGGAATGGTGGTGGATTGTGTGGAGCGTGGAGTTATCGCATCTGGTGCAGAAGAAAAGCGATTGCGAGACATATTGTTTTCTTTTGAAGGATGGAGGTTCGTCCTTGGAGATGACCCGCCCGCCAGAGTGCCGCCACTAAAGATTCGGCTCAAACCTGATGCAAAACCGTTCAAGTACAAGGTGCGTCAATATAGTCCTGAGAAATCAGAGTTTCTAGCAAAATATAACGCTGAGCTTGTGCGTCTTGATTGGGTTGTTGAGAACAAGGAAAGTCGTTGGGTGTGCGCTGCTCTGCCTGTGCGCAAGCCAAACAGCGCCAATTTTCGCCAAACCAATGACTACCGACCGGTTAATGCGATGACCGAGAGCATCGCTGGCGTGATGCCTAGTCTGCAAGTGAGACTGGAGAAATGCAAGGGCAAGAAGTTTTATGCCATTTTCGATTTCATTAAGGGTTTCTGGCAACTTCCCTTGTACAAAGCCTCTCAGGAGCTGCTATCCTACATGACCGACCGAGGAACTTTACTCCGACTCGGGTGCCACAGAGCTGTACGGATGCAGCCCTGCATTTCCAGTCGACAGTGGAAGAGGTACTAAAGGAATATTTGAATGACTGTGTGCTCGTCTGGATTGACGATCTGCTGGCGTATGCAGACACAGTATGTGAGCTTATGGATGTAATTGAGGCAATCTTTAGGAAGCTCGACGAATTTGGATTTAAGCTGAATCCGCGAAAATGCAAGCTTTTCCAAACCGAGATCAAATGGTGCGGAAGAATCATCAATGAGCAGGGTGTAGGCCATGATCCAGAGCGGATTGAGGCGCTGCAGAAAATTCCGGTACCAGCGACTGCGGCAGAGTTGCAGCAATTCGTATGTGCTACGAATAGGATGCGGGAAGGGCTTGTAGATTATGCACGCGTCTCAAAGCCTCTACAGGAACTCCTCGACCGTTCGCTTAAAGGAACGAAGCGTAGTAAACGAGCTGCAGCTGGCATAAAAATTAGACTCTCGTCAGATGAACTACTGAGTTTTGCTGCTGTAAATGAGCTACTGTCGAAGTCTGCGATGCTCACGTTTCCCGATCCAGACAAGCAGCTTTGTTTACTATCGGACGCCTCGGATTCTGGTTGGGGGCTTAAAGTAAGCCAAGTGATAGAATGGAAACCCGAACAACCGATCCAGGAGCAGCAGCATGAGTTGTTGATCTGCATGGGAGGATCATTTTCTGGGTCAGCACTCAATTGGAGTGTAATAGAGAAGGAGTGTTTTCCTATCGTACATGCATGCGAAAAACTCAGTATTTGCTCCTGAGACCGCAAGGATTCAAGATGTACTGTGATCATAGGAACATCATTCACTTATTTGCCCCGAGCAAAGAATTGAAGAAGACCATGCGTGGGAAGCTCCTCCGATGGTCGACGAAGTTGATGGGGTACAGATACTCCATAGAACATATTGAAGGAGCGAATAATGTCTGGACGGACCTCATTTCTAGATGGGGAGGCAAATTGCAGTGTCACGCGATAAAAAGTGGTGCCAAGCGTGTCACTAACAAAAACGCAAGCGCGGACGATCGACTAAGGACAAAAGCGTTGAGCCTCAGCAAGGCCAGACTGAAGTGCACAGTCCGCGACCATTAGACAAAGAAGGTTTTGTGTGGCCGACTCTGGACGAAATTGCGAGTGCTCAGAGTTTGTGCGATGTTCCTCGTGGAGAGCAGAGAGGTGAGGACTCCATGTGGCGTGTGGATGATCGAATATGGATACCTGAGAGCGCTGATGAACTACTGCAGCGACTATTCATTGTCGTGCATTGTGGATCAAGTGGACATCGTGGAGTTCACGTCATGGTGAATCACCTTCGTCGGCTATTTAGTATAGCTGGCCTCAATGAACGAGCACGTGCGTTTTGTCGTCAATGTCTGCTCTGCTTGCATGTCAAAGGTGGTGCAACTATTCCTAGACCGTTCAGCGAAACACATTATACTTTGAGCGAAATGCAACGCTGCATTGGGATTTCCTGACTCTTGGTGAGTCATTTGGCACGTCACGCTACGTCCTTGTATTGAAGGACGAAGCCACTCATTTTGTGGAGCTCGTTGCATGTGATGGACCTACATCCGAGGTAGCCGCCGCTGCCATTCTCGACTGGTACAGTCGATTTGGCATTCCTACACTATGGGTCAGCGACTGTGGCTCACACTTTACGAGCAAAGTCATTGCAATATTAAACAGGCGACTCAAGTCGCGCCAAAAGTTCATTCTAGCCTATACTCCGTGGAAAAATGGAAGTGTCGAAAGGGTGAATAGGGACATCCTACAAGTTTTGAAGGCACTGATTCTGGAGTTCAAAGTGAGTTCTACTGACTGGCCGTATCTCCTGCCTCTAGTGCAGTCGAGTTTGAACCATTCACCGGTTCAGTCACTAGCAAACAAAGCGCCAATTGAACTATTTACGGGACTGCCGTGTCCTAGCGCCCTGAACACAGTGCTCCTACCGGGAGGGAAGGGGTGCATAACTTCGCTACCTGAACAGCGACCAAACTTGGATACAAAATTGAATCAGATGCGTGCAAGCGTACAAGGTATGCATAAGACTGTGGAAAAAGAGCGAAAGCGCCAAGCGCTGCGATATCGCAGCAGGAAGCACTACGAACAACCAGTAAATTTTTCTATAGGCGATTTCGTACTTAGATCGCGCGTGGATGAAAAACGTTACGCAAACAAGCTGCGTGTGACCTGGGTGGGTCCGTATCGAGTGATCGCTGCGGCAGAATATTATTTCACTTTGGAACACCTTGTGACGGGGAAAACGATGAACGTGCACCCATCACGACTAAAACACTACGCAGACGCCTCGCTTAGCATCTCGGCAGAGATGATAGATCACATTGCATCACAAGGAACGCTGTTGGCGGTCGAGGAATTGATAGATCACCGCTACAACAACAACATGCATGCATTTGAAATTCAAGTAAAGTGGCAAGGGCTCGAAGCTGTTGAGGACTCGTGGGAGCAGTTAAAGTTACTTGTCGAAGATGTGCCACAACTCGTGAAGGAGTACGTAAACAAAGCAAATGATGACCGTCTACAGTACTCCATGGAGAGTATATTGCGGCGCGACATGAAGCAAGGCATGTAGCTAAGCGTAGCTCACAAGAATTGGCAATCCTGCCTAAATCGATCGATCATTTTTGGACGGATCACGGATTCGAAGACCAAGGACATTACAGTGGACGTTGCAATGGACTGACAATGGATAAGCAAGTGTGTTACAGGGATTGACCAAGTTTGAACGCTCAACGACAAGTGTACCTTACAATATCGGGGATACAAAAATGGAACTCGATTATTAGTTGAAATTCAAGATTCGACACAATGATTGGTCAATATTGGATTTACAAATGACAAGCAAGTTGCAGGCAACTTCAACAGGTAACAGCACAACTGGTGATAGATATTTCGGTGATCGCAAGGTCAAGGGACGAGGCAGTTTACGACCGTACAGTAAATTAAGGTCTCGACGCGATGAAACTTGATCGTGATGTACGAAAGCTTGGGGGCAGTGTGATGGTGGGCTGCAGAAGCCCTATCGTCTAAGTGGATAAGCTGTCCTAACCACGAAGCCACCATGACTGGTAGAGCCAACCGACGCTGCACACTGAGCGCTGAAGGTGCTGCCGCACCACACAGCGCGGACGAACCGATCACAGACTGCATATTGGACTGCCTGATTGGACAAACGCATTGAGACTCTCCCTGGACTGCCATCGAATGGCAGGAGAGAGCACAGCAGAGTAAAGTAGGGTGTTAGGCTTTAGCTCAGTTCACTTTTAGAAACCAACATCACAATACACGTTGTCTGTTGGTGGGAGTTCCAGCTCCCAAGCTCGTGTGGAACGTCACAAATATGGTCTGTCAACTGAAAAGTATGTGCTCCGACTAAGGGTTAACGCGCGTAGATCGTCGCTCGAAGGACATAGTTCGTCTGCTCTTGAGCTTTCACTAGGTGGGTCAACGTTGGGGTGGGCGGGTGGTGGACAGACGATCGTGGTGTCAAATGAATTGTCCTCCCCATCTACGACTGGTGCACAGTCTCGCCAGTTCGCGCAGTCGCCACTGCTGAAAACGTGACCCCATGAAGTCTATGTCCTATCCTGTCTTCGTATCACGACACGGCAATGTGTTCAACCGGTCTTAGTCAGTACAACAAAGTAAACAAAATGCACATAAAGCTAGCATTTAGTCGACGGTGCTCCGGCTATAGAGCTGCACTTGGGCACGTGCTTGCCGTCGATACTCTCTTGATGTACAGTACAGTACATGTGACGGCCACACGATCCATGTGAACCGTTGGGTAGTCTTTGGGCACGCTCGCTCGTGCTGCGGCGCCTCATTTGTCGATTTGCACTGCGTCAAGATCTCCTACACGTGAACTGTAGACGGCGCCATGACAAAGGAGCGATTCACCGTCAACCCATTCGAGGAGCTAGGTCTCACTCCAAACGATCGGCTCCAGCTTCAAGATCTAGCCAACTCGCTCATCCTTGACAACCTCGCAAAGTTCAGCGCCTTCCCATCTACGCTCGACCCACAGCGATGGAAGCTCATCAAGGACCACCACAACCTCAAAATGTACACAGAACGCTCGTCTTCTACTTCTTCTGATGAGGTCGTATCGGGCAACGGACTGCCGATTATTCTGGGGATCGGCACGCTGGAAGGGAAACTTGACGACCTTATGTTTGGTGCGATCAGCTCGACACTGGAGGAAATGCGCATCAAGGCTTCTTACGTGGACGACTTTAGTGGAGCTGCAGTGTTGGACACCATCGTCGAGCCGACTCCTGAGGAACCGTTCCTATCACTGCTCGTAAAGTGGATGGAAGTGGATATCCCGTTTGCGTCGACGAGCTTGGTGAAAAACCGCGATTACGTGTATATCGAAGGAACGGGCTTCGTGCGAGATGCAGACGGCAGTCGTGTGGGCTATCACCTCATTCATTCAGTAAATTTTCCGAAGACACAGGATCTGCCCGGCCGCATCCGTGCCAACATGTCAGCAGTCGCATTCTGGCAACAATCCGGTTCTAACGTCATGAAAATGTGGGCGACAGCAGTGATGGATCCTGGAGGCAACAGGATCCGCAAGGTCTTTCTCCCCGCCATGGCTGGTGCTTTCATGTCGGCAACGAGGTTCGCGTACTGCGGACAGATGAAGAAACTCGCTTGGATGCTGGAGAGGCGCTACGAAGAGTCCAAGTTGCACGGAGCACCGAACGCAAAGAATGCTTGCGTCACTTGTTCAGCGCCCAGTGTTAGTCGCAGAACTGGCGACTTTGGCAAGAACAAAGGCACGTGCAAACTGTGTTTCGGCTACGTGTGCAGTGTGTGCAAAGTCGTTCGGAAGATCAGTTTCGTGGGCATGGACTTGTTGCTATCGAAGCGGAAAGTAACGTTTTGCACCGGGTGCGTGAGTGAAGTGACCAGGATGAGTGCCATTGAAGCTGCTCGCTCCCAGATAGTAACCAAAACTCCTCGAGTGTTCGCGGGCATTTTGTCCTCAACTTCGTCAGAGGATTAGATCAGATGGCTATAATTTAGAAGCAGTGAAGACAAAAAGCAGGAGATTACGTCCACTAGAATTAGACTCTTCTGGGCTTTAGCTGCCCTGCGCAGCAAGTGTGATGTGGCGTGGCGGCTGCATTACAATTGTCCAGAAGTTCAATTTGATCGCAGGGATGGCTTTATTTTGTAGTAGGCAACGGCGATATGCTGGCGCGTGGTGCTCAATGACCACAGCGTATCGGAACATCCTCCCTAGCTCACGAAGCAGTCCGAAATGGTCGCCTTGGTGTTACGATGGTTCGATGAGCAAGGTCGAATTGATACTTTGGTGGGTTGGTAGTGACAGCGGCGGCGACGGGGGCATCTCCATGTTTAATTAACCGTAGTGATGATATCAGCTACGGCAATTTGACCAAGCTGGGTGGTGAAACTAGCCTCGCCATACATACTGTTGCTGTCCAGTGGACAGTGTCCACACGTGTCAGAATTTCTGCTCAGATGAAAAGTCCGACAAACAAAATGAAGCACAGCTTGCCATAGTTACAGGTGTTGAAGAGAACAAAGCAGGAATTATTTACCACTTCATCATTTCAAGGCAACCTGACAGTCCAGCTTGACCCAATATACCATGTACGTTGTCAGCCCCAATGCTATTATACTGGTCATGAACCCACTCAATCATTCTCTTGTTCATCTCGCATCAATGGCTTTGTGTCACACGGACCTTGTGTATGCTGGTGCAGCCACGTAGGTTTAAATTCCCTTCGTTAACAGCGTACTCCGCAGCTTCACACCGCTCTGAAAATGATCATCTCCATCCTCACAACTTCATCCTCAATGGTTTGGTGTAAATAATCTATTCTTCCTCTTGAGTTTAAAGAGTTTACTTTGTCCGATGTTTCGCATTGATGACTGCAAGGCCCAACGGCGGGCATCCTGTTGAAATCCAGCAGCGTGTACCTGCTCAGCTGGCGAAAGTCCATGGACACACGACGATACAGATGCAGTTGCAACTCTAAGACGAGTCAGAAATTCCGCCGTTGGATGAAGCTCGCCAGTGATTTTGCAGAGTGTATCCACATTGCTGGAGATTAGAGAGAGTACTGTCGGATGTTGCAGTGGATACGACACTCAAAGTGGGTGCTGTGGGTGCTGCATCCTGCCGAAATTTGCTCATTGAACTTTGCTGGAGAGCACAGGCGCGAACAGCAAGTGTCCTTGCCTGGGAGCTCAGCACCAGCGCCACAGCTCCCAGATCCAAGAGCCCCGACTCGCTCACTTCTTCATTTGCTTCCTGCGCAATAAACTCCTCCCAACTTTCCATCAACGCATTCCACGATGCTCGCTCGCGTTTCTATCGTCCTCGCAAGCCTCGCAGCCGTTGCTGCAGGTGCCTGTGCTCCTGCGTTCGGGAACTGCGGGTCCGACTCCGCCGGCGCTGGCTGTTGCCAGAGCAACCAGTACTGCCAACCATGGAACTCCAACTACTATCAGTGCCTTGACTTTCCTGCTAAGTGCACGCAGCAGTTCCCGAACATCGACTTCAGCGGCGATGACCTTCAAACGATCTACGGATTGCAACCCGGAGAGTGCTGCACCAAGTGCTCGGAGACCGCTGGCTGTAAGGCCTACACGTTCGTGAACAATAACCCGGGGCGCCCGGCTTGCTACCTCAAGAAGGGCACCGGTACGAGGAAGACGTCAGTGGGCGCAGTTTCCGGTATCGTGTCGACCACCACCCCGACGCCGACACCGTCACCGCCGACCTGCACCACCCCAGCCAACGGGTTCTGTGGCACTAGCACCGCGACGACGTGCTGCCCGAGCGGATACTATTGCCAGCCGTGGAACGACAACTACTACCAGTGCATCCAGCCTCCGTCCAAGTGCACCAAGCAGCGCACGGACACGGACTTTACGGCAACGACATCAAGACTGTCTACGTGAGCCTCCCGTCGCTGTGCTGCGATGCCTGTGCCAGCACCTCGGGTTGCAAGGCGTACACATACATCAACAACAACCCTGGCCAACCTGTGTGCTATCTCAAGAGCTCCGCGGGTACCGCAAGCACCAAGGTTGGCGCCGTCTCGGGCACTCTCAACTAAGTCGAAGCGACTTCGCTACCAAGCGCCCATTCCTCGTCACTTGTAGTCTGTTAGCGACAAGCTTTGGTATTGAGGATAGTTTGCTGAGTAGTGAGTAAGAAATGAATCACATACTTTGGTTGCTTTTAAAGTACAAGTAGTGGCGGGAATCGAGTGTAACTTGCGTATATCCTTAAGAACCTTGTCGAGCATTCTTATTAATCCTCTGCCTCCAGACGTCGAACCCCCGACACAAATCGCCACTTCTGGAACATTCTGATCATAAAGCTCTTGAACCGATTCGGCAGTGCACCAAGAGAGATAGCCCTCTCTTCATCAGCATCGTCAATACTGTCGAGTTGACTGAGATCAATGACGTTCTCCGAGTCGAAGGTAGAGTCATCGTTCTCACGCAGACTGTCCTTGTCGATCGTGATCACCATGAGACCCGTGACGTTTCCGTACTTGAACGGGACCTTCTGGCTGGAAGCATTCTCTGACGCAGTCGTAGCCGCAACTGATGTTTTGGAAGTCGCGACAGCATCACTGGCGGTGGCAGTGCCTGTATTGGCAGCAATCAGGACGGCACAGGAAGTTGATATCAAAAGCTGGAAGATTCGCATCTTGTTGGGGAGTTGATATTGGCGTGCTCCGTGGAAATTGGGGAGTGGCGATTGCAATGTATTATGCAGTCCTCCCTCAGGCAGCAGACCAGTGCTGATCCAGTGAGCTTCCTGTCTGCAACTAGTAGTTGCCAACTACGCAGACCTGTAGTATACGGTTCTGTAGGTGCCACTGTGCAGGCAACATAGTTTGGCTGCTTGCGACTACAGTACAATAGCGAATCGCTACAATCCCAGCAAAGTATCTCTAACGCAGAGTGAATAATAACCTTTACGAATTAAAAAAATTGAAGGCGGTCCCCTTTGTGAGCGGTGCCTGTAGTATCAGAGCAACTTCACTTGGAAAATGGTCGGTTTGCAAACGTTATAAAAATGACCGTGTCATCTGATCTCACGATCTCGTGCTGAACCATAAGTTCTGGCAGAACTGCAGCGCAGCCTACCAGTAGTGCATGCATTACGGGGGATACTTCCAGTACCGTAGGTACGCAGTAAAACGTGGGTGCATGAATACAGAGTCTACTTTGTAAGTTATAGACGTCCTACATGAAACTCTCATGACGAGAGAGGTGTTGTTGCTTATCGACACAGCCAGCTTTATTTAAGAGCTCTTGCCTTGGTGTCTTCAATTGCAGATTACAGTATGATCTTGGAACCCGTCCCAAACGAACGAAATGACCCATAATGTCGTCCTAGGTACACATCATATATTTGTCTCCTGCTCCATTGCTCCGTCACCTTCGTG
This sequence comes from Phytophthora boehmeriae, assembly GCA_011947355.1. NCBI lineage: Eukaryota > Oomycota > Peronosporomycetes > Peronosporales > Peronosporaceae > Phytophthora > Phytophthora boehmeriae. The sequence continues at coordinate 44,024 of JAAVTJ010000065.1, read as the reverse complement.
CAGCTTTACTTCCACTTCCTAAACCCTCTCATCATTTGTATCACCAGCTTGTCAAGCCACGAAGAACCAAATATCGCCCTCTCCTCGTCACCCGAAGGAGAATTGTCGAGTTGGTCGAAGTCGTAGACATTAGCTGCGTCCTTGGTGCCGGCGTCGGGGTCCGAGCTCTCCTTCAGACTGTCTGGGTCGATCGTGATCACCATTACGCCCGTGATGTTCCCGTACTTGAACGGGACCTTCTTCTCGAAAACTTGAGACGTTTGTGTGGCAGTGACAGTGGGCGCGGAGGGTGTCTTGCCTTTTGAAGCGGTCGTAACGTCGGTAGTGCTTGCAAGGAAGGTGACTGCAGTCACCAATAACACCTGAGAGACACGCATCTGTATTGACTGGGACTCGAGAGGCTTGGCAACTGGTCGGTTGTGCGCCAGATGAGAAATGGAGACGGCAATGAGAAACTAACGATGAAGCGCACCGTCCACGGCATCGGTACTGCTTGCCCTGCATACAGAACATGCAAGTTGCGACATAATACAGTAGAGCACTGTAGAGGATTGTACCATATTGTCAATCTTCAGATGGGTGGAAGGTTCACCAAGGATGTGTATTGGATCTCTGTGTGACATCCTTCTTTGTGGTTGGACATCGTGTGAATAGCCTCGGGTGAAAGTGCTCTCAAGTCGTAATTTGAAATGAATGTAGACAACCAATTCTCAAAGTGGGGTGGTACATCGCTATAGTTTAAACATCACATCAGTATGGTACGATCCACCAGTGTACGTGAAAACCGTAAGTACTCTCACAGGCAAGCTGATTCAGGGAGCTCCTGCTCTCTTAACAGATGCTCGAAGAAGTTCCCACGTTGCGATGGATAGAGAGACGATTCGGCAGCAAAGCTTCCGAAGGAGCATCTGCTCTGGGTTTTGACTCAATTTGTACGCGTTATTATACACAGGTGGGTCATTTCACACTGACATGTTAAAACTTATACAAGTCGTGGCACAACTAGGAAAATAGTATTGAAGTTAGGCACGTGTTGCTGTGTCCATCTGAGGAAAATGTGACGAGGCAATAGTGCCCACCTGACACCATCCAGTGCCCATATGAGCCCATTTGACGCCCGTCTGTGCCCACCTAGGAAAAGAGTCAGTTTGGTAAGTATACGCGTTGCAGTATAGCCGGAAGTACAGTAGTGCTGGTATTGGTGAGCAAACGTTTTCACAATGTGCCACTGACACGTGTCAGTGACTCTGTCAGTGGAGTGCCAGAAAGTCTAACGTAAAACGAGAGTGCTATCTCACTACCATGATTTCACGCGTATTCCAAAACAATGTACTTCGAAGCACGTTGCCAAAACTCAGCCAAACTCAGTGTATTTAGAAGTACATACGTAAGTATCTGTAGCACATGTATTGCAAGGACTTCTTGTCGACAACTAAGGGCGACATCGCGCCTGGAAACACCTCAAAGAACGTCAATGCCGCAATTGTATCCTTCACGGCCGATGCGTGCCCAACTTGACAGTAATGTGCCCATCTGTGCCCAACTCGACAGTAAAGTGCCCATCTGTGCCCTCACAGGAGGGTGTTGTGTATTGCGATCCCCATGCTTCCTGGTGTGGTTGTTTGTTTGCCTGTGTCGCGCGGGTTGTACTTGCCAACGTTATTATATACCAGTCTTGTTTCACAGAGCTCCTGGGGTCTGCTTCATGATGTTCTTATTCCTTTCCTCCACCGCAAGTACGAAGACTCTGCCATAAACAAAGTTAGCAAGTAAATCTCGCATCAACTCTCGCCCGACAGCAATACTAACCTGGTAAGCATGCGCTATACAGTCATTTATGTAGGCGTGAAGTGACTCCCACGAACTGAACTGCGTGTGCATTAGCGGAGGGAAATCTGTCCTGCTGCATACATGTCCGGCGTGGAGTCACCTTCGTGAGCGTGTCAAACTGGCTGGCTGTGTGCGCGCTTCTAACACCCGAATCACCAGAAGGCACCGTCCATTTCTACATCGCCGCTGCCGTTGTCGCCGTTCGCGCTCGCATACTGCCGGCGTTGCTGCGCTGAGCGCGCACGCTCCTCCATTCGACCTTCCAATGCCAATTTTTAAATGGGGATCGGGAGCCACTCTCTTGAAGTTAAACAGACTGCAGAAACACCGACGTTAATCATCCTTGACCCAAACACGGCTCAGTAGCATTGTTCAATTTGCACGCCTTTTGCTAAGGAAGCTCAACCGAAGAATCTGCAAAGAGAAATCGAGTCAATTACATGTTGAAGCAATGCAAGTGCGGACTAACCAACTCGATAACACTGAGGAAAAGAACGATTCCCGATCCATTCCTCACTCTCGTCTGGTTTTACTTGGCGGTCACCGTCATTATCCGCGTACATGTGTAAAATTTGGCTGTCCGTGTCAGTCGCTAATACTCCGGCCATAGTGCTTAACGTACAATCACTGCCCCAAGTCGAAATCTCTTTTTCTTCGAATGAGAAGGGCAAACTTCATGCGAACACTCAGCGGGATCATGTGCACGTATGAATAAGACAAGATTGAAATGTTGTCGATCACACAGTAGCAGCCATCGAGTATCGTTATACATGTACACGCCGAGCCTCCTCGAAATGAGTTGTTTCCGCTTCTTATGCCATCGCGTCACAGGCCAGATTATCTTGTAGCCACTTCACCGCAGGCAACTAGCTTTTTCAAGCGGTTCCATCCTCCGCGTTAGCTGTTCAGCCTTCGTTCTCGGTTGGCTACTACCGGTAGTTCCGGAGGCCCCTGTGGCACAAGTTGTGACGCGTGAACAAGCATCTGCACAAACAGCTCCGTAATCAGTTGACTTCATAATGATCACCATCGCAATCACTCAAACTGCATAACTTGGAGTCGGTTGGCCCTGCCGACTTTGACTTTCTTGGTCAGGAGCTACTCGTGCTTGAACCTTGCCATGGCGACCCTCAGAAGCTATGGGTTTAGCGGCACATCTTTTGTTAATGAAGTGGCTTCCTGGCAATACAAGTCCATGCACGACAGAGCATCTTTGCTTTCATTTTTCTCGTTAATACGTTTGCTTCTTCACAAGCGCCATACTGAGATGTATCCTTCTGACTCAGAAGTTCTGAGCGATGCGGATGCAGCCACTGTACCAATTCCAGGTGTCCATTTAGCGAGTAGTGGATCCTTACGTACGATTCTCGTGCACTCACCGGGTGGATGGATATTGCAAAATTCATTACTGCTGCCGTGCATGCTATTGGTTTGTACTTGTAACTTACAAATTGTAAGTATACATATGTACGAGTCGTGTCGTCAACCAGCGTGCCAAGGCAATCATCGCTCGTTGCATGCAATTGTCGGTTGGTTTACAACGCATGTCGAAGCTCTCGACTGCTGCGAACTACTAATCTGTGCAAACGATGGTGTCACAAGTCTGGCTTTAGGTCCAATACTATTGCAACTCTATCGGATGTTAATTTTCAAGCCGTAACCACTGTCCCTGGTTTTGCTGTGGTTGTCAAGGGCCAGCGTGACGCGATAGACTCACAGCTGACCTGGTTTCTGGTCTGCATTGTTTGAGCCAGCAGGCCGACACTGCCCACTTGGAGTGGGAGACCACTGTGGCGACAGGTAGCAGCACTGCCAGCAGGCTTGGTGACCTTCGACGTCCACGATTCTGTCGATGCGCAATACTACACACTAACAAATCGTTGGAAATGAACACTTTGCGTTCGTTCCAAACGCTCGAGTCAAGTTACGCTGATATACAGGAGCTCATCGTGGAAAATGTCCCTCTTCTAATTTCTTATCTTCTCGGTGGCAGGTGCAGAGCTCACAAACCAGCCCGTGGCGAAGGTCCAACAAAAATATCAGAAGGACGTCCGACTCCAGATGAGGATTCAAATCCGTTATATGAGGCTATTTTATACGATAACTCAGTGCACCACACTCGCAAAACACTACAATCTGTCCAGATGAGGTGTATTCCTCACGTCGACTAGTGAAAGCATACGCTTTGTGTTCCGTTCAGCTTTTCGATGCAACAGTCAGCGGTCGGTATCTCACTGAATTCCCATCGTGGTCTCCGTTCCAGCTGGCAGTCAGTCAGTTCGTTGTCAAAAACTCAAATGGTTGCAAATCGCCCGTCACTTTGGAATTCACACGTCAAAGCAGCAATGACCAAACGCTTCGCGAATCCTTTTCAGCCGCTGAATCTCAATTGCACTGCGGCTGACGAGCTACAGCGTCTCGCACATATGTTCGTGCAAGATCATATCGGTCTCTATGAACATTTTCTCAGTGAAGAAAACAGTCGAGTGGACCCGAAACGGTGGAAGTTGGTGAGTGAGCAAGGAGCGTGTCGAGCATTCGGCGAACGACGAACGAGTGGCGACGACCATTCCAGTTCGAGCGGTGACGATGTGCCTTTACATTCTGATTCCCCGACGTCCGACCTCCCTACGATTTTGGTCACGGGTACCGTACTAGGAGATCTCGAGGATGCGATCTACGGCTACATCTGCCCCACGCTGGACCAGATGCGCGTCAAAACGTCATATGTTAACGACCATCTCGTCGGAGCCCATGTCTTGGCTACGATCGTTCCCCCAACAACTCAAGACCCTTTCCGGTCGGTGACTGTGAAATGGATGGAGAAAGGTCAAAGGCTGCCAGTGCGTGCAATGGTCAAGAACCGAGATTTCGTGTATATGGAGTCGACCGGTGTCGACTATCTGCGCAATGGCGAGCGGGTCGGCTACCAACTGCTTCACTCGGTGCAGTTCCTCGATACGCCACCGTTGAGTCAATACATTCGCGGCAACATGTCCATGTGCGCGGTCTACAGACAGAAGGATCCGTACTCTACAGAAGTGTTTATCAAAGGATACTTGAACCCCGCTGGGGGCCTCATGCGCTCTATCGTACTGCACTCTGCCGCCGCTGCGCTGTTGTCCGTGTCTAAGAACGTGTACTGTGCTCAGATGAAGAAGGTAGTCTGGATGATCCGGAATCGTCGGCTGACGATTGCCTGCGGATCATCTGCAGGCATGGCCAAGGCTTCGGATAGATGTGTCAGCTGCAAGGCGTCGCCGACGCTAACGAGTACTCTACTGGGTGGGGAGAAGCGACGTCGTACGTGTAAAGTCTGCTTCCAATACGTGTGCAAGTCGTGCCGTGAAGTGCGCAAGTTGAGCTTCATGTTACCGGATCATCGTCTCGTGGAGCAGGATGTCTCTTTTGTGGGTCGTGCTTGAAGGAAGCCATGGCGATCGAAGCACTAACGGTTGCGCGAGAGGAAGTTGCGTCGCAGGGTGAATTGTACGAGTGGAACGACACGTACGCGAGCTCTTCAGGGACAGAACTAGTGCCGATCGACGATCTAAATGACCACTAGACAGACTGCAAGTCTCCGCCAGCTTATTGTGAGCCGGCTCAGTAGCAAATAGTACGCACAACTTTGTAGTAAGTAGATGAATATCACACCCTTAGATGCGTAGAGCAATGGAGTGTAGTTCTAGCTTCAGACAGCGCAGAGATCAGTAACCCCGGCATAGTCGGCTGTCTACAAACCTATGTGTCGCTTCAAGATCGGCGTTTGATATGCAAATCGTTGGAATCGTTCCTTGCTCTCTGCCTGTAGACCAATCAATTGAGAGGCCATCTGTACTCGTACAAGCTACTTAGCCTACGACGTTTGATCTTTCCAAGCATTCCGTATAATATATCGATCAGAACGACGCACTTGAAATCCAATCCTGCCGGCTATTACGTCAAATGGCAAATGAATCGATCGACGCCAGCGGCTCGACTCGAAGTTTGTAGTCACAGCTCCGAAACTGCGCTCCACAAACGCTTGCCTGACCGAGATGGGTTCGCTAACAACACACGACCAGAATATCGGTGCCACTCTGTTCTACAAGCGGCCCGCCACAAAGTTAGCAGGGACATCGGGCCAGGTTGCACATTGCAGCTAGCAGCGAATCGTTGCAATCACCGCCTCGCTCTGCCCTGATCGCAGCCGACGCGACCGCTACTTTGGCAGTTCGATAAACCCGATTCCCTCGAGCATGACATGAACAAGATCGAACCCCTCCAGGCACAGGGCTGCCTTTCGTGCTGTTGTTTGCAAATTGAGGGACTCGATGTCCCAAGCGCACGTAGTTAGCACCGTCGTAGGCGTCGATGATTCATGAGATGGCAGTGTCCGACAGTCCACTTGCGTCGTTTTAGTGTGCCACGAGGTGGCAAGACTCGACACCACAGCACTCCAGCTCGTTGTTGCGTGGGACTTGCTGCATGTCGATGGAGAAGAGACTGCAATCACTGACAACTAGCCACCTCATCTTGTCCCTCGCCCCCTCATCTCATTTCCGCGCTGTTCGGTCACTCCTCCGGTAGATGTCATGAAGTTCCCATTGCCACCCGACACAATGCCAAGATTGCGTCTATCTTCCGCAGACCAGCAGTGCATCGAGCACCTCGCGACAGCTTTTGTGAACGAGACCATCGACCAGTACATGGAACACTTGGAAGCTGCGCACACGAAACACCAGGCTCTGGTCTCCAAGAAACGCTGGAAGGAGATCAAGACGCGGGGCAATATGACCATCTACCAAGATCGACATGCTGAAGAAAGTGTGCGTCGGAAAGTGAGCTTCCGGACGTTGTTGGAAACACCCGGGGCTTTGACGAAGATGCATGTGGTAATGGGACTCGGTCACTGCGAAGGACTCATGGAGGACGCCGTGTACGGCTCTATTGCGCCGACTGAAGAGCTCATGAAGATCAAGACTGCCTACTCTTCGGATGGTGTAGTAGATTGTCGGATCCTGTCGCCGATCGTGGTCCCAACACCAATCGAGCCGCTCCGTGAGCTCCAAATCAAATGGTGCGTGAACGGATCGGCCCCAAAAGTCTTGTCGACCACCGGCATCGTGCACAACCGGGACTTCGTCTACGTCGAGTCTTCGGGGATTGTCATGACTCACTCGGGCGAGCGCATCGGCTTCAACTTTCTCCACTCGCTAGAGTTTGAAGGCGTTCCGGATCTTGGTCACCTCGGACTGATCCGAGCCAATCTAAGCATCTGCAGTCTCTTTCGTCAACGTCACGAAGGTAGTGTTGAGTTGTTTCTCCAAGGCTACTGCGACCCGTTGGGGGATCTGACTGCCGGTGTCGCTATCATAACGACAGCTGAAGCGATTCTGTCCTACTCGAAAGTCATTCGATGCGGACAGATGAAGAAGCTCAACTGGGTGCTGAACACGAACTCCACCATCGTTTACGCGCAGCAACCAGAAGTGTGCTGCGTCTGTCACAAAAGCCCAGTCGGGCTATTGCCGAAGAAGTTCTGTCGGATCTGCAAAGGCCGAGTGTGTTACAACTGCCGAAGGCCACAACAGCTCAGCTTCGTGGACTTGCACTCAAGAAAGGTGCGACAGTATAAACTCTCGTTTTGCTCTGGGTGTGTGAACGCAGCCTTCAACACCAGCACACTGGAAATCGCACACGACGAATTGGTGGAGGAGAATCCGATGGGCTCCTACGAAGTGGATAAAGAGTCCATCTCGTCCGTGTCCTCGTTCAGATCTTCCTCCGACCCCTCCGACATGCGGTTCTTCGCGTAGCTTGTCGCTCTGCAGGAGTGTACATGCACATGTAAGAAAGATATCCTTGTTGAGAAATGAGACGTGGCACACAGGCGCCATTGCTTGAAGTGCTGCGAATAGATTTGCCATGAGTCATGCCCAAAGTGTTGAGGGGTACTAGAGTGTCAATGTTTCAGCACTTGAGCGAACATTTGACTCACAGGCTTGGTTTAAATTGAAGGGGCTTGATGCTGCCGTCGTGGCCGAAGTTAACACGGATATGGTAGGAACAAGTCATAATCAAACCGGTCGAAGCAGCTTTGCCGATCTGAGCGCAGGTCACGCCACCAAAGATTCGTCCGGTCCGGTTGACTGACGCACCGTCAGGTCATCACTTGTGGTCGTCCAACCGAAAGGCGTTGAGTCAGACTTGTGGACGGCGGCGTCGAGGCTAAATGCAGCTTTCACACGATTGAGCACCATCAGTTTCTCGAAACCTTAAACGCCGTTGGCGCAACGCCGCAACTTGTGGCGAGGCCTGACGCCTCTTAATGCACGACAGCCAGAGGAGAAGCAGAGGAGGTTGTTGAGACCGTGCCACGTTGGGACCGGACCGGCAGTGGCGGTACAAAATCCCCATCAACCATCTGGCACATGCGAACTTCGAGTTACTTCTGCCAGCAAACGATACTGTATCGGAGATTTCTTGTCTTGCGTTGCAAGTGCCTTTCGTGGTGGACGGGGACCTCGTTATACGGATTTAGTCGCCGTCCTCCTTCCACCGATCGCTGCTCACTCCTCCAGTGTCTTCATATTTATAATTCCTTCACGTGCGTGAAGTCGAACAAGGAATTGACTAGCTAGCAGCTTTTGAGTTGGCCATGCGCTTCCCACTGCCTGCTGATACTTTCCCAGATCTGTGGCTGCCCATGGACGACAAGGACGCGCTGAAAGCGATGGCCGATGTCGTTATCGGCGAAGCTTTAGGAAAATATCGCGAATTTCGGGCACCGCCACTGCACGGTGAGATCGACGAATCGCGCTGGAAGATCATCAAAAAGCGGGACGGAATCACGTCGTATTCGGACCGAACTCTTAGCAACAACGCTGCAATGGCTCGTGACGAAGCAGCAAGAGAATCGATTGGCTCCATGAGTTTCTCGACCAAGTTGCACGGCGTTCTGGCGGTCGGTACCATTCAAGGCACCTTGAACGATCTCATGTATGGTCTTCACCACTGCACCACCGAACTCATGGCCATCAAGACCGTGTATATGGAAGACAAGATCGTCGACACCAAAGTTTTAGCAGAGATCAAGGCGCCCACTCCTGAAGAGCCTGTCAATAGTCTTTACCTCAAATGGAGCGTGTCCGAGTTTGCACCAGTTTTACTTCGTAAAGTTGTTCGGCCAAGGGACTTCGTGTACATGGAGGCTGTCGGGATTCTCAAGGACGAAAACTCAGGCGAGCGGATCGGCTACAGCTTGTTGCATTCGTTGCAAATTCCAGATATCCGAGAGCTTACGGACTACCAGATTGTGCGTGGCAACTTCTCCATTTGCGGCTTGTTCCGACAGAAATCTCCTGGGGTGATTGAGGTGCATATGAACGGCTTCGTGGACTCGATGGGCGACATTCACACTGGCGTTGCCATCCCAGCCACTGCAGAAGCGCTCATGTCATATCGGCAGGAGTCTACTGCGGTCAGATGAAGAAATTGAACTGGCTGCTCAAGACCAAGAAAACAATAATGGTTGATCGAGAAAGTGGAGTGTGTGCAGTGTGTTCCAAATCTGTGAAGCCATCGTCCAGCACTCACACGTGCCAAGTGTGCATGAGTCACGTATGTGCTTCGTGTAGCGTCAAGCAGAAGCTGGCTTTCCTCCAAGCTCATACACGTCGTGTCGTGAGGCGTAACCTCAACTTCTGTGCCCGCTGTATGCGTGTAGCAATTCAAACCGACGGACTTGAGGTTGCGTCGGAGGAACTAAGACGACAAAATCCGTTCGAGTACTTTGAGCTCTCTTCTAACGACAGCGGCACTTCAGCATCGCCTTCCAACTCGGTACTGCCGGACAACCAGCAAGAGTTCTTTGGTTAAATTCGACCGATTGGCCACAAGGGCTCACTTGCAGCGAATAAACCCGTTATCGCCGACAAAGCGATATATTATAACTAGAGCAGGAAACAAAGGCAACTATTTACTCGTGATTCACTCTATCTCTTGTCTTTTAAAAGAACTTAAAAGTTCTTCAGGGATACAAACAATAACTTTATTGAAAAAATAAAACGAACGAGTTTATTAACAAGTTTTGCCAAGATAAAAAGGTTTTCTGGTTATAAATCTGTTCTGGTGAGTCAGGAGGTGTTCGTTGGATAGAGGAAGCCGTTAACGTTAAGTGATTGCGTCGCCACTTTGGTAGAAATGAAACGAATTCCATCGACTCGCGAGGACTCAAGGCGTCCATTCCGGAATTTGCAGCGTTAGAACAAACATGCGCTTCCCGCTGCCACAAAATACATTCCCACCGCTAATTTTGTCGGAAGAAGAGGAACTTGATCTCCAGAAACTAGCGCAAGAATTTGTCGACGATGCGCTCCACCAGTATGAACGATTCCGAAATGTGGACGGAGGTGTTCTCGACAAGACTCGCTGGAAATTGATCAAGACACAGGAAGGGGTGACAACTTATCAGGACACACAAATGCTTGAATTGGAAGCTGCACGCGCGATGCCGAACAAGAAAGTAGGTTCAGGTATCATGACCTCTACCAGACTGCACACCGTGCTCGCGGTTGGGGCCATTGAAGGTGAATTTAACGACATGGTCTTTGGCCAGTTGAATTCAAGTACAGAGCTACTTAGGATCAAGACAGCATATACCGACGACAAGTGTGTCGACGCCAGAGTACTGGCAACAATACTTCAGCCCACGCCTAGAAAACCTGAACGTGGGATGTTTGTCAAGTGGGGGTTATGCGTGAGCGCACCAATTTGGCTGAGAAAAGTTGTTCGACCTCGAGATTTCTTGTACTTGGAGTCTGTCGGCACTATTGTGTTCAAGCAGAAGGAACGCATTGGCTATCGACTTGTGCACTCTCTTCAAATACCAAGTATCCCGGAACTTGTCGACTACCAAATCGTCCGCTCGAATATCTCGATCTGCACTCTCTTCCGGCAAAAATCACCTGGGCAACTTGAGCTTTACGTGAAAGGTTTTGTGGATCCTATGGGAGACGTTCACCGAAGTATTGTTGTGCCTGCCACTGCGGGGGCATTATTATCTTTCAGCAAGTTTGTGCATTGCGGGCGGATGAAGAAACTCAATTGGTTACTGAAAACCAAGAAATCAGTGATGCTGGGTCACAACTCTAATATCTGTCGTGTTTGCAGCAAGCAAACTTACCGATCCAACACCTGCGAGGTTTGTATGAACACTATATGCGCTTCCTGCAGCATCGCACAAAAGCTCAGTTTTGTGTCTCAAGATTCTCGACAAATTTTCCATCGAAGCTTAAAGTTTTGTGCTCGGTGCATTAGAACAGCATTCGAGGCAGATGGACTCGAAATCGCATCAGAAGAATTGACACGGCAAAACCCGTTCGACATGTATGAACTATCAGGGATTTACTCGACTTCCACTAGACCAGCATCGCCAACCGAATCGATACCACCTGACACTATCAGCGAGTTCTTCGGCTAAACGATTAATAAAGTACATATACGTATGGATGCGTGGGACTTGTTGACATAAGCATGGTCCTCTGAGGTTACAGAAAATATGTTGATACTGCTGATCGAGTAGTGCTTGGGAACGCATCCACTCCTAATCCGCCGGTGATCTCATGCCTGAATAACGCGCAACCAGCCAATCGTGAATATCCCCGGACTTTGAGTTCAGGTCGGAAAAATCTACATGCGAACACTCGACAGGATAATGTACGTCTAAGAACAAGATGAGGTCGAAATTCTGCGAATGCACGGCACTCTCCTTTGCTGCACTTGTGCGTCCCTCTGCTCTTAGTATGCACTGCATACTATGCAGCCACCGAAATTAGAAGTTTCTGCCGCTCCATCCATCGCTTCAGTGGTGCAACCTTCCGTCCTGTGTTTGTGTATCCACTTCACAGCATTTAACCTGCCATACCAAGCAGCTACATTCATCTCACGTGTAGTTCCTGACAACATCCAAATATCCGTAATCTGCTGCGTAGTCCATCGCACGAGTCGTACATCCGGCATTTGTGTTATTATGTAGCCACTTCACCACCGAAAAATGCCCACCCCAGCAGCTAAATCCATAGCAAGTGATGTACACCCTTCTGATCGATGCGCATGCAGCCACTGCATCATTTCCAGGTGTCCATTTGACGCTGCACGATTCACAAACATAAACAATTTTTTTAACCTAAATAACTATTCTTGAAAAAACTAATTTTAAAAATGTGGTACATAGAACGCATCAGGCTTTACGTATATCAAACAAGGTGGGAGGTCATTTCGAAAGTGAATTGGCGCATTGCTTGGGCGACAATGGTTGGTTGGTTGGATAAGTTCAATGGCGCAGTCAATAGTGCGCCGCGACAGCGAGAGTTTTCGACTGCCACATTGCGTTGTGGCAGCCACCCCACCTTTCCGCAGGGAAAACTTCTGGACAACTACACGGCTTGACCGTCAACGTGGCTTGGCGTGACCCAAACTTAACCAATAGAATAACCGGGCGAACCTTGGTGCAGCTTGGATGAGTTTCTCTTCCTCCATTCTCCCCTTCGCTAGCAGAAAATATGTCGTCGCACATGCAGACACCTTAAACCTTGGCGAACATACTGTCTGGAAGGTAGTCACGGGCATACTTCACGTAGTAGAGATATTTCCTGTACTGTGGGCTGTCCTTTGGGTAGACCTTAAAGCCGTTGACGTATTCGAACGGAGCCTTGAGCTTGGCCAAAATATGCTCTGGCTCTCTACGTTTCAGGATCCCGCGCAGAACTTTGGCATCTCCCTCCGAGATTCGCAAACTGGCCACCAAGTCGGCTTTCAAAACGACCCTCTCCTCCTCGTCCTTGTCGTCCTCGGTCGCTGAAATTTTCGTGGAAGTGTCGTCCTTGTCTTCCTTGACGCCTCGCAGTGATCTTCTACCGATAAAGTTGCTGTCGTGGGTGGTGAGTGAGTGAGACGACTGTGCAGAATTGGGTGAGATCTCTTCGGACAACTTGATTATACTCGAGTCGGAGGCCGCAGAGACTGTAGCACAAGTGTCTGCAACGAGTGCAGCTACAACCGTCAGTAGAACGTAACAAACGCGCATGGTTTGGCAGATCGTGAACAAATGATGCACCAACTACCGGAGTGAGGGCAGGCTGGACGGGACTTGGGAGTCACGAAGTAAAATGACGAGTGATGAACACAGTGTTCATCACTTGTCATTTTACTTTGAGTTCTGCCATAGCTTTCTTCACTTATTATACGCCTACGATTCCCACTGGGCCAGCATGGCGGGCGCTTGCCGATCTCAAAGATCTCAATTAGACAGCAAAAGCTCTAACTTACCACTGGTTGGGCGATTGGCACAGATAGATTAGTCACGCGTTGTGTAGAGTCTACACTGTTCGTAAACATGGTTGTTGCAAAATAGCGAGTAGATGATTTGAAGCATTCGGTTTGCCGCCACGATCTGTTCCGAGTCAACTTTTGACTTCATCAACATGCCTAGTATCGATACACGACATCCTCATTATAGGCAAGAATCTCTTTGAGCCTTAACGGCTACTTCAAAGATTTCAAGACTCTGACTTTTCCAGGAAGCTGTGGACGACTCCTTCCGGAGTTGAACCTGATTTCAATGAAAAACCACTAATACGCAAGTTGGCCACTTCAGTCCAGGCCCCACTCTAAAATTACAACGCACGTTGCCCCGCATGGGCAACATGATGTCCGTGGAGACAACGAAGGGTGCGGACATTATCGGCACAAAGCCGCGTGGTCGATATATCCACTCCCAGCAACCTCGTATACAACTTGCTCCTTGTCGATCGGTCACACCGCACATCGCAGCCGCCCCGATCTGGACCAGCAAGCATCACAGTCAACCCAGCTCAAAAGGCTGTACACCTGTAGATTCATGCTGCGGCAATTAATGGGCATTTGGAAGTCGCCCAGTATCCCAGGTTGAAAATTCCTCTAATAAAAAAGCGAATTTGTCGTTAAACAGCATGCACATCGGATGCAATGGACTTCGTTGCGAGCGCGGTACACTTAAATTCGTGAAAGGGTTGCATGATCATCGATCCGAAGGTTACACTGCCGAAGCAGTGAAAGGGATGTCCATTTCTTGTTGCTGTAGTGGCTACATGAAAATAGAAATACAGGGTGTACAACTGATGTGATATTGTGGACGGCTTACGGACGAACATGCAGGCAGACGGTGTAACTCTAAAAACAGACAGGCAGTTCGACATGCAAACCGTCCCCTAGTGACGGCGGGGTGCCATTCCCTAATGAATAGCATTGCCCTATAGAGATGACTCGGGTGTAGACGTTATCGGCACCTCACCGCGTGGACGGCTTGTTGGCTGTCTACCGCAAGGATTCCACGTCATTCACATGCTTATACACATACATCGCACCCTTTGGCCCTCCGCACAAGCACCCACGAACACACTCGGGCACTTTCTCCGACCAAATGTCACACACGGACATCTCCAGGGTCACATATGACCTCGGGCGTCCCCAGCGGTCTTACTCCGCTGTCCCTGTCCTCTACTTGCACGTCCGCCCTGGTGTCTGCCACCGTCTACCCTACACGTCCTGCTCACTCACCTAGAGTAGCTTTCCGCAAAGTCGTACATCTCCTTGTTTGGGTGCACTCGATCCTTCCTTAGGACCCGAATACAACGCGTGTATTAGTTACTTAACTTAACCTCTTCCCGGCCAAATCGTAACTGAGAGATCGTCGACCCGAACCGGTCGGCGGGAGCTCTCCTACCTACTCATCTACCTACAGCTGCTCCTTGGTCCTTGGTCCGTCGCTCTGGTCTCCGTCGTTTTCCTTGTCTTGGTTTTTGTATGCATCCCTTGTCTGCTCTGGCCTCCATCTCACTCGCCTGCTACCACTCTGGTCCTTGATTCATGCTCTGCCGATCCTGTCGTGCGCCGGCCCCTCTTCCTCCGGTAACACCAGTCTCCACTGCGCCTTCACGCCACAGACTACGGTCTCTCTGCCGTTGCGGTACACTACTGCGCACTAATCGCTCGTCAAGTCGATAACGCTGCTGGCTGCGACCATTCGGCTCACTCCGTCACTGGGCCCACTACAATATGGTAGAATACCCACTATTTTCCAACTTGTGAAAGTCACGGCTGTTATGTCCACCAATAAGACTAGTTCAAATCCATTATTTTGACCAATAAAGAGGTGTTGAGAAAGCGGACGGTGTTCCGACTTAGTCCGACCATATTTCGTTGGAATGTTTTGAGAATATTTTTAAGCCATACAAACCTTCATTTAAATGCATATTCTAAAAATATCGCTACGTTTCCTACCAAGATGGCGGTAGTCATGGTTTAACAGTAGAGTACAAGTAGCGAAGCGGCGGGCACGTCGATTGCATCGTTAGCTGCCTCTAACATTAAGAAGGCAAGGCAGACGGCGATGAAATCATTCACCACGTTTCTAGCTACATAGAATGTAACCCTTGACGCTGCTCATCAACTCATCGCCGTAGACAATACTGGTAAGGTGCTTCGTATAATCCTAGATAAATATGCATATTCTTTAGCGAGGTCTACAGAAAAAAATCGATCGACAAATACGTGTCTAGCATACTTCAGAAACGTGAAGAACTGGTTACTGGAATTGTATCCACTACAGGGAGGGATTGTAAAGCCACTGCTTCAAAATATTCTTTCAAGACTTGGAAAGTACTGTAACAACCGTGAGAAGGGTGGAATGGAAAGAAAGCACCTCCGTGCTCCAAATAAGACTTAGAAAATATTGTGCAACTGTTGTTTACCTCTAATAGTGGGGAAAGCAGGTACGTTGATGCTGCTTTGGTCGTAATGATGTGGTACCTATACGGACGTAGCTCGGACGCTGAACAGCTTGAAAAACAGCAGCTCTCAATACTACCTGGTATACATTGGTGTTACAGTAGATTGATTTTTGTCGCGAGACCCACTCTGCACGGACCGTAACATAGCAGTTCGAGCCAAAAGCTGGGCTGTAGGACTGAAGTCGGGCGTTGTGAGTGATCCTTCCGAAAGTTCCAAATGTCCCCGCCTGCTAATTAAATTAATAAAAAAGCAAATAGGTTTACTTGTTGATTCCTTCACTTTCTGCAAAACCTAAGAGGGGAGACCACTTAAGCACTACAGAGCAAATCCACGACTGACTAACCTTTCAACTTGCGGCGGTGGAGTTCCTCCGCTATCCATGAGGACGCCACCCCGCCCACAACGCACATCAGCACACCTTGGTAGCTCGACCTCCGTCCTAGCACGCTCACTCCGTCGTTCTGGCGATACTTGTAGACGCACGACAACCTTCGACATCCATCCCAACGACGTCGCCTCGCCGTCGCCGCAGTCCACTCGCACGCTCGTCCAGAACAGGTCCTCTCTCCGCTGCCACCAGATCATGCCTTTGTCATCCGAGGCCGCCAAAGTTCTGCGACCCTTCCCACAATACCGAATCTCCCAAAAATGTACCCAATTATTGTCGAGCCATGCCACACTCCAAAGCATCACCGCCGAAACTGTTGGACCTCGCTTGGACCTGCTCGGAGATCATCTCTTCCAGTCGTTCCATGAGTACAACCTCCTCCGTTATAGGAGCTGCAGGACGCGGCCCGTGACATTTTCAATCTAACTGCATGATTGATGCTATCTTGTTAGGTGGAGTTCTCTTCCTTCGCTGTAAGAGAGTTAAAACAGCTTTGGTACAAGGTATTTCGTTACTCAAAGACCCGATAAACTTTTTAACGTGTCCAGTGTTTGTCTTAGCTGCAGCTCTTTTAATGCAGACGGCTTCATGCAAGCGGCTATTTCCTCAGTTCATCAACACTAACATGGAGCCGTCTGTGTGAAGGATGTTGCCGAGCTAAGTCTTGTTGAGCTGCTCGAGGCAGAGGAAGAGATTTCATCCTCACAAGAGGTACAAAAGCCGCCATCCAAGTCGCGGATCCTTGGTGCACAAGCGTATGTCAATCGTTTGCTGCGTGCAGTCAAGGATATTGCAGAGGCAAAACAAGTGAAGCTGACTCCTGACCTTACCTCGCATTCGTTCCGCCGCGGTGCTGCCATGCACGCCAACGACGGCAGCTAGGCGGAGAACTGGATCATCGAGCGAGGCGGGTGGCAGTTGGATCGCGTAAACAAGGCCTTTGCCTACATGCTGGGCACCACCCAGGCCGACCAGAAAGTTGCCCGTGTTCTCATTGGATGGAAGCCAAAGGATGGCGCAAGGCATCCATCGCTTCGTACCCTCGATGAACCTAATATCTCCCGTGCGCTGAAATTGCAGGCTTGCCTCTATGCCAACACACTTGGGTTCGCAGATCCAGCTCTCAATTTGATGATGAAGTCACCGAAGTCTTGACAGCTATCCTCGTGATGCATTATCCCAACATGTCACTGCTTTCCGACAGCAGTGCATTCATCGTCAGAATGCACGGGATCTTGGCATCGGGAGCGATATCAGAAGCGGAAGTGCTGGCATGGAGCGCAACGATTTGGCGAGCATTCGCCCCGTCGAAGGAACCTATTGTGGCTCACGACAACAGCACACAATTCACCGCGTTAGTTAATCTCTTGAAGAAGCAGAGCGAACAGATCAACATCTTAATCCTGCAAAACAAGCGCATAGAGGAACGATTGTTAGTTGTCGAAACGCAGAGTTCAACACCTGTGAATCCGCTATCCGGTTCGCCAGGCGACACTGCAAACCCAGCTGGAAGCATGTCGGTGTCCGCGCACACAGCAAGTCTGGTACCCGAAGCCACGCGTCCAAAGAAGAAGGGGCTGCAGCAGCTGTCGGCAATCTGATACGGGTGGTTCACCGCTGAACCGCGTGTGTACGCTTCACATTCTGTGAAAAAGACAACGCTATACGAGTTTAGACACATCGCAGGGTACATGATGCTGTTTTTACCGTCAGGGTTCAAGCTCGATGCTTCATCCCCTGCATTCAAGAGCGAGGTGCTGGAGTTTGGCGAAGAAGCGCAAACACATGCACTGGCGTTCTTGAAAGACAATGGGTCTTCCGCATTCGCTGCCGGAACCGCGATGAAAGCGCTTCGTAGACTTCACAAGGCTGGCAAGCTTGCTACACACATCGCTCTCTTCCACGAACGCGTCGACAGCGGTAGTATCGTCGATCCAACACCTGCTTCATCTATCCCATTGTTCATTCGCCTTTGGCCAAAGCAAATGCCTACAGAGAACCAGAACAACCCACACACATAGTTAATTGAAGACGATAGCCGGATTCGAACTGGCCTGCAGCAAGAGCTGCTCCTTCATCCAGAATGATCGCCACGGGGTGAGCACGTGCTTTTCGTTGAGTATGGGTCGAAAATTAGCAGGTAGCTGGGAGTGTTTCTGCTTGAACAAAAGACGAAGTGTCCAACGACCATTACTGTGTAACAATTCGTAAATGAATTGCCCGTGTGTCGACCACGGTACTTACTTTATCAACTTATTCTGTTTGTAGCAGTGATGCAATGCTTCAAAAAGTGGGCTCCGATTTTTGATTTGACGCTCATTATCGAATTTGCCTCTAGGAACAAACATCGCTCCCTTGTTGTTGTTTAGGTTGAAAACGTTTTTCTTGATTTCTCGGCCTGTAGGCCTTTTAAGAGCCTTCCACAGCGAGATTTGTTTCCCCAGAGACTATTGCATAGATCGATCTTTCTTTATGTCTCCTGAAAGTAACATAGTCAGTGTCACAAATTGGTTTATTTATAAGATACCGGTATTGGTTGGAACGGGTCAGACACAGTTAGAATTCTTACGGTATGGTATGGAAAAGTAAAATCGCTTAGGTCGCGACCTGATTCTGACCTGAAGCCTTGTTATGCCAGAATATCACATGTTTTTTTGCAATTCTCTGAAGATATCACGTGCAAGTCGCGACCCAAATACTCTTGTTTAATTGGATGAAAAACCAAGTTTGCGGAAAGAGAAAACCACTTTATTTCGCAAAATTGCAGGCGTGGTGCTGAAGCGCCGCAACGAAGAGCGCTGGGGTTTGCCCGACACTCAGGTGCGCGAGCTGACTCAGTAGAGGGTTTAACTGTGGTGAGTTGTATGTATATGCAGTAGAATACACGCATTGACGATGCTTTTGACGCGGTGACTAAGAACCCATGACGCTGGTATGAACGCAGAGCTGTCATACTACGATTTGTCGCGTCTTCCGATGACGAGATTGGTGGATTTAATTACTGGAAGACAACCTTACTTGCAGGCCCTACTCCGTCGGTAAGTGTGCCTGTCAATCAGAAACTCTTGCTACTTGCTCTGGCATTAAATAATTGAATGTGCTCGGTGTATCATGTGGTGGTACTGTAGAGCTGCAGAGTGCCAGGCAACAAGTGCTCATACTGTACTCGTGTACAATAACAAAGTAAGTGGATTACGATTTTTTAATCAGTTGCTGAAGTTTGCCCAGATAGTCCATATTGCTAAACAAGTCATGATTTTTCCTCTGCGTAGGCACTTTCAAGAACATCAATGCACTGAATATCAAATGCTGTGTGCAGTACTGCGGTGCTTGCAGTGGTGTTGGTCGACAAAGTGTGATTTCCCTGTACGAAACTCATTTGGTGCAGCATTTAACTTTGATTTGCTTTATAGAACTGGTGAAATTGGACCCCGAGGCCTCCCTAGTCAAGTATTGTTTTGTGGTGAGCATGCATGCGATCAGTGCAGTATTCTGCTGCATGAATGAAGGTATAAATGATTCAGTGTGCAGCTGTTTTTCGATCTTAATTGCTCTTATCTGACTAAGCTAGTTGTTGTTGCCGTAGCCACTTAGAAAACCCGTCAATGCTTTTGGATCCTCGGTCGCAATCAGCCTTGGAAACTGCAGTGTCGACTGTCATGCCGCTTGTGATGAGGCTGCGTACGTACTTAATAGTTAGATTGCGTCTACCAAAATATTTCGACTCTTTAGCTGATGCTCGCCACTTTGTCCCATACGTTTGCTCCATGTAGAGAATTGAAGGCTGGTTAGTGAGTCCCTCATGCCATTCAATCCATAACTCCTGCACGGAGCAAACTGCTCTGCTCATACAAAATGTAGGTGGAATTCTTGTCGAGGCATCGATTGCTGTAAATTCACCAGGTTGCTCACAATTAGCAACTGAAGTGCGACGTTGATCTACTTGCATGATCGAAACAGGTACTGTAGCTTCCGAAACCGGGGTAAGGCGAAACGCGACATCGCCTTGTAAAAACCTGGTAAGTTTGCTGTCTGATTGCTGTATTAGCTGAACGATCTCGGCGTGCTGAGCATCTAACTTTTGCGTTACTGCTGAATATTGAGCAGTCATTTGTTGTGTAAGAAGCGGCATAGCTAGACGAAGTTGCATCTCGACAGGATTTTGGGCATTTTGTGCGCTGGCAAGGGCGTCAAATCGAAACTTTTGAATCAAATCTCCAAACACAGTATGCGAACGTATACCGGCGGGGAGTATATCATACAACACTGCACAGTCCTGCAGGAGAACGACGCGGAGATATTCCAGTAAGTCTAAGAATCCTTGTGCCGCCATATTTTGCTCCCACTCTCCATCGCTAATTTTCTGCTTGCACTTCTCAACATCAGGAAATATTAAAAGCTGTAGCTGCAAGGGTGGAACAACACCAGCCCGCTCCAGGTAGTATAGCCTTTCGCGTGGTGGATGGCCAGACATAGCTCGCATGGCCTCGCGTGCGAGAGGTGTCGAATAAACTGCTTCGCAAGTGTCCATACCCCAGCGGCCGTGTCTACGCGTCTGTGAAATGTCGATGTCCGCACTTTCCAAGTGGCGGACACCATGCTGGCGGTTTATGTGAGTTTTTTTGTTGAACGTTAGCCCAAGCAGATTAAATACTGTCTCGTAGCTTTTTTGTGTGTATAGTAGGAAATTGATTTGGTTTTGCTACGGCCACGTAGGAATTTCAGATCGTACCAATCTTTTGACTTACTAAATGACGGAAAAGGTTCCGTATCCACATGAAATCGTGAAAACAGATACAATGCCACCGCTCCAATCGGACATACATGCACATCTTTATTGCGCAAGTATCCGACATGTTGCAGTTTACCAAAAGTATTTGTTTTGCCATGTTGGATGAGAAGCACGAGAGCGGTACACATTTGAAATCCTTCGCCATCCAGCTTCTGGCTGAACATATCCGCTAGCTCGAAATATCTCACATTTTCGCCACGAAGAAGGCCAAAATGAGAGAGTAAGAAGGCTGCACGTCCACGAAGATCAGCCGTTGATAAAAACGAGTCACAAATTTTCACAAACTGCTCAGTCGATTGATATCCGTCGATCAACGACCCTGACCCTCTATCTTCATAATTTAGCTTTCTTCGTTGAGTAGACGTTGATTTCACATTCTTTATCAGTTGTTTGACCGCCATTGAACGCGGGTGAGCATTTACATTCACCCGAAGGCTGACCTGTTGGTGATACAAATCAACAACAGCATTCACGTAGCCACTCACTGTTGATCCACCTACAGTATTATCGGCATTTTCTTGGAGGCCCGGCCAATGACGGTCTCGGAGAGAAACAAATGCAGCTTTCCACCGGTTACAGTCCCTCCATCATGGCAAGCACGAGATTGATACCACTCTAAAAACTCCTTTTGATAACTTTCATATTTGCGTTTTGTGTTAGCTGGACGTGACCGTAGTGTTTCTTGAATCGTTGCCCATTCGCTTGCTTCAATATCAGCTTGCACAGAGCTCTGTACGTGCTGCTCATTAGCCGCTTTAGCTGCCACACTAGCTGCGTATGGAGCGATGGATAGACCTGAACCGCCAGACATACTGTCGCCAACAGTGCTGTTGGCTGGTGACGAAAATGTGTCGGCTCGAGTTGTTAGGCGTAGATCACGAGTAGTGGTGCTTAATGAGGAAAGAGAAGAGCGAATTGATACAGCTGCCAGGAAGTCAAAGCAACATACTATAATTAGGTCCCAAACCCCATACTGACTCGGGTCACGACCCGATCCGATAGAAGGTTGATACTTATTAATTACCAAACCCTGCACTTAACCACCCAAAGATATCCGCTCCAGCAGCTAAATCCATATCGTCTGAGGACAATCCTTCTGAGCGTTGCAGATGCAGCCACTGTACCACATCTAGACATCCATATAGCGCATAGATCGCCGTTCGATTCTCGTGCACCTACCGGTCTACATCGAAGTGATTGCTTGCTGCCGCGCAATCCATTGCTGCTGTTGTACATGTAGGACTTGTACCGCACACAGTTCCGCATCCGTGTTTTGTTGCCCGTTCTTCCGATAGTGGCCGATGTTCCGTGGACATATTATACAACATCCAAATGGCCACCCAGCACAGCTGCATCAAGGGCAGGGTGCCGCGTCGAATGTGGGTCTACCGCAAACGGTTGATTTCAGGAGCGTCACTAAACGTTTCAAACAATCAGCAAATAGCATCTAGCCGCCCACTACGTGCAGCCCCTAGAACCTCTAGGTGACGTGAAAGAAAAATGTGTCTGCTTGTTTAGCTACGTAGCAGCAGTCGTAAACGTATCCATTTCCCCTTCCGGTGCCAGCAATTGCTTCCACCAGTTGCGATCAAGCAGCCATTGAACCATGCCAAATTGGGGTAGTCGGATAGACACTCATGGTTCCCCGAATCATTATCATGAACATCATCGCCATTCCATACATTTCTTTACACCATGTCCAGTCGTCGGCGAAACCATTGCGTCGATAATATCTCTTCAAGAAGTCGCGTTCATACAGTCACTCCATAACGTCAACGCAATCGGCTCCAATTGCATTGCAACATGTCGAATAGCTATCGGATCACCGCCATCTCCAATAAGACCAAACGGAATTGAAAATAATACTAATCCAGAGTGGCTCGGAAGTAATATTTGACCGCCTCGATCAGGCTCTTCATGTTCTGTGTCCAAACAGACAGAAGCGAACTCCACCACAGGACTCAAGGCCACGAGTGCAGTGTGCGAACGGAAGCTGGGGTAACGTCGTCGTCCAACACAAAAGCGCTAAGATCATAAAAACGATATCATAAAATGTTAATTTACGACAATAACGAAAATAACAAGTTTGCTGCATCAGCTCTTTCGTGAACGGCCAGTCAGATAACATTTGAGGGATTCGCGAGGACGAATCCAAGCACTGGACACGCAGGTAGATCCCGAGACAGATAACCGCACAGTCTGAAAAAGACTCAAGACACCTCACGACGACAGCACCCACGACTTCCAACGGACAAGGGCGAACCTTTATTGCAAACGTCGTGACCGCATCCAGCCCCCAAAAGAACCAAACCCAGTCGGACGGCAACCCATCAGAAGTTCGCAGTACCATCACCACAAAGAACCTCGAGACCCCTCTCCGCACCTCCAGCAGCAGTGCACTGTCACTCATCACGTGATACCCAACCTTTGTGCTCCCCAGTGCCTGGACAATACTTGGCAGATGAAATCTCAACAGTAGACCTCAGCGATCGAAGATCCAGCCATTCACATGATGCACCTAACACTGAAGATGACCGACATGAAGTTGAGTAGAAAAACAAAGAATGAGACCAAATAGTTACGAAAACTGAAGTGAAAGTACCAATCAGCAAAACCAGGAGAGCGGAGTGAAAATACACAAATTGCACAGCACTGCAGTCCCACATGCACCACTAAAACCTCAACATTTCTTCCTCCTTTTTCATCTTTTCCCCGTTGTCACCCGAGTATGAGGAGAAGAAAGAGGTCAACAAAAAACACACAACATTCTCGGACGAGGACTCCCCCAATAGAAATAGAAATAGACTCTCCCAGTGTGAAGGATACCTCCACCATCTTGTCTAGGGTTACAGGCAGCCCAGTGGTACCACCTCCAGTCGGTCGCAGCAGCACACAAGACGACACTCAATGCACACTCATGACCACACTCCGCTCTGTAAACTCCTGGTAAACCAATCGGTAACTTCACGCCTCGGTCCCAACACTTTGCTCACCCTCCACACCAGCCACCACCAGCTCGGATGCACACACGCTACTGCCACATCCACGCATAGTCACGCCGTCTGCCGTCGAGATCCAGACTCTGCACGCACGCTGTCGCTCGCACCAAGGCTCCATCATCAGCCGTCACAATAGAAATGGTCTCGTGGTTTCTAAACGGCAGACGCTGGACCAAAAGTGTGCGTATTTTGTGTGCACCACATACAACTTTGACAACATGTGACCCATACTGAAATCAAGTCAACATGCACGAAGCGACACGGGATCCGATAGTGAGCACATGGCGACGGAAGTGGCATCGTTCCCAGCACTCGCTCGAGCCAAGCGAGTTTTTCTCCAGCGCCAACGCGACAAGAAGAAGATCGAAGTGAAAAGTGGAAATGTGGAGAAATCAACTCACTGTCGTAGCAAAACAATTGCCAGTACCCAAAAACCAACTCAAAGCCCACAGGAGCCATCCACAACTGATCAAACCTCACAGAAATGCACCACTTCAGTCTTGACATTCTGTACAGATTTCGACGAGCAACTGCGGACGATCAGCAGCGACGTCCTGCTGAGCAGCGTGTCGGTGCGACGGGGGTATCAGCGAGAAACTCAAGCCCTGGAAACCCTCACGTCGCTGCTGCTTGACGGTCCAGTGTCCGACTCCAAGACGATAACAGCAGCTCACCATTGCGTTCGAGTGCGCAGGAGGCGACCGCGTATCAAGCTTCGAGTGCTTCTGATGCCGCAGCAGAAGCCTCCGGCATCGGCGGTAGAATCGACGCCAAAGAGTGTGAAACCACAGAGTCGAGCTGCGTTGCTAGCACAGCAAGCTGTCAGTGCCCTCGTCCTCCAGACACACTGCCGTTTGTACTTGTACCGCTGCTCGTACCGTGGAGGTCGAGATCAACTCTTTGCTGCTGCGCAGCTGTCGAAACGCTGCCGTCAGTCAAGAGCATTCCGATGGTGGCGACGAGTCATCTCCCAGCGCGCCAAGTTTCAAGTCCGCCGTCTGCGGTCTCAGAAACGCATTGGTCGTATCGCCGCGTCTTTGGCTTGGGAGAGAGCAGTTCGAGTCGTGGAAGCAGACGGTAAGTTCGCCATGGCCAAAGAGTTCCACCAGGTAAAACTTCTCGCGCGGTGCTTTCAGGCTTGGCTGGGGTAGAGCTTTTGAGATCGATACACAGCAACTAGTTTCGTTAGCCTTGAGCTGGAAATTTGAGTTGCAGAGTCCGGCGTACTGTCCGATGTATACTGCGCATTCAAAGTCACGTCAGAGGAATTGAAGCGCACTATCCACAATGATTCTAATCTTTGCAATGCTATGCAATGCTCGCGTCTTCAACGCTGCCTTGAAAAAGAGGGCAGACGAATAATGCAGAACGAGTTGGCAGCAAGCGAGTGACCTACAACATGCTACTGATTTCTTGCCGGTACACCATCAGGAGCAGATGATCTTCCGTGTGCCGTCAATGACCGTCATCACCCGGCAGCGGACTCCATGTGGTGAACTGAGATGAAATCATGGCCATCTCTATAAGCTTTCGTCGAAACTCTCTTCTGTTGGTGCTGTAGCTATACCTTTGTGCCCTTCACCGTAAACACGCACCGAGATTAACCTTCTACCGTGCAGATCGAAGCAGACATGGGGAATTTGCTTTCCCAGTACGTGTACAGCATGGCCAGGTTGCCGCCGCAGCCGGGGCACTGCTCAGAACGACATCAACATCAAGAGCAAGGGTGCGGATTAGAAGGACTCAACTCAACACGTGGTTGCTAGAGTCACTCGTGAATTTGGAGCGTCCTGCTCACATCAGAATTTCGACCCTTAGTATGCGATTCCCATTGCCTGCAGACACGTTCCCGCCCCTGGTTGTGTCGGAGGAGGACCAATTTGATCTTCAAAGGCTCTCTAAGGAGTTCATTAATGAGGCGCTCGACCAGTACGGCGACTTTCGCAGTAGCGGAGGTGTATTTGACAAGACCCGATGGAAACCCGTCAAGACTCGCGAAGGAGTGACGGCCTATCGTGACCTGAAAGTGACGAGCCTCGAGGCTTCTCGGGTTGCACCGCACTTGCAAGTGGGCTCTGGTGCCATGACCGCGTCTACTAATTTGCATGGAGTGGTGGCAGTGGGCACGATCGATGGCAAGTTTAACGATATGATGTTTGGCCTGCTCAATTCCAACACGGAGATGGTCAAGATCAAGTCGTCATACACAAACGATAAGATGGTCGATGCAAAAGTCCTAGCCACCATAGTGGCGCCGACACCTCAAGAACCTGCTCGTGGATTGTTTATCAAGTGGGGAGTTTCTATGGGAGCCCCCGCTCTGTTTCGGAAAGTGGTGCGACCACGGGACTTTGTCTACTTGGAGTCACTTGGCATCCTCCATTCCGAGTCAGATGAGCGTATCGGCTACAGTTTGATCCATTCGCTCCAGATACCAACTATCCGGGAGCTGGCAGAATACCAAATCGTCCGCGCCAACTCTTCCATTTGTCTTCTCTTCCGGCAGAAAGCTTCAGGTCAGCTGGAGATTTATGTGCAGGGTTTCGTGGATGCCATGGGGAACATCCATCCTAGTATCGCGGTGTCAGCGGTGGCAGACGGACTCATGTCGTACGACAAGATGGTGCATTGCGGACAAATGAAGAAGCTCAATTGGCTTCTGAAGACCAAGAAGACAGTGTTGCTGGACTTTGAGAGTAGCGAGTGTGTTGTCTGCAGCAAGTCAGCGAGTCGATCCAAGAGCTGTCAGGTCTGCATGAACACCATGTGTGCACGTTGCAGCGTGACGAAGAAGCTCAGCTTTCTGTCTCATTTATCACGGCGAGTTTCAAAGCGCAGTTTGGTCTTCTGCATGCGCTGCAACCTTGCTGCACGCGAAGCAGATGCGCTTGGAATCGCTGCCGAGGAATTGTTGAGGCTGAATCCGTTCGAGTGCTACGAGATATCCGAAGGCTCGACAACTTCATCCACGCCTGCATCGCCATCGAGCACCATCCCACCCGACACCACCAGAGAGTTTTTCGGCTAAGCATTCAACTATTTAATCTAGGAGCAGCTTTCATGCGAAGATTCCTTCCTGGTGTCGGTATTTCTGGTGGTTGTCGTTGGGCAACGACATCGGTCGTTGCACTTGTCCGTCCTTTCACAATTCTGTTCGACTTGGTCAGGACTAAGGCGAGTTTCAGAACACAGCTGCAATGCCATCGTCAGGAGGTGACGATATTCTCGACTTGGAAAGCAATGGTGGTGACAGTTCCTCGTTGTCGTCGTATGACTCGGAAGAATTCGGGTCTGTCGCTCGCAAAGGGTTTGCACGGATGTATGTGCTGTCACGAGGTAACCGAAGCGCCGACAAAGACGCCGACGAAAAGGAGTCCAACGGAGAATCAAAGCAGAGCGGTTGGAACCTCCTGTATTCCAGCGGTCAGCACTATTTCCACGGACCTATCACGCTGCCCGAAGACATTCATGTGCGTGAAGAAACCGAGGACCAGTTAGCGCCAGCTCGTAGTTTTATTGAAAGCATCTCGCGCCGACATGAAGGCGGCGTTGAACTCGAAGATATCCCTCGGCTGCTCCCTCTGCTTCACGCGCAGCAAGATTCTTTGACCGCTGTGGACGATGTGATCGAGTTGAGTTCAGGGCAACGAGATGCTGTGTACCAAATGCTCGAAGTCGGACAGTTTTTCGTGGAGGAGCTAGCCAAGCCGCGTACGACGGCGCGGCTTGAACAAGGCGCACGTGAATTGCCGTGGCTAGCCAACGCCGCCGAGAGTAGCAGTTCAACATTTTTCGAGCTGCAGACACACCCAAACACAAATGAGGACCTTGCAAACGCTGGTATTCGCCTTGTTGTGATGAAACTCGTGGTTCGTGATGTGCTGCTTGATATCATCTACTCTCGGGACTCGTATTTCGCTACGCTACGTGAAAATTCCGAGGAAATTGCTCTCGAGGATACGTTCGTACCCAATGGTAAAATCTGCTGGCATTCCTACGGCTGCAAACTATTTAGCTAACCGAATGATGTGCGGGTTGTATATGTCTTTACTCCAGTCGGTAATGCTGGTCCGTGCTATCTCGTCCGTCGCTACAGGTACGTTCGTGTGTTTCCATGTTGTGATAGCGATGCCCAAGGACTTACTGTTTTGGGCATTTCCTCACAGTGATGAAGACTTAAAGCAGTTGCTGCTCTGGTGCCCGCTCCCGACGGAGGCACCACCATCGTTGCAGCTCCAGCAGAGATCAAAGCTCAAGCCAAGCAGCCCTAGCTCAAAGTCTCGGCAGGTACTGGAAGCCAACGACACACAGCTGTATTGCCTTCTTGCGAAGCGTGTGCGTTCGCGTAAACCCAACAAGACATCGAAGAAAAGCAAGGCTTCAGCGTCACAGGACAGCGATTCAAAACGAAGAATGCCGGCCGAAGACGACGGGGACGCCGACGATGAATCCGGTGGTGTCATAGATAATGCTGTTGTCTTCCAATTCAATCAGTTCGTCTACCACGGTAGCGCTCAGCTTCCCGTCGGGATATTGGACGATCCAGGAGCCCTTGCAGCTCGTGGGTTCCCTCTTTTGCGCGCCCAAGCCAGTGATCTCATGTTCGCAGGCGTATTTGAAGAGCTACTCGGGCCTGGTGGAGAGGATGAAGCTGCATTTCTCCGATCGAAGTTTTTGAGTCGCTTTACTGCAGTGCACCGCCGTTTTCAAGCCGAAGTCGGGTCGGTGCTACTGGATCTTCTAGTCGGGGCTCAGAAATGGGTCCGCGATTTTCTATCTGAAGTTCCGGTTGCCAGCGGTGGGAGCACTCGCATAGCAAGCCATTTGGCTCGTTGGTTGGAGGTTGAGGACGGCTCGGAGTCCTTTTTCGAGCTTGAACTCGCTCGAGGTTCTGTGTGCCCGTTTTCTCAAAAAGTCGACGACGATCATGCCTATGGGGAACAGCAGCCGCTAGACTTGTTAGTTTGGAAGGGTATCGTGCACGAGGCTCTACTCGGTATTATCTACCGCCACGGGAGCTTTTTCATGACAATGAGACCCATGGCAGAGTCTTCGGACGTCGTGAGCGATGGCGTGCTGGATGATGATGCGTCCACCCAGCTTTTTGCTGGGGTGCCACCTCATCTTGACAAAGGGCGAGGCTATCTCGTTCGTCGACTTCCGAGCGCTGTGGGCACTCCAACATGGCTGGCTGGGGCGAAGCTACTACTTTGGCAGACAAGTCACAGTCTCGACCGCGAAGAACAGGACGAAGCGCAGATTCAAGCAAGCGAAAGCAAAACTCCGTGCAAAGATTGGTTTGAGGACCCCGACGCCAAGTCTCCAGGGAAAACTGCCAAGTCCCCAGGAAAAGCTCAAGCCAAGCCCCACGTCCTGCGTCCTGTGGAACTACCAGACGACAAAACGTCCTGTGGGAACGAGGATTCAGCACTGCCAAAAAGCGACAAGGTGGCGCGGCCTCATCATGTGCCTCGTTTTTCAGGAAGCAGTCGGCTCCTGTCCTTACAGGCCAAGGAATTGACGAAACCCCAGCCTGTGCCCTGGGATTTACGCACTGGCCGCCCCCTGTAAGCCACCAACTTCACAGACTTTCAGTCTTTTAACTCAATCGAACTAAACCAGTCTATCGATTCATGCTATTGCTCTGAGTTAAAGCGGCTTGCAGGACGCAATAGCATCGTTGGAAGCCGTCGTAAAACCTGCCGTGCATCTAGCACCATGTCATCGTGCGTCAGCAGCTCCGTACACTTAATCCTGACAGTCCGACTAAAATCCTAGTGAGATCCTGCTCAGTCATTGCCGGATCTGCTTTTTGTAAGCAGTCTCGAACATCATGCAACGTGATCATCTGCGCTTCGCTATCATCTTCTGGCAATTCGTTTGGCTTCATTTCTTCGGTCTGCAGACGCCGTCGAATCTGATGCTGCAGGTGATGTCTAAAGGCCAGGAGATCGTCGAGACGCTGCATCTTGAGGCATTCACTAAATTGCCACTTTGGATGAGCTTGTTTGGAACGAACCCCTGCAGGTTTTGCTCCAGTGCCAGCATTAGAGTGAGGAGCACTTGTCAACAATGCAGCATAGTCGACTTGCGGTTGACCGCGCATGTCTGCAAGAAGCGCTCTATGAAGCTGACTCAACGCAGCGTCCGATTTCCAAGGGAATGTCAAACGCAGCGTGCGTACAACATCCGCAAGCGATACACGCCCTGGAGGCAACGGGATGGCTGACAGATTTGCCTCCTCGCCACTTGATGTCGAGTCTGCAAAATGGCGATCCCGATCCACGACGACAAGTGCATCGTATAGTCTAGAAAGCTCTCGAGCCTGATCGCCACGAACTTCGATTGGGAGTTCCTCGTTGAAAACGAGATGAAATAGTCGACAGGTGCTGGATTGCTTGTTGAAGCGCTCCAAACCATCTAAAAAGTTGTAAGCCAGTTCAGTGCGGTCTGCTCGATTGTCGCGAGCGCGTTGCATACAGCGCTCAAGCGCCATTTCGAGTGCTGAGCCTCCGTTGGAGGAGCTCAGCGCAGTTTCGTTGCTACTCGATGCGGCAGCACGACCTGCTCCTCGATTGTGCGTTGCTCTAACTAGTTCATCCAATTGGTCCCAGACTTGCGAGACGAGCTGCTCTATCTTCACACGAGGCAGAAAGAGGTTGCGTACAATCCCGTCGTGCTGCAAATATTGCGGCACGTCTTCGCTTAAGCCTCGACCGGGTAGGAAATCTCCACTCATTGAGGTCGACGGAATTCCCGATGTTACAATCTGCTCAGCTGTAGCTGCATTGAAATCCAACAGCTCGGCAGGCTCTGTGAGGAAAATTAATGGACTTTGTTGATCTCCTCCAGGCTCGATCTTGGGGGCTAAGAGAGCGAATTGTAGTTGTTGAGCCTGCCTCAGTTTCCTGACGATGATCTCGGCAGTGCCATCGATTCCTTCAGGAATCGTCACTGCTTTTGCGATGCTGGTCAGCAGTTCTGATAACTTTAATGTCACTCCGAAGGTGTCCAAAGCCCGAACAAACGCGTGATTCAAAGCAACGTGACTGCTTTCGTTTTCTTCTTGCTGAGTGAGAGCAGATTTGGGTTGTCTAGCAGACCCTGCTGTTGCCAGAGCCTTGCTGAGGTCTTGAATCTCTCGGGTCAGCAATGCGATGGTGTTTTTATCAGCTGCAACGTGCTCCCCATTCCCTTGCTCTTCCAGCGCAGCCACGGTTTGCTTCAGCTCCGCAAGTTCGTCGCAAGCGTGGTAATACCGTGCTGTAACCCTCTGCAGTGCTCTTGCATCCTCAAGCGAGCGCTCGTGGCCGGCTCGCAAACTTTCATCATGCCGACGAACGCTGTTGGTTAGCGCTAACGTTGATCGCTGGAATTCTGCAAGTTTGCTCTCAACGTGGGCGGCTTTTTCCTTTTCGACGCCCAATGCCGCGGTAAGACGAGCATTTTCTGCGGCGCTGGCAGCCACAAGAGCTTGGGTGTCAGCAAGTCGACGCTTAAGTTTTAGAGATCGAGCCTTGGCCTCGACGTTGCAAGTGCTAAGTTGTCGAAGACAGTGCGTTTCAACACTTTGTAGTCGCGTTTGGAGTCCTGGAACCATCAAGCTCTTTGCATGCAGCGATTCCACCGCATTCTCGTACTCGTCGCGAATGCGCGTTAGCACGGGAGCATACACGCTAAAGCCTGCGATTAACCGGCCGAGAGCTTCGCGAGCGACTTGAAGTCGTCGCAGACTGGGCGTAGATTTAGCTTCCGACGATTCCTTCCCGCCGCCATCTAACTCGGCGTGTAGAAAAATTTGCAGCTCCTGCAGCAATGCCGGACGGGTCCGGCTATCGTCCACGAGACGTGTTCGAGTGTGCACCTTGCGGACCTTGGGGGAAATTGGTGAGCACGAGTCGATTTCAAGAACGGTGTCGGCTTGGCCTCGCTTTGGACTTCCGGGTGCAAACGTGAGCGGCCATGAAGCTACTTGAGTAGGTTGTTGCTGTGTCTTGTCGAGGTGGAGCCAACTCACACTTCTTGGCGATCGAGACGATAGAGATACCAGGTCGTCGATATCTCGGCGCGGAGGTGTCGGAATTTCAGCGTTAACGGGTAGCAAAGGAGGCAACGCTGAGCTTGTGTTGCTGGTGCCTTTTGCGTGCGGCGGTCGATGTGGAGGTGGGTTTTCAAGGCCGACTGCAGTAAAATTCATCACGGAATTCACAGGTCTCAACAAATGCAAGGCTAGGCAGTTGTCGCGCTTGGAGTGGTCGGATAACCTTGGACATCCGTTACTGCGTTGGCACACACACCAGTACAGCACACACGCTAAGCATGGGCAACTCGTTGAATTTGGAGTCGGCAGAGCCGATTGTGAGTGACGATCCGATTCTCAAGGTATGTGCAATAGGAATACCAGCTCCTTTAGTTTTTTTGCTGATAAAGTTTGTTTGCTTTGGTGGTTCTTAATGGTTCAGGAGTACAAAGCAGGTTTGGGCGGATGGTTTTAACGAAAATCGTGTTATGACAGACAAGGTTCTAACGTTGATTTGTTGTGCGTAGCTACTATTGATGACTACATGGGATCAAGAGAGAGTTTCAACACTTTGCAAGAGACTGTGGGCGACAAGATGACCGTCACGTCGGAGGAATTCGACGAAATATTTTCGCTCGTGTGTCAAGATCCTCTCGAACACTTTGAGCTTTTTGACGCATGGAAAGTTGGCAAGGTCAGTTTCTTCTTGCTTGCTATACACGCACGTCGTGCTGTTGATCTAACACTTTCTGCAGGTCGACGTGATGGAAGTTTTTGCTGTCACCATCGTGTATTGTGATGCAGCAATGGAGGAGAAGATCCCGCTTCTCTTCGATCTCTTCGACTTTGATCACTCCAAAATGATCTCTCAGAATGAGTTGGTGCTTCTTCTACTTTGCACGACTCGGGGTCTGTGCAAGGCGTTGAGGATGCCTCGACCGGCGATTGACACTCTAGAGGCACTCGCAGTTGATGCTTTCTCAAAGACTAGCTGCGATCAATGTGATCGGATCTCACTCGACGAGTTCTCGCAATGGGTGGTGAATGAAAGAACCGTCATGGCTTATCTTGCAAAATTCATCAACACACGAATGATTTACGACAGCCAGATTCAGTGCGACTTGATGCTCAAGGAGATCTGCACGACGTTCGTGAATTTTGCTGAGCACAAGAAGTCCAAAGAAGGCCAGCGAGCATGGTTTTGCCCGGTATACATTTGTGAGGAAATTATTCAGCGCCACTGCCCAGCAGCCGAACACCAAGAGATCGCACAACTGCTGGGCATTATGAAGACGGTCATGGAGAGTAACAATGCCTGCAATCAAGAAGTACTGATTGATGACAAGGCAGAGCAAATTCAGTGGACATCTGGGTCGCAGACCACCACGGATTTGATCTCGATGGAAGCATTTTGTCTCGTGATGGCACCGTATGTAGCTTTCCTAGCTGCGGACGAAGACGACAAGCATGTGATCGATACCAACGAGCTAAAAGTTCTAGTCTGTTTGTTGCGCGGATCCGAACCAAGTTCTAGCACTATCGCCTGCTTTATGGAGTCACTGGAGCAGAATCGCGACGACCGGATCAGCGCCATGGAGTGGGTCTTATGCGCTTTAGAGACTGACAATCGCACAGGAACTCAGTCTTTCGCCACACAGCTCCACCTACTCTTTGCCACTGCAGACCTTAAGGGAGGCGCCGTTATTTCACTGCCGGAACTACAAGCCGGACTCACCGTCATCTTCCGGGACCATTTGGCTCGAGTGAAGGCAACTAAACCACAAGCACTAGCTGAGTCAGCTTGGGGCGACATCAATGAGGAACCCGCAGAACCACGACGCAAGTCTCGATTTGCATCCGTCAGCAACCTTGTCACTGAGTTGGCCAAGGAGATCATGGAGGAGATAGACCCAAACCAGGCGCAGAAAATCGAGTGGTATGAGTTTCGTCAGCACCTCGACTACCTCGAGCAACACGTGCTTCAGACAAAAATCTACATCGAAGACCACATTATCCCTAATTTATAGCAACTCACAGCGGCATACAACCTTCAGACTTGATGCATTTCATGCCTGTATCATGCAGAGAGTAAGAAGAAAAGGCACTGATGCACTCGTAACACTGGGGCGTATAAAAAAATGAAGAATCTGGTATAAAGGCATTGCTACTGCTCATCGCTGATCTGTGACGGCTCCCTATCCATCCCACTCGAAGGTTTGCTGAGAAGCAACCTAGGCCCAAATCTTGAGGAGCGTGTCCCAACTGCCTGTGCACAGTGCTTGACCGGCGGGGTTGACCCCAGGCAAGATACGCGGTTCTCGTGGCCTGCAAGCTGGTAGATATGCGCTCCCGTGGTGCTGAGTACGTCCCAGCAGTAGCAGTTGTAGTCGTCATATCCGGCAAAGAGGAAGCGTCCAGACTTGGAGAAGCTCACGGAGGTGATGCCGCACAAGATCTTGTCGTTGCTGAAGTTGTTGAGCTCTCCATAAGCTCGTAGATCAAAGAGTCGACAGCTGGAATCGTCAGATCCTGTCCCGAGTGCGTTGCCACTCGGGAAAAAATCAACCGAGTTGATATCCGACTCGTGTCCTTGGAACGTATGCGTGGTCTTGCCCGTACGAATATCCCACACCTTGGACGTCGAGTCGCACGACCCCGAAATGAACATACTCGGGTTATGAGGGTTGATGCTTACACTCATGACGTCTCCCGAGTGTTCACGGAAAGTGGTCTTGACCTCTCCGCTCTCAACGTCCCAGAGGATGCAGTTCGAGTCTCCAGAGCTCGTGACGATACTGGACTCGTCAATGAAGCGGCAGCAGCTCAAATAGCCGTCGTGGGCAGCGAGTTCTTTGGTCGCCCGCATGACTTGAGCTTGGGACAAGTGGAAGATACTGCAGAGGTTGTCGAGGCCCCCACAGGCCACCATGTTGCGCTGCTTCTGCTCGAAAGCGCAGGTCATGACCCAGCTGGAGCGCAGAGGGATTGCCTGGATCTTGTTGGTCGTCTGGGCGTTCCAGACGATGAGTTTGCCGTCCTGAGAGGCCGAGACGAGGCTCGTGCTGTCGCCTCCCACTGCATGGCGTAGATCTTGCCGAAGTGGCCTTTCAAGAGGCGCCTGCACTTGGGAGGGGCCGGAATGGCCTTGGCGCCGGCGCTGGAGTTGGTGGAGCCGAAGCCTCCGTCCGATTTGGCCTCGCGTGTCTTCTCAATCGTGTCCTTTAGACTCTCGCACTTCTTCTTGAGCTCCGCAGCGTCTCCCATGGCGGTTGATGGACGATTTTGAGCGCTCTACAACGAGTTAGAAGGTGAGAAGCAGTGCAAATGAAAGACAAACGTCTGCCGCAAAGGATGAGTGTGAAGGCACGGACTGAGGAGCAAGCGGAGAGCCGCAAGAGAGCAAGGCGTCGCTTGGTCCAGGTTACAAGTCTGCGACTGTTGGAAGCTGCTTTTTCGATAACTTCTTTTTCTGCGGAATTTCAAAAATAGGTGGCATGAAAGGGTTTGAACGAATAGATGGAGAGGAAATCGTTTTTTCAGCGAATTAGGTTGGGACAGATGCGGCCAGTTTTGTAATTGACGAACGATCTTCGACAAAGATAGCCACGAAACGACCCACTGTACCAAAGACGTGGTACAATAGTACGTGGCGAACGGCTCGTTGAAGTTGCCTTCAACTTGCATGTATCACACTATTTTTCTTATTTGTTAATCACAATCACAACGAAACTTACATTATAATAGAAATTCACATATTCACTGATGCCTCCCACCTCAACACTACGGCGTTCCAGC
This sequence comes from Phytophthora boehmeriae, assembly GCA_011947355.1. Classification (NCBI taxonomy): domain Eukaryota; phylum Oomycota; class Peronosporomycetes; order Peronosporales; family Peronosporaceae; genus Phytophthora; species Phytophthora boehmeriae. Next base: position 8,388 of record JAAVTJ010000065.1, on the reverse strand, counting down.
CGCTTTTTCAAAAATCTCCATCTTCGTCCACATCACATCAAAACGCTTTCAGCGCTATCAGCCTCAAGCCCCAACTCTACAGACAACGAATCGGTCGCAACTTCCTTGCGCTGCTGCCGCTGAGCCTTCAGATCAGCAATTGCCCGCAGCATTTGGGTCGACTTGTCGTGCGTACAGGCCCAAGCGGACGGGCTCACGGTCTTGTGGCGCTTTTCCACAGCCCCCGAGTTCGGTGACTTGAGCGGAAGCGGCAACTTGCAGTCAGGAAAGCGCTCCAGAGCGTTCTGTCTCACATAATCCCACACGGCTTTTTCGCCTTTGAGTTCTTCCAAAGCGAACAGCGCCACAATAGGTCCTCGGTACCACCATCCCGGATGACGTTGAGCGTCGAGCTTGATAAAAAATTCAGCCCCAAGCACACGATAGGCTTCTAGAGTCAGTATCTCAAAAGCAGTCTTGGCCGAGAGCTGTCGATTATTGCGCGCGTTGTACACAACCGTGTATCTTTTGCGCGAAATTGGAGCCCAGAAGTTCCGTTCCCACACGGCACGTGCGTGCACGCGCCAGAACGCACGAAGCTTCGCAGCTAAAGCTGGGTGTTTATCCTTTTCAAATGGCGCGGGCAAGTTGGCGAACACTACGTTCCAGGGTACCTTGTCCTCAAAAGGCACTAGTTTTTGTGTGAACTCCTGCTGGCGACGACACATCGCTTCACTCATCGGTTGTTTTCCCTTCTTTCGCACCTCACCTTCATCTACCTCCTTATACTCGATTTTGCGACGCTTTCGCTTCTTTGGCAGATCTTGGGAAGTAGAGCGTAGCACAGGAGAAGCCTTTGTTGTAGTAGTACGAGGTGCTGTTTTTCCTTCCAACGATGTCGTATTGGTGTTTTCCTTCAGCATAACTGCATTTGTGCGCTTTCTGCGAGGCTTTACGATTGATCCTACAAGTGGTGTTGGTTCTTCTTGTGCCCCCACTGCTTCCAGGCTCTTTCTGATGCTCCGTGTGGTTGTTCTAGTAGGTGTCAGCGTCGTCTTCTTCTCCATCCCTTTTTCCTTACGCTTTCTACCACGCTTGCGGTGTACCTTTACAGGGGTGCTACCGCGGCAGGTTTTTCCTGCTCCGGCGCTGTTGCAACAGGATTTTTGCCTCCTTTTGCGGCTAAACCTGTATTGGTTGCGTCTCCATCCCCCGACAATGCTTCAGATCGTTTCCTAGTACGCGAAATGGAGCCCGCAGGCGGTAATGTGGTTGCTGCACCTTTGTGTTTTGGTTTGGCTTCCAAATTCTTTTTATCGCCCTTAACTTTTGGCACTGAGAATGCAGCCGTTGTGAGTTCCTCTTGCTCTGACGAGTCTTTAATACGATCCCTCAATCGTAAAATGCTCGATACTGCAGTGGCAGTCGCCATTGTCACTGCAGCTCGTTCGCTCTGCTCTACCTCAGCTCCAAGACGCTTTCTTCTACGGATTGGAGTCGAGCTAGCAGTGGATGGAGAAGTACGACTTACATCATTGATTCCATTGCCGCTAGGCGAGTCACTTTTCCCTCGTTGACTCCGTGTCTTGACAACAACATTTCGTTTTGTGGGGACAACTCGAGGTTCCACCACCGAAGACACTGCTTCATCATTCGTCTCCACCACCGAGTGGATGCTCTTGGTTCGACGAGCTTTCTTCCGAATCGTGTCAACTTCTACCGGCTCAGAAATCTTCGGCGTGCTCCGTTCGACCGCTGCAGACTGCTGTGGCGGATACATAAATGCTGGTGGAGAACTGGGCAGCGCAAACGGAATGACGCTGATCACTTGGGCACCTCTCGCCACAAAGTCCAGCAACGCCGTCTCGCGGTGGTACAAAAACTCCAGAAACAAATGCTTCATCAGCGCCATATTGCGTGTAGCTGTGCGGTACTGCAGGTACAGGAACACGCAGCCGCGGGCGTCCAACGGGTGCTTGGGCTTGGCCAGCAGAGTGGCCGCTAGTTTACGGCGTTTGGCGCTTGTTCTGAGCACCGGGTACACTGTGATGATCGTGCACCCCTGCTGCATCATTGGCTCCAAAGTGTTTTCTTGTTCATTGAGGAAATCTGCGAAGATGCGGCGCAGAATCGCCAAGTTTTGCGATTTGAGACGCAGCTCCAGATACGCCGCGAAGTCCTGAAGCATCGAGTGGTCACGAGGCACCGAACTGGGAGGAGCATGGCCGCGACTCACGTAGTTGTCCAAAGTCACGATGGAACGCGCTCGAGTCGTTTTGGCGACTGCCGCAGGGGTGGCGAATGCATCGCCATCACAGTCTCCGCTAACGACCAAAAGTGGGACTGATGTGCTAAAAGGAATTGTGAGATTTGATACCGATGTTTATGGAATTTGATAGGTATTAGCTGACTCGTGTCTAGTATGAAGAACTTGACTTTTGTATGCTTCGAGTTGAAGTTCAGCTATGGTTTTCGTCATACGCATGCCAAGTTGGACTTGTATCGGCATCTTGTTCTGCCCCAGCCAAGCCTGAAAGCACCGCGCGAGAAGTTTTACCTGGTGGAACTCTTTGGCCATGGCGAACTTACCGTCTGCTTCCACGACTCGAACTGCTCTCTCCCAAGCCAAAGACGCGGCGATACGACCAATGCGTTTCTGAGACCGCAGACGGCGGACTTGAAACTTGGCGCGCTGGGAGATGACTCGTCGCCACCATCGGAATGCTCTTGACTGACGGCAGCGTTTCGACAGCTGCGCAGCAGCAAAGAGTTGATCTCGACCTCCACGGTACGAGCAGCGGTACAAGTACAAACGGCAGTGTGTCTGGAGGACGAGGGCACTGACAGCTTGCTGTGCTAGCAACGCAGCTCGACTCTGTGGTTTCACACTCTTTGGCGTCGATTCTACCGCCGATGCCGGAGGCTTCTGCTGCGGCATCAGAAGCACTCGAAGCTTGATACGCGGTCGCCTCCTGCGCACTCGAACGCAATGGTGAGCTGCTGTTATCGTCTTGGAGTCGGACACTGGACCGTCAAGCAGCAGCGACGTGAGGGTTTCCAGGGCTTGAGTTTCTCGCTGATACCCCCGTCGCACCGACACGCTGCTCAGCAGGACGTCGCTGCTGATCGTCCGCAGTTGCTCGTCGAAATCTGTACAGAATGTCAAGACTGAAGTGGTGCATTTCTGTGAGGTTTGATCAGTTGTGGATGGCTCCTGTGGGCTTTGAGTTGGTTTTTGGGTACTGGCAATTGTTTTGCTACGACAGTGAGTTGATTTCTCCACATTTCCACTTTTCACTTCGATCTTCTTCTTGTCGCGTTGGCGCTGGAGAAAAACTCGCTTGGCTCGAGCGAGTGCTGGGAACGATGCCACTTCCGTCGCCATGTGCTCACTATCGGATCCCGTGTCGCTTCGTGCATGTTGACTTGATTTCAGTATGGGTCACATGTTGTCAAAGTTGTATGTGGTGCACACAAAATACGCACACTTTTGGTCCAGCGTCTGCCGTTTAGAAACCACGAGACCATTTCTATTGTGACGGCTGATGATGGAGCCTTGGTGCGAGCGACAGCGTGCGTGCAGAGTCTGGATCTCGACGGCAGACGGCGTGACTATGCGTGGATGTGGCAGTAGCGTGTGTGCATCCGAGCTGGTGGTGGCTGGTGTGGAGGGTGAGCAAAGTGTTGGGACCGAGGCGTGAAGTTACCGATTGGTTTACCAGGAGTTTACAGAGCGGAGTGTGGTCATGAGTGTGCATTGAGTGTCGTCTTGTGTGCTGCTGCGACCGACTGGAGGTGGTACCACTGGGCTGCCTGTAACCCTAGACAAGATGGTGGAGGTATCCTTCACACTGGGAGAGTCTATTTCTATTTCTATTGGGGGAGTCCTCGTCCGAGAATGTTGTGTGTTTTTGTTGACCTCTTTCTTCTCCTCATACTCGGGTGACAACGGGGAAAAGATGAAAAAGGAGGAAGAAATGTTGAGGTTTTAGTGGTGCATGTGGGACTGCAGTGCTGTGCAATTTGTGTATTTTCACTCCGCTCTCCTGGTTTTGCTGATTGGTACTTTCACTTCAGTTTTCGTAACTATTTGGTCTCATTCTTTGTTTTTCTACTCAACTTCATGTCGGTCATCTTCAGTGTTAGGTGCATCATGTGAATGGCTGGATCTTCGATCGCTGAGGTCTACTGTTGAGATTTCATCTGCCAAGTATTGTCCAGGCACTGGGGAGCACAAAGGTTGGGTATCACGTGATGAGTGACAGTGCACTGCTGCTGGAGGTGCGGAGAGGGGTCTCGAGGTTCTTTGTGGTGATGGTACTGCGAACTTCTGATGGGTTGCCGTCCGACTGGGTTTGGTTCTTTTGGGGCTGGATGCGGTCACGACGTTTGCAATAAAGGTTCGCCCTTGTCCGTTGGAAGTCGTGGGTGCTGTCGTCGTGAGGTGTCTTGAGTCTTTTTCAGACTGTGCGGTTATCTGTCTCGGGATCTACCTGCGTGTCCAGTGCTTGGATTCGTCCTCGCGAATCCCCCAAATGTTATCTGACTGGCCGTTCACGAAAGAGCTGATGCAGCAAACTTGTTATTTTCGTTAGTGTCGTAAATTAACATTTTATGATATCGTTTTTATGATCTTAGCGCTTTTGTGTTGGACGACGACGTTACCCCAGCTTCCGTTCGCACACTGCACTCGTGGCCTTGAGTCCTGTGGTGGAGTTCGCTGCTGTCTGTTTGGACACAGAACATGAAGAGCCTGATCGAAGCGGTCAAATATTACTCCCGAGCCACTCTGGATTAGTATTATTTTCAATTCCGTTTGGTCTTATTGGAGATGGCGGTGATCTGATGGCTATTCGACAGCTTTTCGAATGCGTTCTCGATATGGAAACTGCGGAATGTGCAACAGGGTGATGGTCAATTGAAATTGCTAAAAGAATCGTATGAAATGGCGATGATGTTCGTGATAATGTTTCGGAGAGCCATGATGACAAGAATTATATCTGCTGGAGTGGCCGCGATATCGCTAATGCTGCGAACAACAATCAAGCGGAGACTATGCGGTGGTTTGTTGGCAATGTTTGAGATAATCATAACGTTAATATCATTCTGGTGAGATGCGGTGACTTGACGGTCCGTTGCAAAAATGCTCCATATTATTTAAATTCATGCTCAAGGTTTGCAGGGGACCTTGTGCTTTGCTTTGTAAATAACAAAACAGCACTAATTCCATCTCTAGCAAAAATGCTACATTCTCCAGCAGCGGTGTAGCCCTCTAACAAATTTGAGCAGCTACTGGAGCACTAGTTAGTGACTTCATCCCCCATCCCAGCGGTTGTACAGCCTCCAGTCCGATTATTGTGCAGCCATTTTTTCTACCATATCTTTAAGAGATCCGTAAGAAGCTCCGTCATTAATTGCAGCAGTTGTACTACCTCCCATTCGATGTTCAAGCAACCACTTGAATACTTCAAGGTGACCTCCACTTGCTGCACTATCCACAGCATACGACGTGCAACCTGCACGCGTGTGCTTGTGTAGCCACTTCACGATTCTAAGATGACCATTGCCAGCCGCGCTATCCATGGCGTCAGTAGTGCACCCTTCTGCTCGATTATTGTTCAGCCATTGAAGCACATCTAGATGGCCATTTTTTGCTGCGCCATCCATTGCACTAGTCGTACAACCTTCCGTTCGATTCTGGTGAAGCCATTCAACAATATCCAAGTGCCCTCCAGTGGCAGCACCATCCATTGCAGCAGGTGAACACCTTGATTTACAAACAAACGAACCCAGCTTCCTAGACATATGTCGCTTGCAATTCTTGTTACTCGCCGTAATCGGGTACCGACCACATTCGTCCACACCTGCCTCTTTTCCCACTTGGTGCAAATATCGCACTATGCCCAAATGGCCATTAGCCGCCGCTGCATCAATCGCACTCTTGTAGTCCCCGTCAGTGCCACGGACACCCCATATATCAAATGTAGGATTCATTCGAAATACTGTCCAGATCCATTGGACGACATCCTGATAGCCTCGTTTTGCGGCCAGCAGTGTAGTGTTTCCCGAAATTATCTCCGCATGAAGCTCTAGTGCAAGCTTGCGTGAAGGCTCCTGGAGCAGATGTCGTGTTCCTCCACGTTCTCGTAATTCGCAGTCACTAATGCGTGAGTAGAGATACTGAGCGACTTTGAGATGTCCATTGATGGCAGCGGCGTGAATAGCGAGCATTTCTTCACCGTACGCGTAGTTGCGTTTTTTATCTCGATTGCTCGGGTTGCGTTCACTTAACCACCTCACGACATCTAATTGTCCGGCTTCCGCAGCTTTCAAGAGTACTCCAGCTTTTTCTTCATCTTCGGTGTCGTCATATCCATACATCCAACTGAGCACTCCGAGGTGGCCATTAGCAGCAGCTTCGCGCAGTCCTTTTCCGAAAGGAATCTTGCGTTTGCATCGATCTCGTAACGATTGTGCCAACATCGCATCTCCACTAGCAATCGCAGCCTCCATCAGCAATTCGACATCCGTCGTCGTGGTTTCAAGTAACCACAAGGCGACGTTTCTGTGACCATTTGAAAGCGCCTTTGCAGCCCCACCACTTCCCCAGTCAATATCCCGATATCCCATCTCTGCCACCATGTCAAAATCTCCAAGTCGAGATGTTCTGTCTTGAAATCTATTCTCCAAGTAAATATTTTTGTCAAAGTGCTGGAAATATTTCAAAATGGCCATTGCCCCACGGACTGCCGCCGCATCCACCGCCTCGTGGTTCACTCGAACCCCCTGGAAATGCTTAAACAGCCAGTTTACCATCGGTAAGTTCCCAATTTTACTGCCTCTAATAGAGATAAGTTAAACTGAACATTTATATGATATATTTCCGACCGGAGGTGTCTTTGGCACGACATTTGGCTGTCCCAGATGCGGTCCAGAAGCGTCAGAGACTGGAATTTGCATGCCGTGGAGAGAGGAAGCTCCACGGAAGAGTCGAGGAAGACAGAGACGGCGTCGATCACGTGAGGAAGCGCCTCAAACGAAGGCTTGGACCGGAACAGCAGCGCCACAGCCAGCAGCGGAGGTGCCATGGACATGTTGACGTAAAATACGTTTCTGAGTCACGAAAACGTCGAGTAAGTTAGAAACGAATGATAGAAACCGAGTGAGAACACAACAGAAACTTAAGTTATTTATCAACTTAACGAAATTAAAAGGACTGTACTGGCTCTGAGATTCCCAAAAGCGAACATTCTGAGGCTGCATTGCCAAATTGTACTTGCTTGAGACGATGTTTGGCCTTGTCGGGAACTAGTTATTACTTGTGTTTTTGTTGTTTAGATATGGTCCTTTAAATCGACAGTAGTGGCAGCTCTCTACATATGCCAACGATACATAAGATTACTGCCTTCTTCTGGTCGTCGCTGGAGGCAAACGTAAAGCACGATGCATTCATGGGCTATTGCCGCGGGACGCACTTCCGTATGCGATGTCGACGATGCACTCAGCATTAACGTCGGATGCAGCCAGCCGTCACAACCGCAACTAAACATGTTACATTCACGCATGTCCGTCATTTTCTTTCACCTACGGGTACCCCACTATGGAAGAATTGTAGGTGTTAGCTCCTGTCGTCCAATATACTTCCTCGTCATCTTCGCCAGTTGTCTAGCGAACGCTTCGTTCACGTCTGCAGTATACACTGTCGTTAAGGCGAAATCACTGGCTAAATCGAATTGGCCATGAATATGTTTTCGATGCTATGATGTGCAGTACAGATATGCCAGTTGACCTTGCGAAGTTTTCTTACAGTGTGCATCCCGAGACAACCTTATTTGATCATGCATCTGGACAAATGCATAATCGCATATCAACAATAGCGATTATGCGGCTCTGCATGATTATGGAAGGCCATTAAACCCACGCCGGATCTCCAATTGACCATCGAAGACTATGTTGACGGTGCCTTTCGTGAAACGTAACGCTTCGTAAGTTTGTTCCTGATCCCCGTTAAAGAACTTGCGCAGGATCTCTGGATGGGCAAATAAATGTACGAGCACCAGCTTGCGGTTGGATGGCAAGTGCCACAAAACGGACCCAGGTATGAGGACTAACGTTCATTTTTGAATTTGCTTTCCAGAACTGAAGCCACCACCACTACTACTCTGCATCCCCGAGCTGCTGAAGGGAAATCATGCGTTTAATTTCCGTCGTGCTCGTGGTTTCGACTCTTTTCCTTGCAACCCGCGATACTGTCTCAGCCACCAGCGATTTTAGTCCTCCCGCGAACGTTGTAGGCGACGAAAACCAGTTTTGAGAACCCACGAGGTGACTGAGGGCCAGGAAAATAAGTTCGCTGGCGAGGATTCGGATGACGAGGGGTTGGACGCCGAGGAGCGAGCAGGCCCGAAC